>CP092867.1:14240405-14592507 GCA_030710605.1 Cordylochernes scorpioides | reverse complement strand
ACATTTAAAAAAGCTTCTTTCAAAATATATTTATTAAAAAAAAGGGTGGGGGGACTCCACAAAAGTTTCCCCATTTAATTTTAGGCTTAGTTCCTAACCTCAATGACGTCATAGGGCTATTAAGTAGAATGAACCAATAGCAGTATTTCGTGTCCGACGATCTGATTTGAAATGAAAGGCGGAGAAAAGCTTTATTTTAGCCCCAAAATCCATTCCATTTTCATTAAATTTTAAAGGTACCGGAACAGGAAATCCAGATCTTCTGCTAATTAATTTATCGGCTGCCTGATTAATATCATCGTCTGCACGGAATTGCGCCAGAACTTGGCAGGTCGTGCGTGCTTAGGCCTAACGCATCGCGTAGCCTTCTCTGTCTGTCTGTGTGTGCATTTATCTACACACGCTCGCTCACACACAGCGTTTGTCTACAGTATGTTCTCTCTGTATCTACTGTATATTTACTTCATATATATATATAATGTTTTTGTCTCTGTTGTATATATAAATTAGATAATAAAAAGGCATATATTGGATTTGATAAAATATTTATTTTGTCAATATTTCGACTGGCTGAACGCCACCTTTATCGAGATATTACATTTTTGTATACACAAACTCAGCGCCGCATAGTGTTATAAAAGTTGGCGTTCAGCCAGCCGAAATATTGACAAATTAAATCTTTTATTAAATCCAATATATGCCTTTTTATTATCTAATGAATTAAATATGGATTGCTCTATTTTCAAAACAATATATATATATGAAAAAACAATAGAAAAAATAAAAGATAAGTGGGTCAGGTGTTGATATTAAAAATAAAGAAGGCATCTCCTGACCACAAGCACATGTGCTTTTAATATATATATGTGTGTGTGTGTGCTCTATATGGTCTAAATGTTCTTTATGCTTCAACTCTATGTAATGCGTACATAGCCCAAAGTGTTTTTTAATATAAGTTTATACGAGCAACTTTTGCATAATATGCATATTTACCTTATACTCACCGTTAATTTATCTTGTATTTAAAATTATTTCTAGAGAAACACCCGCAATACTTACAAAGTTAACATAATTATAAAAATACATAATCATACAAATGATATATAAATAGAGAACCGAATAAACACACATATATTTATATAAATATCAAAGGCTCAATTGATGTTTATTGATCTTTTCCACGAAACCTACTGACTCAATCATTAGTATATTCCACTGGTAGATAGATGAATATATAGATTTTAACATATTGGCTATTCTATATGCATATGCAAATCAGTCCAATAACGGATTAATTTGCATAGTGTTGGGACGGAATATGATATAAGGGGTAATATTTAAATGAATTCACTTCACATTTCCCTTGTTACATCGATGGCTGCTACACTTCCAGGTTGGTACGCCTGTAGTCGTTGCTACACCCTGTTACACCATGGCATACCATGTGCTAGGTCGCTCGCCTTTAAGGTCAGCTTTGTGACCAAACAACATACAGGCGTCTATAAGAGTTGCTATGTGGCCTGGGTGCTGTCATTTCTCTTCGGAATAAACATGTCATACGCTCTAATAGGACCTCCCCGTTTAACCTCCGTGCCCTTCGCCAGCACATCTTAAATCTGCTCCGAAGAATTATGGACCCTCAGAGTCTTCCTCTACTGAGGATGGGCCACATGGTCTCTCCATATCTCCCTCCTTCAGTGTCTTCCTCTACTGATGATGGGCCACATGGTCTCTCCATATCTCCCTCCTTCAGTGTCTTCCTCTACTGAGGATGGGCTACATGGTCTCTCCATATCTCCCTCCTTCAGTGTCTTCCTCTACTGAGGATGGGCTACATGGTCTCTCCATATCTCCCTCCTTCAGTGTCTTCCTCTACTGAGGATGGGCTACATGGTCTCTCCATATCTCCCTCCTTCAGTGTCTTCCTCTACTGAGGATGGGCCACATGGTTTCTCCATAACTCCCGCCATCCGCTTTATCTCTTCGTATGTGCGTCGTACAGTCCAATGTTTCAGGTCATACATATACTCTCGCCGTTTTTGTCCGCGCCGTCTCTCTTTTCCCGTGGATCTTACCCTCCAGAACTATCAACAATGTCTCTTCTAATGATTCACACATCACATGTCTAGCTAACGTCAGCTTTCGTTGTTTTATCAACAACACAATCTCTGTTCCCATTCCGATCAAGGACTTGATAGTTTGCATTCTTATCTATCCATGGAATCTTGAGTGTTCATATATAAAGGTAAATCTCGAATACGTTTGATTGAAGATTTTAGCCGTGTCTCACATGGCCAGATTAGTGCTTTGATCAGTAAACACTTCAAAACTACACACAAGACACACGTATATCTAATCTTCTATATACGTTGATGGAATTAATGTTTGTAATAGAATATATTATGCCCTCGTGAGAGAGTTGTTTGAAAAAGAAAATCTATCCGAAAGCCTAAATGTTTTCAATAAGACAATTAGAGAGTTTATATAAAGTATTTGAAAGGGTTTAATATTCTTTAATGATTGATCTGATTATAACATAGTTATAAAATAAAAGGATTTAAAAGCACGAATGTTTCTTTTATACATAGTACAAACTTCTACTGTCCTTACTGCGATGAAAAAATATATTGGGAGGGCTTGGCTCATCAGTGATGAACCCTCCCCTTAAATTGGCGCAACTGCTGGGAGGGTTCACCACTGATGAGCCAAGCCCTCCCAATATATTTTTTCATCGCAGTAAGGACAGTAGAAGTTTGTATTATGTATAAAAGAAACATTCGTGCTTTTAAATCCTTTCATTTTATATGTATAGATGGCGCGCTATTGCTTTGTGTTAATTTATAACATCAGTTACAACGCGATAAAGAAAATTGGAATAAAATGCCGGTAGTTTTTCCTAAAAAATAAATAAACATAGGCAAAAATGGTGTTTACCTATATCTTTATAAGCAATGTTAAACCTCACTCTAGTTAAAGCTTATAATTAATATTCGAGATAACAAAGATGGTTGGATCACAAGCCGCATTATATTGTACTATAAATTACTTTATATATTATTTACGAACGGAAAAATATGTCCAGGGTAGCCTAGTGGACATGGCATCTGCCTGGTAAGCGGAACATTGTGGGTTCGATTCCCATCCCTGGACACTTTTATTTTCCGTTTATCATTACTCTTCACAATTCACCCTTTCATACCTTATCCCTAAGGTTAAAAATAATCGTTATTTCTCCTTAAAATGAATTTAGATTTTTCGTTTAAAAGAAACTCATGTGGGATAATTTTCAAATGTCGTTTTACAAGATGGTTGAAATTGGATTGGAGATGAAAAACAACGTAAAGTAGTTAAAAGAAGAAAAAATTATTGCAACATTTTTAAATGTAATGCTTGTCATTTTAGACGCGTTAATCCTTCCTTCCAGAAATTTATTCGAATTTTAAATTAATATGGCAATTATAGGTGAGGTGATGTTCTGGTTATTGGCTTCCGACCAAACGACTTCCGTTTAAGTTTGATTGTTGATTGAATCTTTTTTTTTTACCTTCTTGTTGTATCTATTTATTTTCTTTTTGGTGTGTGTGGGTGTAAAGTTGTTTTTTTTTAAAGTCACGTTGTAACTATTTTATGTTTTTACTTTTTGTTATAATTTGTCTTTTTATTTATTCTCTAAGACTTACCTGTGAGTGCAGGTTATGATAATCATGCCGTGAATAGAAAGTTGTCTCTATTGTAAATACGCCACATATCTACATATGGTTGTAACTATTCATACTGACAAGATGTATAGACATATGGTGCACTTACAGTAAAAGCAGTCTACTTTTACCCACCATGATTATCATGGCCTGTTCCATGTGTACTAGGTATAAGCAAAAATAAATACTGACAAGTATGGAAGTAGATGGATGAGTTGTCTAAACCGTTGGTTTTCCACCGCTACCAACCGGGATCGAATCGGGAACTTTTCCAAATTGAAAAAAAATGCTCCAATGGTCCCTGATTCTTGCAAAAGTACAACTCCACCAGCGAGTGTAAGGTAACCAAACGGAGAAATCGCACATTTGTGAGTGCAAAAATTGAACTGCGCTTTTCACATGTGTAGACATGTGGTACACTTACAGTAAAAGAAGTCGCCAACTTCTACCCACCATGATTATCATGGACTCTATCACGTGTGTGTACCAGTGATAATATTTTTAAAATACTGCAAGTACATCACATGTCTACACATAGTGGGTTGAGGTTTTTAACAATTTCTACTATAAGTACACCACACACAGGTAGTTCCAGGCCATGGTGAGTAGAGCGCTGTGACCACTCAGGTTGTAGGTTCCACGCAATACTATCTTAGTCTAAGTAGTCTAAGTCTTAGACACATTCTTAGTCTAAGTATAATTGCATAATATATATGTATATATAAGCTATATAAATAATTAAATTGAATATTTGTCTGTTTTTTCCGCATACGGCTCCCCAATATTTGACCTATCTAGATATTATTTTGACCCGATATAAAGATAAATCTTGAAGGAATCACTGTTATATTTTCTATCTAGGAATATGTAAATTAGTTCGATTATAGACTAATATGCATATTGGTCCTTCGAAACACAAACAAAAAGACCGAGCCGCTTCTGTCCTGTAATTGGCGGTATGGGGCGTGAATAGGTTGTCCTGACGCCTCAGTAAATAGAAATCAGCAGAAACTTTTAAAAACTGCTATATTTTTATCTATATATAAGATTCATATTGATTTGTATATTGCGATAATTTAAATGTCCTCTCTTCCATTAACATAATATCCTACCTAGCGACCAAGGCCTTAAATCTGACCAACGACCACTTTAATTAATCAATAAATCTGAAATATCTTCTACAAATGGTCTTAAATAGCGACCAGTCACCTTTGTCATTAATTTAAAACATCGGTGTAACCTCTTTTCGCTAGATAAAATGGGTAAGTGAGGATTAGTTATGCAAATTATATTAAGATAAATGCATAATGATCTATTTTCTCTTTTTAAAGACCTATTCTTTTGGTGCCAGTAGCGGTCTTCAATAAGGAGTATTACTACATATATATTTGTGTAGTAATTTATATAGTTTATGTATTTTAAAATGTATATATAATTACATATGAAAAAATATAAGGAGAGAAATATAAATAAAAATAGATATAGAGGCTAGTTTTTTTTTTTTCAAAATAAATTTACTTTTTGAAAGTAATATTTCTTCGAAGAAAAAAACGGAAGGTTACGGTCATATAATAAAATTAATAAATATCTGGTCAAAATTGAAAAGAATTTCTATATAGATATTCTTAGAAGAAATATATCTACCAGTAAAATAATAAAATATAAGAAATCGAATAAAATAAATGGAAACCCGGGCATATACTTCAAATAAAATTATATTTCTTATCAAATTCAGAATGAATTATTGGAGATAAATTCTCTAAAATGGCGGACAAAAGTGCAGCGTTGCCAGTTTGACTTCTCTCGGGGCTGATATCATAGAGGCAGAATTTATTTTAAAATCATAGGAGCTTTGATTTATTTTTTTCAGGCGTTTTAGGAATTAAAATATATTTTCGAATTTAAAGGCGATTTATTTTAATTTATAAAAAAAAGTTAAATGAAAATAAGTTTCCTTTTAAAACTTTAAAAAAAATATATATATATATAATCCTTAATCTGTGTGAATCAAAAGATATTTCTCGAAAATAAATAGTAATATATTAAGTAAAGAAATGGCTACATTATTTTTCTTTTCGAATTCTCTTTAAATATCTGTAGTTTTATGATTTTAATGTTATTGATTTTAGATTGAAAAGAATGGGTAGGCTTAAAATATTATTTTCTTTATAAAAAAAGCTCGATTAAAAATCTCCAAAACACATATATTACATTTTAAACATTGTTTTACTTTTTAAAAAACATAAAATATACATGTTGGATCGTCTGAGAATATTATATCTATTATCTAACATATAATAAGTTTTTTTTCTTTCTATTTAGAGAGAAAATAAGATTTCGTTTATTTTAACACAGTATTTAAATAATCAATAAAAAGCTATATGTAGATAGAAATGGCTGTTCTTCTGTGAAAATTATTAAAAAACGTGGCTATTTCTCGAATATTTCCTTACAGAATGCATGAAAAATAAATATTTTTAGCCATCTCTCTCCTTTTATAGAAAAGTTATTTATTTGAAAAAAGTGTTGTCGGATTTAAAAAGCTATCTTTTGTTATTCAGATTGCTCTGTGATAAATTTATATTTAATATAGTTTGACCGGGTATTTTGGTGGATATTAAATTTTAAATATTGTGTTATCGGCATGGTTTTATTTTTTTCTATTAATATCGATATATTCATAAATAAATATACAATTTTAAAATATAAAAAAATATTATTTTGCAATTTAATGTTATATTTTGTGCTCAATATTTCATCAAGAATATTTATTTTATACATTTTTATCTTTATGTTTTTTTATTGTATTTTGTATTTGAGAATTGGTTATTTTATCTATGTATATTTTTGTAAATTTTATTTTTGACTATGGCTATTTAAAAAATGTTTATTTTGTTTAATAAGGTATTTTTTGTGCGATCTATAATTACATTATAAATATATCTTATAAGTGTTATATATTTATTTTACAAAGTCATATAAGTAATTTATGATGAATAAAGAATTATAGAGTTATATTTCAAACCTGAAAGGTTCAGGTTCCTAATATATATTATTGTTCCTCTTTTTTATTTTGATTACTTTTTCTTGTATATGTTTATAACTTTAATTAAAAAGGCATATATTGGATCAAAGAATCATTATTTTACCAATATTTCAGTTGGCTGAACGCCAACCTTCATCAAGGTGTTATAACATATTTAATTGTTAGTTGTTGACAAACATTAAATATTTTATAACATCTTGATAAAGGTTGGCGTTCAGCCAACTGAAATATTGGTAAAATAAATGATTTTTTGATCCAATATATGCTTTTTTAATTAAAGATTTATCTATGGATTGCTCTTTTTCAAAATGTTTATAACTGTTTCTGTTTTAAAAAAATGTAAATCGACGTAATTATCCCTAGCCGTGATATTCGCGTTTAGTTTGTTGAAATGAATAAATATTATATAGTTTAGAAGAAAATAATATTGTGAAATTGAATTATTTATTTTGTGGAAATATATAAAATATATACGGGTTCATATATATATATACATTAATATATTTATAACAATTTCGTGAAATGCTTTCTTCAATATAACGACATTGAAATATATTTTTATTTATATGAGATTTTATATCTCGGTTCTTTTTTTATTATTTGCGCAAATCAAAGATTTAATATTATGTTATTTTTAGCACACAGAATGGGTTGCTATGTTGAAATGTAGTTTGATATTTTGATATAGAAAATGATACAATGGCAACTCGTCTATTCTATTTACGTCTTTATTTCTTACTCTATATTATATTAGAATTCATATTTTTGTGTGTTTGGATATTCAAAGAGAAGGATTCGATTATCGATTATGCAAAAATATTTAACAAATTTTCCATGTAACTATGTAAAAAAGGTATACCCGGATCTCTGTGAAAGAAAAACCATTTTTTCCTAAATATTATCTCGTGTATCTACAATAAAGGTCACTATGTATCAAATAACTTTCAGAGTTATTGTCCCAATATACATGCTAAAAGCTACAACTTCCTTAAGTTTTGTCTATGAATGTATTTGAGATCTGGATTATTTTCTCTCAATTTAAACACTTATGCTTCTTAGCGCCTTATAGGTAACACAAGCGCCGTTTTTTCATTTTCAGATACAGTTTTTACAGCGGGCCGGGTTGATGGCCAAGTGTTTCCTGAACTCGATAAGTGTTTATAACCAGAAGTGTGACGCTAGGTTAAAAAAAACGTGGATTTGAAGCAAATATTTACTCGAAAGGAAGTGTCACTAAGAAGTACAACTACTCTGCTATCAGCGATATATCACTGAATGCTCTCTGTAAAATGTGTCTATTCTGGTATACACCAATACCTCGCTTTGCGTCGTTTCGTTTTGAGTTTTTTTCGAAGTTGCGTCGCTGCTTAATTTTTACTGATTTTCACTGTGCGTCGTTAGATTTTCGAAGTTGCGTTGTTTTGGATTCGAGTCTTTAATTTTTTTTTTCCTAAAATATGGCAACACCTTTGTTTTTGATTGCGCCTTCATATATTTTCACCTTGCGTCGTGTTTTTTTGGAACGTAACCCCGACGTAAAGCGAGGTATGGGTGTATCTATTACCATCTACCTTGATGTCTCTATATTAACCAATACTAAAATACTCTTGTAATTTGGAAGGTGAATAAATGCCCATTATTCCAAAAAAGATATAAGACGCCGCAACTCTTTTATTAATTGTATAAATAAGCTTTCGAGCAAGCCCTTTCTCAACAAACCTATTATATAGAAGAAAAACACAGGTCAGGGAACGAAAAGCTTCTTTATACAAGGTATGTCCCATAAGTTCCCGGACTGGGTCCATAAAAAAATAAATAAATGAAAAATGTAAATAAATTTGACTGTTTATTATAGAAAAAATATCTGGGAACACGGTGGTACCAATATCGAGGCGGTACATTAGCGCGCGCCAAGGTCATTCTAATTTATTTAAAGGTCACACCTAGCGCTGCGGCGATTTTACGATGGAACAAAAATTGAAGTAGAGGATTTGCATAGAAATTCGTGTGAAACTTCAAATATCAGAAACCGAAACTTTTAAAATGCCTAATAAAGCATTCCCCAATGACCCCCCAAAAAGAACAACTGTTTTTGAATGACATTCTAGATTTAAAGCTGGCAGAATTTCTATTGAAGATGATCCTCGGCAAGAACGCCCAAAATGTGCAAAAAATCACCGATTTGATAAAAGAAAATCCTCGAACCACTTTGCTGGAGCTAGAGCAAGACACAGGCATCTCTAAAACAACGATTGGAAGGATCGTAACCAAAGATTTGAAGCTCAAAAAGACTCCTGCAAAATTCATCCCAAGATTCCTCACTAATGAGCAAAAACTGTGTCGGCTTGCAACCTGTGAGAACATGTTGGAAATGACAAGAACGGATCCGGAATGGAAAGACAAGATAATCACAGGCGACGAGACATGGGTCTATGACTATGACCCTGAAACCAAGCGTCAATATGCCGAGTGGAGAGTTCAGGGTTAGCCTAGACCCAAAAAATCCAGGATATTGAAATCCAGAAACAAGGTGTTGCTGGTCGCTTTTTTGGATAACAAGGGCATTGTTCATCACGAGTATCTTCCTGCAGGCCAAACGGTTATTAAGGAAATGTATTTGGACATTCTTCGCCATCTAAGGGAAGCGATTCGAAAAAAAAAGCCAGAAAATGGCCTAATGGTAACTGGATCCTACACCATAACAATGCCCGCCCTCACACAGCGCACTTGGTGACGAGTTTTTTTGGCTAAAAACGGGACAGAAATCCTACCTCAACCACCCTATTCCCCAGACATCGCACCAAATGACTTTTTCCTGTTCCCCAAACTTAAAGCAGTTGTAAAAGGAAGACATTTTGGCACCAGGGATGACATAATAGAAAAATCGCTGTTGGCATTGAAGAGCATTCCAAAAGAGCTCTATAAAAACTGTTTCGACAATTTGGGGAAACGATGGGGCTGGTGCGTTGAAGCAAGGGGGGATTACTTTAAAAAGTTTTAATAATTAAAAAAAAAAAAATCTTACCTTTTTTTTTTATGGACCCAGTCCGGGAACTTATGGGACACACCTTGTATATAAATACTAGACCGACTTCGCCCGAGAATTCCCCCGAATGCAATTTCCTTCATACTGAAATAATATCAATAATTAATGGTAGAAGTGCCATAGAATAGCAATACGGGTTTATAAAAAGCTACATGCAAAATTTGGTACCAATTGGTTCAGTAGTTTTTGAGTTTATCGCGAAACAGACATTGACTTTTATATATAAGATAATAATATAAATGAGTTTTAAAAATTAAAAAAAAAAAAAAGCATCGGCCGGGAATCGAACCCGGGCCGCCCGCGTGGCAGGCGAGCATTCTACCACTGAACCGCCGATGCTTATAAGAAATGGCCATATTTGGGTATTTATTCCATTCACAGAAGCAAACGATGACAGAATTGATTGTTGATGACTCTAATACTTGTATATAGAATATTCTCCTTCTATAGCCAATAGGGATATTATCTTAACCCATTATATTATTGTGGGTTGTTTAATTGTAAAAAAATACTACAGTGAGTTTTTTAAGTTAGAGAGATAAACAAATTATAAATAGAGCTTGAGTCAAAAGGCGATCCATCAAATGATAAAGAGGGAGAAATCTCTCGAAATATTTAAGAAAATAATTGTTTTTTTTTTTTTTACAGATCCAAATACGCCCTTTTATATAAATAGAGTGTTGGTTTATAAATAAGATATAATTTTTCATCGTCGCATAAAAATGTCGCATGACCACCAGCTAGTATGTTTACAAACTCTTATATATACACTCATGGACAAAACTTAAGGAAATTGTACATTTTAGCATGCATATATGGATTCAGACAATAACTCTGAAAGATATTACAGTGAACATTGAAGACATACGAGATAACCAAGTGTAAATAAAATTGAATCCGTCTACTTCATTAAAATAAATAAATAAACGACCGACGATATCAAAGATTTTCCACTTCATTTTGTCTATGAGTGTAGAGATTTGTTATCTTGAATCTTATACTTTATGTGATAAGATTTTGAAAATCTCAATATAAAATCCTGAAATATGATTGAACACACAAATTCGGTCTTATCTTTATTCCACATCGATGCAATAACTTTAATTTTATTTTCTACTGAGAGATAATGATAGAGAGAGATAGATGTAATTTATGATTCTATATTCTATATGGGGATTATATTTTGGGAGAGAGAGATAAGGCTTCTCTCTAATATGCAAATATTATCGCATTATTTTAAATCACCATTAAATTTTAGATGGAAATTTTGCCGGGAGGAAATTGATTTATAAAAATAAAGGTCTCCTCTACCGTCAAAATAGACGCTAAAAATAAATGGAGCTTAGTTTTAGTGTCTATTTTGACTGTAGAGGTGACCTCTTTTTTATAGATCAATTTCTTCCCGACCAAATTTCCATCTATATTTTGGTTATAGATTTGGTCTAGCCACTCTACCAGCTAAACACCTCTTTGGTAGATTATGAAGATTTCATTAGATCCCGTGTGGATCTCATGGAATAAAGTCCGCCCTAGACTAACGAGGTCCATTAGCCCGAAACCATGGTCTCTAGGTGGACACTTCTCAGTTTGTCAAAGTTGGTGTTGTGGCTTTGTCACCGACCTGAGTCCGCCAGTTTGCGTAGACGGTCAATAGATAACGCTTTGTTTTAGCGTCTATTTTGACGGGAGAGTCGACCTTTATTTTTTAGATCAATTTCCTCTCGTCAAAATTTCTATCACTTTTAAAGGTTGAAAACTACAAAAATTTCCTTCCAATCAGTTTATATTTTTTATATTATATCCTATAAATCTCAATGAATAGAGATTGATCAAGATAAAATTGTTGAAAAGCGTTTAAACTCTACAAAACTTCCCTCACATTTACAGAAACTCATTGTGAAGGAAATCTTGTATGTTTTAAACACTTTTCACAATTTTATCTTGAAACACTTTAAAAGGTGTTCAAACGTTGATATTTTGATCTTCACAATTCTATGGATATATTGTTAAAAACATGTCAATATATGTGATTGGTCAGAACGAGATAGACCAATGATTGGTCGAGATTTTCCAATGTTATAAGTTTTACACATATAAAATTACTGGCAATGCGCTTCTTTTAAATATCATCAAATATTATCTCTACAGACCTTACTGCAATGATATGAGTTATTGAATGAAAGGGCTTGGCTCATCAGTAGTGAACCCTCTCAGCAGTTTCGCCAAATTAATCTCTAGACCGCTCTACTATTGAATTGGTTTGGAATATACCCTGTATTTTCTATGGAAGGCAGCTTAGGGGTGTTTTTATTTTAGAGATAATATTTGATGATATTTAAAAGAAGCGCATTACCAGTAAATTTATTATGTATAAAATTTTAACGATAGATGGTGTTCGTTGTACACTTTTAGATTGGTGCACTATAATGTTGGTTCGTTTAGATTAAAAATGGTCTCAAGCAAAGGTGACAATATATATATTTAAAGAGGATCAACTTTGTATACAAAAGCAAAACAATAGCTAAATTCCTTCTTCTATAAAACTATAAAAACTAAAACATCATTAGAAAAATTCCCTTATATACATACTTCAGATTTGCATAACAAGAAAATCTTTAGATATGCAAATTTAAAACTTATAAGAAAATATAATTTTGGATTATAATAATATAATAAGAGCGGGCATTATTTTTACGAAAAACAGCATATTTTTCTCGCAGATTTACATTAGGCCTAGCGCAAATTACCTTTCACTAACAGATGGTAATTAAATTTAATTTACTAATGTTATAAATAACTGTTTAGTGGAGTTCCAAAGATAATTTATTGGTTGGAAGTTGATTCAGAGAAAAACACAGACACATCAACCTATAGTTCAACTCCCAACGTTTCTGTGTTCTTGTGTCAATCTCTTCAGAAGAAGGAAATCACTGAAAAATCGGGAGTTGAAATAAACTATAAGTTCATGTGGCTGTGTATTTTTTGGTAGAGGATCTACTAAACTAGATCATTTTAAACTGGATTATGTTACAAAAATATCTAGGTCTTAAATCCGGTCTTTACAAATAAAATCGAGAATCAATTGAAATAATTCATCCAATTCCCATATATAATTTCTATATAAAGGTTTATAGGTTAAATTATATATATAAGTAAAAAAGGTTATTTATATTTATCCATTTACAACAACACCCATTTTTCTAATTTCGTAGCAGACGATTTAAGCGCGAGGTATCGGCTGCCGTAAATTTCCCAGGGGAAAATCAACTTCCACACAAAATCGATCATCAAATTTCTATGGAATTAAATTTTATTAGACACCAAATTGGTTTATTAAATGAGGTATCTCGCTCGTTATATTTAATATTTACTCTTTTAATAATATTACCACATATATATATATATATATATAGGACTCTCGTTAATTTAAAACTATTTCTTTAATTAGAATTACGCATATTTGGTGTTTAATTCTGTTAAATATTAGAGAGTTAAATATTTCAGGTATGTGTTAATTACACTGTGTAAATTGGTTTTTGTTATACTTCGAGTTGTTTTTTTAAATTCAATTCTGCACTAATGATATTTAATAGTTAATTGCTAATTATAATAGTAAATTAACTTATTTTTTTCTTTAGAATATAGAGTTAATTAATATATTTTTTATTTATTTAAAAAACAATGTGTACAAGGTGGTGGTGTAACTTATCCCAAGTACGCCATGATAATCATGGTGGGGAGTTAGTGATTGCTTTTACTGTAAGTTATATCACATGTCTACATATGGTATATTGACTTTACAGTTATAAGTGTGCCAGAGTTCCGTTTGGTTATTTCCACTCCCTGGTAGGGTTGGATCTTTTCAATAATCGAAGGCCTTTGATGCAATTTTTATTTTCAGAAAAAAAGTGCCCAAAACGGGATTCGATCCCGGGGTAGTAGCGGTAGGAAATAGATGGTTTATACCACACTCCTTCACCAACCTCCCCTCTCGAAAATTCACATATAATGTATATATATGTACATATGTGTATATGTAAATGTGTGTATACATTATCTGAGAATAAACGTTGAACCATGAAAAATAAGATGTAGAGAATACGCAACGTTTATTAAATGCCTCCACACCAATGAGACTGTGTAGATGTGATTTACCTATTTACATATTGATACTTCCTACTATTTTTTGCTTTTCTTTCTTGGACTCCGGGACATGTAAGACGATAGTGGTTTACTAAAAGGTTTTTGTTGCATATTTATCAATCAAAGTGGACGTCGACTCACCGAAACTTCGCCGTCGAGGTGATGCTGAAGGAAAGGTCCTCGAGATCTACCGGGAAGATCCAGAACTGCAGAATAGATCCATATGTGCATAAAGAGGGGTAGAAAAGATCCATATGTGCATAAAGAGGGGTAGAATAGATCCATATGTGCATAGAGAGGGGTAGAATAGATCCATATGTGCATAGAGAGGGGTAGAAAATATCCATATTCCCATAAAGAGAGCAGAAAAGATCCATATGTGCATAAAGATGGGTAGAAAAAATCTATATGCACATAAAGAGGGGTAGCAAAGATCCAGAAGGGAAGAAAGACAGTAGAAAAGATCCATTAATGCGATGAGATTAGAAATGATCTAGAACTCTGGGAATAGAGAAGATCCATTAATGCGATGAGATCAGAAATGATCTAGAACTCTGGGAAGAGAGTAGAAAAGATCCATTTATGCGATGAGATCAGAAATGATCTAGAACTCTGGGAATAGAGAAGATCCATTAATGCGATGAGATCAGAAATGATCTAGAACTCCGGGAATAGAAAAGATCCATTTATGCGATGAGATCAGAAATGATCTAGAACTCTGGAAAGAGAGTAGAAAAGATCCAGAACTCAGACAGAGATCATTGAACTGACCCATCATTGATCCTGGTCACCTGAATGAGTACATCTGGAAGGTAGGAAGGATACTCCAGTGCGAGGGAAGTACGAGATAATGCGGAGGGCCAATGAGAAGAATTAATTTTGTTTGTGCTGCGAGAGGGGATTGGGCGCCATCATTAATTTAGAGATTAAGCGTATGGGCTAATGGACTCGGGGATTGATCGTTGCGTTCAAACCGACTTTGGATCCTACCTGGTTAGTGGAATTCAACTATCAATGCCAGACATCCCTTTGTACACACTTCATGTTGCATAACTCTCTCTAGGTGGGATATGATGGTCATATAATTGTATCTTCATAGTGTATAGCTAATTAAATACAAAATTATGGTGTTAATGATGGCAGAAATCAAAATCTTCAATAATTTATTTTCATATGTATTTACATATTTTTCAAGTTGCATAGCAGTATAAATGCCTATGTAAGATGTGATAATGACAGAAAACATAAATATCAACAATCGTATTTGCATATTTAATCACTTATGTTGCATAGCTGCTCTAATACTTGAGTACGATGGCCATGACAGAAGACATAAATATCACAACAGTATTTGCATATTCCATGTTGCATAGCTATTAAAATACCCGGGTTCTATATGATGATACCATAAAGCCATTTAAAACCGTATTTGCATATTCCATGTTGCATAGCTGTCCTAATACCTGGGTACTATGATTATGTAAGAAATCATAACAATTTAAAACCGTATTCCATGTTGCATAGTTCTATTAATACATCTGCCTCCGTCTCCTTTAACAAGACAGACGATCGGCGATATCAAAGACCTTCTACTTAAATTATGTCTATGAGTGTATATTCCTTATTAATAGAATGACAAATTCTAAATACTCTAATCTCGTTTCTCTAATCTCTTTCTGATTCCTTTATACCAAAGAGAAAGTATTAATTCATACCTAGCTATATATTTTCTACATATTGATGTACACCTTGCGGAGATGTGGAAAATACTCAAATATGGAGGGGAATTATGATCTGCCCTCACACACCTAGCATATCGTCTTCATTTAACAAAACCTGAACTAACCATTCTTAACCAATAACCTAAACTATCTTAACCGATGATCTAACCTAATATAAACTAACCCATACTAACCAATTAACCTCTACATAGCCAATAACCTAACCTACGCTAACCTTACCTTAACTAACCTAATGACATGTAAAGTAGCCTGATATATAACTTATATATGTATAAATGTCGCCTCTCCCGTCAAAATAGATGCTATTTGTAAATATTTTATTTGATCCCTTGTGGATCTCATGAAATAAAGTCCACCCTAGACGAGGGCCATTAGCCCGAAACCATGGTCTACGGGTAGACGCTCTCAGTTTACCAAAGCTGGTGTTGTGGCTTTGTTACCGACCTGAGTCCACTAGCTTGAGGAGACGGTCAATAGATGGCGTTTAGTTTTAGCGTCTATTTTGACGCGAGAGACGACCTTTATTCTTATGGATCGATTTTCTCTCACTGAATAACATCTATTTACATATGTAGCGGCTCCCATATATTAACATTAATATCATATTAATTGTTGTCATATCAATATAATAAAATAATTATACATCATTTTAAATATAAAACATAAATAATATAAAATGTAAATATTTATCTATAATATATCAAACACATATATCTAACATTATATTATCTAGAAATGATATTTGACCACACACATATATTCAAAAAAAAAAAAAACTTTAACGTGTAATATACACCAATTTAACCCTTCTGATAATTTGTATAAATAAATGTAATTAAAAGTTGATTTTACAATAAATAATTTGTTATATGACTCCGCTTATAAATCTATGCCGCCCACATAAATTGGTGAGCCGCGTATTTAAAATATAAACTTTAACGAACATTTGCAAGCAATCAAACAAAAGAATTTCAATTCGATCAAAAGTGAAAAATAAAATTACTCATAATATCAAATTATAAATATTTAAGAAATACATATTAAATATTTATATTTAAAACAAAAAATTAACATATTTCGCAATATTTAAAAACAACGAAAACGTACATCGTTTGGTATTTAATTCAAGGCAAATTTTCAACTTAAAACAAAATCGCTATCAAATATAATTTTAAGAAATTATTTATGTGGATTGTCGTTATTAACCACCACACATATATACATATATGGAAAATTATTAGGAAGGATATTATCTTTAGACTGAAGAGGGCCATTAGCCCGAAACCATGGTGTCTAGGTGGACGCTTCTCAGTTTTACAAAGCTGGTGTTGTGGCTTTGTTACCGACCTGAGGCCGCTAGTTTGCCGAGACGGTCAAAATATGTCGCCTAGTTTTTGGCGTCTGTTTTGACGAGAAGGGCAACCTTTATATATATTGTTACATCATGATTAATGGCGTATTTCTTATATTGTTTTTAATATATTTGAAATTTAAATTATATATTTATTCATTTTTATATTCTATGATATTTATTTAAAACAGATTATTTAGATTATCATCATTTGTATTTAGGTACACGTGTGACTTCACTGCTCTCTTTGATGTGAGAAAATAAATAAATGATTCTGGAGGCTACTTAAAGAAGACTTATCTCGTTATTCCCTTTTATAAAGTTGTAGGATGGTTGAAACACGCTCTGGTAAGATGCAAGACCCAGCACAGGAGAGAATCAAGGCTGAAGAGTCTGCCAAGCCGCAATTTGGTGCAACAATTGGTGGAGATGCTAATTCCGACCCAGTTGTCCTGAATCCCAACATCGACATCCCCAAGTATGATGGAACAGAAGAACCCAAACCCTGAAGGTAGGGCATGGTTGCTGGTAGTGCCGAAGAAGAGAAGGAAAGATATCATGAGTGAATTCCACAACCATATGCTGAATGGCCATCTAGGCGTCGCCAGAACCACATACCGTTTGAAGAATAAATATCATTGGCCTTCCATGCTGAAAGATGTTTCAGAATTTGTAAAGACGTGCCATCTTTGCCAAAGTCGGAAAGGTTCAAATCAGTCGCCCTCTGGACTTTTGCAACCCATTCCCCCAGCTAACTACCCTTTTGAAAGAATCGGGATTGACTTTGTTGGTCCCTTGCCATCAACGAAAAGAAGAAGGAAGTGGATAATTGTGTTGACTGATTATTATACCAGGTACGCTGAAACAAAGGCAGTCTCAGAAGCAACAGTGAAAGAAGTCTCTACATTTTTAATCGAACAAATTTTTTTACGTCACGGGGCCCCAAGGTTTCTTATTAGTGACAGAGGTTCACAGTTCACTAGCAATTTGATGAAGGAGGTTATGAAAATGTGCAAAGTTAAACACTGCTTCACGACGAGCTACCATCCCCAGACTAACGGACTAACGGAACGGCTAAATAGAACTCTAATCAACATGATAAGCATGTATGTAAATACAGACCAGAAGAACTGGGACGAAATCCTCCCTTTCGTCACCCACGCGTACAATACCACGATTCAAGAAACCACAGGCTACTCTCCATTTTTCCTGTTATTTGGGAGGGAACCCATGTCCCTCTTAGACGACGATAATATCCCAATTGACAGTAACATGAACGATTATGACGAATATATAGAAAACTACTTAGATAAAATAGCAAGGACGAGACAGGTAGTCATTAACAACACAGAGAAGACTCAGGAAAGAATGAAGAGAAACTATGACAAAAAACACAACGAGAGAATCTATGAACCAGGACATTTAGTGGCAGTTTGGACACCAGTCAGGAAAATCGGAAAATGTGAAAAACTATTGAGAAAATATTTTGGCCCATATCGAATATTAAAGAAGCTGTCTAACGTAAATTACTTAATTGAGCCGAAAGATAATCCTGGCCAAGACCCATTGATTGTCCATGTCTCAAGACTCAAACCCTATTTTGAGAGAATTGATTAGGTAACTCACGAGGACGTGACGACCTCTGCAGAGGGGGAAGTGTTACATCATGATTAATGGCGTATTTCTTATATTATTTTTAATATATTTGAAATTTAAATTATATATTTATTTATTTTTATATTCTATGATATTTATTTAAAACAGATTATTTAGATTATCATCATTTGTATTTAGGTACACGTGTGACTTCACTGCTCTCTTTGATGTGAGAAAATAAATAAATGATTCTGGAGGCTACTTAAAGAAGACTTATCTCGTTATTCCCTTTTATAAAGTTGTAGGATGGTTGAAACACGCTCTGGTAAGATGCAAGACCCAGCACAGGAGAGAATCAAGGCTGAAGAGTCTGCCAAGCCGCAATTTGGTGCAACAATATATATCGTATATTTTAAACTGTATGGCACTTTTAGTATATGTTACATATCTTCTAATTAGTTAGAGCCTTATAAGAAGATCCTTCCCTTCTATTAAAATGTACACCGTTTCTATTTGCTACCACCCCCATATTTTGTATATATGCTATATCTTTATTAATATAACCTGTACACCCTTTTTGTATATAAACTAAAATCGGTGACGTCAAAATAAAGATCCAAAGAGCGGTCAGCTGGTGGCAGGGACAGAGGGGTGGAAAAAGGCAACGCCCAGCCCATGTGGGGTCCCGAGGGATATTTTTATAGACGACCCCTGAAAAACAGGACAGGTTTTGGCGGGGGGGTCAGCAGCAGATGGTTCTAGGGTGGTTCTCATCGACAGACCGCTGCTGTTTTTCACACACACTCTCTCTCTTCATGTCTCGGTGATAAGCATCCAAGTTTGTGTCATGGCCTCTACCTCTGTCCCGTGGGCTGTTCCCGATCACTCTCTGTGCTAACATCTAGCCCTGCCTCTGCTTCTTGTTGTCCGCGTGTGGGAAGAACATCAACACTCGCCTCACGTACATGACTGCCAGCTTATCCATACGTCGGCATTTGCAACAATATTACATATATATATATATATATATATAGGGATATAAACTAACCCAACCTATAACGCCCCTAAAAAAGATATAACAAGTAATAGGACAATGTGTAAATATTCCATCACACTATCTATCTATCCGTATTTAGATATTGTTACATGGGAAAATGACGGAAATTCTATAAATATTAAATTACCTTCGAGTATTCACGATGAATATGTAAAATCGATCTTATATACATATACCCCACTACTTACACCAACCACATAGTTTTATATAAGAAAAGAAAGAATAAACATTTGCATTTTTGCCATCGTTACAAAAGAACACTCAGTCAAAATGGCGCCAATGTAATTAAAAAGACCAAACGATATATATACAATAACAAATGAAATATTTGGTCAAATTGTAAAAAATAAAAATTAATTTCAATGAAATATTTCGAATAAAAATTTTAGAAAATAAAAAAAAGGGAACTTAAATAAAAGATAAGTAATTTTTTTAAAAAGAAAATCTCTTTTGGGGAGGCTGAAGGGCAATTTGAAAAAAAAAAGTTCATATTTAACTTTAAATAACCCTTTTTAATGCCCAGCGTTCTCTCTCCCACCCTCCCTAAGTAAATTAAGATAAATAACTTGAATTTTCAGGCTAAAATTAAAATACAATTTTGAAAATTGCATTAAGAAAAATTGATCTAAAGAAATTTACTACATTGGCAAGTTAAATACTACTCCGGGATAAACGATTATTTTTAGCGATTTGGAGATTTCTTTTTTTAAATTTTTATTTTCCATTTATATAAAGTGAACATTTTAATTTCCTCATAAATTGTTCTCGATTTCCTTTCATTTGGTAATATATATTATCTCTCTTTATTGTGGATCTTATTCTCTATTCCAAAAAAAGAGAGATTGACAATGGAATCTGGCCAGATATCTTTTAACCTTTAATATCAATATTTCAAGTTGCTTTTGTGGTATTGAGGAATAAACCTCAAGACATCTACTGATCGATTGCCCAGCATTTCAAGATTATAGAATGAACTAGTTGTTTGTGAACGATTTGATTTCCGATTAAAAAATCATATTTAAAGTTCAATTCATTTTGTAAATACATTCTAAACTTTCTACAAAATCTGGATCTCTAATATTTTCATGCCTTGAATAATATAAATAACTTATGTAAATAAACTTTTCTCCTTGTTTGACGCAAGTATCCCTTGCGGGATATTGCGCTTTGGAAATAAAATAATTGTAATAATTGTAATATTCATTTCTTTCTTTAATTATTTTTATTTTATTTTGACTTAGAGCGGTATGTGCCCTTAAGGACACTTGCACTTTAAAGATAAATAAAACATTGAAAGAAAAGAAAGATATTTGAAATATGTATAAGAATTAGTATGCAAATTGGTTAGATGAAAAGAGAAATAATATCAACACAATTAAAATATATACAAAAGGTTGGTATGTAAATTTAGTTAAATTAAATCAAATTATATTGTGTGTATTCAATTAGGTCAATTGTTGAGGTATTTTCTTAATTGGATGATAAGGATTCCATTATTGATTACACTTATATTATAAACTCCTTTCTCTTTTTGTCTATGGATATTTAATAATGTGTTTATCTGTTTCCCCATAACGAGAATTGATCAAACACAGGTAACTGAGAAATATATATACCAGGTAAACTTCCTCGAGTATTCGGTGGGCTTCAGTGGCACTTTTCTTCCAGTTGAAGGCGAACAACAAAACTTCCCGCAAATGGGCACTTTTTGGCTCGGAAATCGCCATTTTCCACGGGCTCCAGAAATTTTCCACGATTTGAATTTTTCTAAAACTGCACGCGTGCTGATGCCACGTGAGTCAAAAAAACAAAACGCCTTCAACAGCGCCACCGTCGGCTCAAATAAAGTTGCACAACGCCCTCTGGCGGCCATTTTCGCGTTTCATACTAATATACCTGTATAGATGGCGTCAGCTTTTGACGTTTATTTTGACGGGAGAGGCGCCCTATGCTTCCATATATATTATTTTGTAAGATTAGAGTTATATTGAATGGAAGTATGCATTGTAGATTTTCCGACAAACCAGGTTGGGTTCCTGCACGAAGCACTTCGAAATATTTCTTGAAATTTGCCCCGTTTCTTACACTAGTTCAACTCAACCAGTATATACAAGTAATCAAGCAGGAACACACTTGGAAGTGTGGTAGAGGTACGTATCCCAAATAAAACATGATAATCATGGTGAGTAGTTGACAACTACGTTTACTGTAAATGCATCACTTGTCTACACATTTATAATTCAGTTCGACTTTTGCACTTACGAATATGTCAAAGTCCAGATTGGTTACTTGCACTCACTGTAAATGCATCACATGTCTACACATTTATAATTCAGTTCGACTTTTGCACTTACGAATATGTCAAAGTCCAGATTGGTTACTTGCACTCACTGTAAATGCATCACATGTCTACACATTTATAATTCAGTTCGACTTTTGCACTTACGAATATGTCAAAGTCCAGATTGGTTACTTGCACTCACTGTAAATGCATCACATGTCTACACATTTATAAATCAGTTCGATTTTGCACTTACGAATATGTCAAAGTCCAGATTGGTTACTTGCACTCACTGTAAATGCATCACATGTCTACACATTTATAATTCAGTTCGACTTTTGCACTTACGAATATGTCAAAGTCCAGATTGGTTACTTGCACTCACTGTAAATGCATCACATGTCTACACATTTATAAATCAGTTCGACTTTTGCACTTACGAGTATGTCAAAGCCCAGATTGGTTACTTGCACTCACTGTAAATGCATCACATGTCTACACATTTATAAATCAGTTCGACTTTTGCACTTACGAATATGTCAAAGTCCAGATTGGTTACTTGCACTCACTGTAAATGCATCACATGTCTACACATTTATAATTCAGTTCGACTTTTGCACTTACGAATATGTCAAAGTCCAGATTGGTTACTTGCACTTACTGTTAGGGTTAGAATTTTGCAATAATTGGGTGGTCAATGAAGCAATTTATTTTTCAGAAAAAAGTTCCTAATGTCGGGATTCGATCCCGTGTTATGGCTATCTCAAATCGATATTTTATACCACTTGTCCACTAACCAGCCCTGATACTTGTGAAGTCAATTAATGGTTCCTTCGTCCTCTAGATATTTATGAAACATCGAACTCCGCCTTTGCCGGTCCCAAGCCCGGATAAAAAAGGAGGAGGGGGAGCAGTAACAAGCTCGCTAAAAAACCTGGGCTCAGCTGGCCCGGATGATAGTACCCTGTAAGGGCTCCTAATCCAGGGATACAGGATGAGCAGCGTTTGTACTCCATGTTAGGAGCGGCTGCACATGGCGTCTGTTCCTCATGTCAAAGGCGGCCATTTCATATTGGAGCTAAGTCGGCCTGCCACTGAGTAGTACTCCCAGTCTTAATGACAAAGGCAGACGCATTCTACTTCACCAAGTGTGGGGATAAGAAAGAAGAAGAAGAAGATGAAAACATCGACAAACAGACACTATATACTTTTTTCTTCCACATATTTATGGAATTATGTAAAATAGTACCCTCTAATTGTATTATAATTTGTGTTCTATATTAGCGATTCATTGTTATTTTTATATATAATTTTTAACGCATTGCCAAATGTTTTAATTTTTGTTTGCTCCTGACGAGGACAAAAGATTTTTAACGAAACATCGAGGTAATAAAAAGATTTACTGGCCGAAGTATCTTTATTTTCAAGAACTACTTTTATATATAAAATATTTCTTATTTAACTAAGGGATACTTGTAAAGAAAGGTGATGGCTTCCGTTTGTATTTGTAGATATGTTGAGAATTATTACGCGAAAACGTGTCAAGCTAATCAAATAAAAGACAGCATCCCTTAGAATAGAAAGTTTCTAAAGGTTCCTACGAATGTTTTAACATATGTAGACATAAGAAATGGTAGCATTAAAGCGCTAATGTTTCTTTTTTTTAAATATAATACAAACTTCTATTATCCTTACTTCAATGAAAAAATATTGGGATGGCTTGGCTCATCAGTGGTGAACACTCCGTGCAGTTTCGCTAATTTAATCTACCAGACCGCTTCTCTTAGAGCTCTAATACTGTATTGGACGATTCTGCTTATATATGCTACACTGAAGAGTGGAATTTTAGAAATGTTATTAAAGCAAACTATGGATATATGTTTTTAGGACATATGTAAATATGTGGTAGTGTTTCGGCATCCCACGTGGTCTAGTGGCTAGGATATCTGGCTTTCACCCAGAAGGCCCGGGTTCGATTCCCGGCGTGGGAATTTTTTTTTTTTTTTTGCGAGTAGAGTTGGCATAAAGCAAATGTTGCACGCAGGAGAAATAAATAGTTGTTGTGGTCTAGAGACCACATGTTTATCTTGCCGCATGTACTCGGTAATAAATAAAAAAAAGCCTATATATATATAAATGGAGCTCTAGCATTTAGTTTTGGAGTTTAAGAGTGCTAATGGATGTTCCCCCGTGAGATATGATTTCACAGACATCCATTCCTTACATCCCGCTACCTAACTTTAAGTCCAACTTTTAAGGAAACTGCGACGTACCATCTTCTAATGGTTTTTCCTATGATTTATAACTTTCAGCTCCCAGATGATAAGGTCGTGGTAAAGTTGGATTGGTGATAAATGATTGGTAACTATTGATGGGCTTTTTCTATCTTATATTTCTTTTAATTGGAGAGAAATTTATTAATTTCACTTATAGAATTTTTACGCGGAAAACCAATATATATATATATAGAAAATTTATGGATAAATGTTGTTGTTTTGATTTTTTCTTTTTTTTTTTATGATAAAACTACATATGTGTTTTTGTGAATGAATTGAATATAATGAAATTTTTAAACATATATTTTAACGTGAAAAAAATAGTACAAATGTGATATTATACTAGGATAAGGTGCATATTTATGAAAAAAGGCATCTCCTTATCGTGTAACTGAAAGTTGCTGATGGCTTGCACCATCTATCGGAATAAATATCAACTATTCTCGTTAATTATTCCAGAATTGGCCAAATACCCATTCTTGATTGATCAAGAAAAGCTAACCACGGACGCGTTTCGGGCTGTTGGCCCTCATCAGCGTGGTGCAAGGTGAGGTACAGCTTGCACCACGCTGATGAGGGCCAACAGCCCGAAACGCGTCCGTGGTTGGGTTTTATTGATATTTAAAAAAAAAAGGATATAGGCCAACTGTAGAAAAAATCAACAGATAGTTGAGATATTTATCGATAGATGGCAGTCAATAAGATTTTTATTTACATGATTAGGAAGTGTCCTTTCATTATATTGTAAAAAAGTATTTATTATTTTATTAATAGAGTATCATTTTTTCAAGTTTATATTTTCTACTCTGTAAAATTCCCTCGTTGCTTATTTTTTGTTTATCATTCATAGTTTGTTCTTGCCTTAAATTAATTGGAGTGTCAATCTGAAGTTTGTCTTTCCTAATTTTCCACGTGGCAATATTGGTACGTTGGAAAAATTGTCGCCCGAAGTAGAAATAGAGTTTTTTTCTTCGGTACCAACGAACTACCCTAAAACTATATAGCAATGACAATCCAATCTATGCAAATACACTTATGCAAATTTTTAAACATTATTTAAACTAACATATAAGAGAGAGAGACAAATAAACTGAAATATTATAAATAATTTAAAACTTTTTCAATTAAGAAACACTTCTATAATAATACCAAACTGAAGCTATAATATTAAGAGAGCCTGGCTCATCACTGAAGAACACTTAATCGGATTCTTTCAGTGCTCTCATGCGAAGTATTACTGTAAAGAGAGGTTAATATATCTAGCTATATATCTATAATATATAATCTATAAAATATGATTTTTATTATTCATTAATATAATTAAAATTTTATAATCATAACCATTATATTTATTAAAATTGTTTTCATAATATAACTAAAATTATAATTTAAATAATCAAAGTAAAAATAAGAACTAAACACAGAGTAAAATTTTAAAATGTAAAGGAATCCTAAACAAAAAGAATATAACCTAATTTTTTTTATATAATAATAACGTAGTTAGTTGTGTATGTATGCAAAAAAAAAAAACGGTTTGCTTTTGAAATATAATCAAAAATAAATATAGTTTTAGAATAAAAGTTATTATTCATTTTACCATCCACGACTGCATGAATTGGTAACGTAAATAGAATATACGTTTTTTTTTATGACATATATATATAGATGGATGGATGGCTTTTCTTGATTTATCAAGAAATTGAGTTGGCCAAATATCAGGGAAAAGGTTAAATCATTGTTTAGTTGATTTCTGTTCCACCAGATGGCGCTGTGCCTTCTGTAAAGCACAATGTGCTCCTGGTCAGGATATGCCTTTTTTTATTTTAAATATATATATATATATATATTCCTATATTGCATATTTGATGGTCTATCCACAATTCCTGATAAATATGGGAAGGTGTCGGCATTTGTTTCCAAGATTGCCATATAAATCTTGGCCTGTGGGAATTGTCTTTGAATATTTCCTTTCTTTCTATTTTACTTGAAGAATCTTCTGTCTTTATATAGCTCTCTGCTGCTTCGGTGATGTGGATTTCTGGAGAATGGGTTGGTTGAGATATTTCTTTGTGGAACTATTGTTCATAAGAAGGGTATTTCACACATATAGAGTGAAAACTCTCAATAATCAAAGTGAGAAAATTGCCAAACATATTTTAAATATAAAATTAAAGGATTTAAAAGCACGAATGTTTCTTTTATACATAATACAAACTTCTACTGCCCTTACTGCGATGAAAAAATATATTGGGAGGGCATGGCTCCCTTTTTCATCGCAGTAAGGACAGTAGAAGTTTGTATTATGTATAAAAGAGACATTCGTGCTTTTAAATCCTTTCATTTTATATGTATAGATGGCGCGTTATTGCTTTGTGTTAAACATGTTTTAATTATAACGTTTTATTTTTCTTGAAAATAAAGATTCTGCGGCCAGTAAATCTTTTTATAACCTCAACGTTTCGACAAACATCTTTTGTAATACAATACAATATAATGCGGCTTGTAATTGTAAAATAACATTTGAAAATTATCCTGCATGTGTTTCTTTCAACGAAAAATCAAAATTTATTTTAAAAATAAATATAGTTATTGTATATAAATAATTGTTATTTCTTCTTGAAATAAATTTTGATTTTCCGTTGAAAGAAACACATGCGGGATAATTTTCAAAATGTCGTTTTAAAAATATTTTGTCCTCGTCAGAAGCAAACAAAAATTAAAACATTTAGCAAGGCGTTAAAAATCTTTCTCTATAGAATGTTATGAATGCTGGCCAGGCAGCCTCTATCTTTAAGATAAAGTTTTTTTTTTTGTTCAAAAAGATTTTATAGAAACGCTTTTTTTATATTTTGAAAAATCTTTTGTTTCAATATAAAGAATTCGCTTGAGTTTTATTGAAATTTCTCCATGTTCATTATCACATTATTGTGGATTTTAACAAATTACAACAAAGGAATTAAACTCCGAAACTTTTTCAAAATTTGCTTGATTAAATGAAGCTTTCGGGCACATGTACTTCTTTAGCTGATTTTATGATAAAGCACAATTTGGATTATAGATTATAATAAAAGAAAATCTTTTGTCTGATGATGGTGACAATGTTGTTGCCGAAACGTCACACACTAATAAATTATTTGGATTAGGTCTTATTTTCTTTTATTAGCTGAATTTATGTTTTAGTTAGTTGAAGAAGAACTTGCCCGAAAGCTTCTTTTTATCAAATAAGTTTTATTTTATTATTAATATTGTTGTGATTTCTTCATGTTTATTTATTAAAGTACATTTATATAAGGTCAACACAAAACTTGGTACAATTTATTTTACAGTGTTGATTTTATATAGAATTGATGTTTATGGATATTTGC
Source organism: Cordylochernes scorpioides (assembly GCA_030710605.1). Taxonomy (NCBI): domain Eukaryota; kingdom Metazoa; phylum Arthropoda; class Arachnida; order Pseudoscorpiones; family Chernetidae; genus Cordylochernes; species Cordylochernes scorpioides. The sequence continues at coordinate 14,564,906 of CP092867.1, read as the reverse complement.
ATATCAATTTGCCATATACCATAAGGCAAATATTCAATAGTAATGATTAGAATTGATGTTTATAGATATTTGCATATCAATTTGCCATATACCATAAGGCAAATATTCAATAGTAATGATTATAGAATTGGTGTTTATAGATATTTGCATATCAATTTGCCATATACCATAAGGCAAATATTCAATAGTAATGATTTTAGAATTGATGTTTATAGATATTTGCATATCAATTTGCCATATACCATAAGGCAAATATTCAATAGTAATGATTTTAGAATTGATGTTTATAGATATTTGCATATCAATTTGCCATATACCATAAGGCAAATATTCAATAGTAATGATTATAGAATTGATGTTTATAGATATTTGCATATCAATATATGAATTGGGGATTCTTTTTTTTTTTTAGATTTTGGTTATACAAGTCCAACTTGGATATTCAAAATTGCTCTAGGTCTTATTTCTTATTAGCTTTATATACGCCTTAGAATTATATCAATTGGGACTTGGGTCAGATCATGGTTTCTTCTCATCAGTCCAAGACTTCTTCGTAATCATCTAAAAATGCTGATGAAATCTGAGTTATATTAGAACGGTGTTTCAAAGATATTTATTCATTTAAAGATATTGTAAAGACAGGATTACTCCTGGGTGAGCTTGTCAGCGAAGAGTTCAGGATCGTAGATTTCCCTACGCAGTTTCTCCAGCTCCATGTTGGGCTTCAGTCCGTAACGATTGATAACCAGGAACTTCGGGGGGGGGGGGGGGGGGGGTAGACACTTGGTAGTGGTAGTAACGGGGGAGTTGCTTGTCCTTCGAGGTCACAATAAGATCTTCTTTTCTTGGTTACATTCCTCACGCAGTAGGCGATGGCGACGGCCACTGCAGCAAGGGCCATCAAGGGGACAATATGAAATATGAGTTGGCCAAAGAGAAGCTTAGATATCAAAATGTTAATTATTATAATATAAGCTTCTCTGTACTGACTAAGGCAACAGTCCGAAGCCATGGACTACTGGTGATCTTTCAGTATTTGTCTTAGTTATGTTGTGGCTTCTTCACTTTACCTGAATATTCCTGTTTACGACGGTCAATAGACGGCACCTAGTTTTTAAGCCTATTTTGAATAGAACGTTTTCTTTTTTTTTTAAATGATTTCCTTCCCGGCGCAAAATTGCATAATCGGAAAATACCTTTGCTATAAATTATAATAAAAGCCACTTTTTATATTATAAAAGAGAATAAACCATTTTATATATAAATAGCTAGGGGAAAAAGCTATATAGTTATAAAAGATCAGAAGCTATCAACAACGGCCAAGATGGCCGCAGGCGACCAAACAGTATGTAAATATTCTTCGGTAACGAACACCGGAAGCCATCAGGGCTATTGGCGGAAATAGCCAACGTTGCCAGGCAATCCTGAAATAATCACAGATAAATCGGTGGAATAAATCTCCCAGCACTAATACATCCCACAATATGGCCGCTCCGGGGCGTGTGGGGCCTCTAGGGAGCTGTCGTTTGGCCAGGAATATTTCCCGTGCAGAAGATTGTTTGTGCTGTTATCTGATGTTACCATTCTTATTGTTTATCTCTCTCTTTTCTTGCTTGGTAACCCTGCAATAGCTTTGTCTTCTCTGCTTGTTTTTTTTTGTTTGCCTGGACGTTTATTCTAAAGTAGGGGCTTTGCTTTTTTATGTTTTTTTAAGGATTTGTTTGTTTGCTTGTTTATCAACGATGCTTTTTTTTATGTGTGTTGTGAAAATTGATGGGCTTTTGAACGTAGATAAAATATTTTTATTTTTTTGAATATTTTGCCGTTTTTAAGCGATTTTGTAAACTCCCCTAAAAAAGTTTTTATAAGTTTTCTCAGCGTCTTAAATATTACATTTTATATTGATTTACCTGAAATAATATATAGAACTTATGACGCTCTATAAAAATATAATTTCATTAGCAATGAAGACAAAAATCACATATTCTTGATTTGAATCTGAAAAAGCAAAGAGAAACCAAAGATACATCTAATTAAGCACACTAAAACGATTGAAATTAACAATTGTTATTATAAAAAATATATATTCAGACCCAACTGAAATGAGAAATAGCAAAGGAAGGATTGGCTCAGTGATGAACCCACTCAGCGGTTTGCCAATTTATTCTACCAATCCGCTCTACTATTTTATTGGAGTGTTGAGCTTATAGAGCCGGAGATATAGAGGAATTATGCATATAGGATTATGGAAATATGTAAATACTAGCCGAGTGACCCGGGCAACGCCCCGGGTTTACCCGAAGGACCCGCAGGTGAGAAACTATAGAAGAAAAATTTTAACAAATCAGAAAATGAAATTGCAAACAACAGAACTACACTTCTTTAAGGACATGAAAGCACATGCACTGTATCACCATACGTGTACCATTTTCAAAGACCCTGCTTAGGATTAAAACTTCTCAGAAGCATAACAATAGTACCAACCTAGAGGTTAACTGGTGTGGATGCATTCCTCTGGGAGTAAGACTATTGAGAAATTCAGTAGGGAGTTATTTTGCTTCTCCGCATTCTAACACTCCAACTGTTAACACTGTGGAAACACTGACTCATGTTTGGTAAGCAATTTCAGGGAAGAAACTATAGACATTGGATTAAATAAATTATTAATTAAATTGCATTAAATAAAAATTATTAGATTTAAATAAATATTATTAGAGTGAAAAAAAAAAGAAAAAATTAACAAATTAGAAAATAAAATTTCGAAAAATACAACTATATTGCAGATAAGATAAGAGGACCTTATTAAAAAATAAATAAACAAACTGTAATTCGACACTATCGATAATTCGACACTTTCGATAATTCGACACTTTCGATAATTCGACCATTTTAAAAATCAAATTTACAAGGTTGATTGTTGTTTAAATACAACTTTGATTTTGCATGCATAAACACAGGCTCTTGTAGCAAGAACCCAAATATTATTTATAGTCATAGCAAAAGCCAACTTTAGTGAAAACTGATGCCTCTTCAGAATGAATGGAAGACTGAAATCTGAAGGAGCAGAAGATATGGGTCATCTTTACATGTATGCTATCCAATGTTCGCACACTTGAAAAAGCCACATATAAAGTTGTCCGTGCGTAAACACAGGCTCTTGTAGCCAAGGTTTGGCCTTGAGCCTTATTTATAGTCATAGCAAAAGCCAACCTTAGTGAAAACTAACGCCTCTCTAGAATGAAGCGAAGGTTGGTATCCGAAGGGGCCAAAGATATTTCAGACACTATACAGTGTGTTCAACTTTGGGCACTGTCAGTATATGTGCTTCAAGGACATGAGAGCACATGCGCTGAAACACCATACGTGTTCCATCGCAAAGATCCTAAAGGCATTGGTGAAAGTATAAATAAATATTTTGGAAATGAAAAAAAAATACATATATATATAAGAAAATAAATTGGAATAAAAATTTACAAACTATATTTCAGAGTGGATACATATTTGAAAGGAAAAAAAAAAAGAAAATTGCAAACAACAAAACTATATTACAGATATGACATGAAAACTAACGCCTCTCTAGAATGAAGCGAAGGTTGGTATCCGAAGGGGCCAAAGATATTTCAGACACTATACAGTGTGTTCAACTTTGGGCACTGTCAGTATATGTGCTTCAAGGACATGAGAGCACATGCGCTGAAACACCATACGCGTTCCATCGCAAAGATCCTAAAGGCATTGGTGAAAGTATAAATGACCCATATCTTCTGCTCCTTCAGATTTCAGTCTTCCATTCATTCTGAAGAGGCATCAGTTTTCACTAAAGTTGGCTTTTGCTATGACTATAAATAATATTTGGGTTCTTGCTACAAGAGCCTGTGTTTATGCATGCAAAAGCAAAGTTGTATTTAAACAACAATCAACCTTGTAAATTTGATTTTTAAAATGGTCGAATTATCGAAAGTGTCGAATTATCGAAAGTGTCGAATTATCGAGTGTCGAATTACAGTTTGTTTATGTATTTTTTAATAAGGTCCTCTTATCTTATCTGCAATATAGTTGTATTTTTCGAAATTTTATTTTCTAATTTGTTAATTTCTTTCTTTTTTTTTCACTCTAATAATATTTATTTAAATCTAATAATTTTTATTTAATGCAATTTAATTAATAATTTATTTAATCCAATGTCTATAGTTTCTTCCCTGAAATTGCTTACCAAACATGAGTCAGTGTTTCCACAGTGTTAACAGTTGGAGTGTAAGAATGCGGAGAAGCAAAATAACTCCCTACTGAATTTCTCAATAGTCTCACTCCCAGAGGAATGCATCCACACCAGTTAACCTCTAAGGTTGGTACTATTGTTATGCTTCTGAGAAGTTTTAATCCTAAGCAGGGTCTTTGAAAATGGTACACGTATGGTGATACAGTGCATGTGCTCTCATGTCCTTAAAGTAGTGTAGTTCTGTTGTTTGCAATTTCATTTTCTGATTTGTTAAAATTTTTCTTCTATAGTTTCTCACCTGCGGGTCCTTCGGGTAAACCCGGGGCGTTGCCCGGGTCACTCGGCTAGTATGTATATAAAAAAGCAAAGCCCAATTCTAAACCCAAATATTTTTTTATGAGAAGAACATCAACATATTGCATAATTACGGCAGTCCATAGCTTCCCTGACAAAAATTCACCAAGAAAGTAAAATATTCCAAAATTTTTCTGTGTGTAAATTGCTAAATATGTAAAAAACATGTATACAAAAAGCAAAGCACAATTCCAAACCCAAATATTTTTTTTATGAGAAGAACATCAACATAATGCATGATTACGGCAGTCCATAGCTTCCCTGACAAAAATTCACCAAAAAAGTTAAATATTCCAAAAATATTTCTGTGTATATATTGCTAAATGTGTAAATAACATGTATATAAAAAAGCAAAGCTTAATTTTAAATTTCATTATCCTTTTTACAGGAAAAGCATCAAAATACTGCATAAGTACGGCACTTTTGCAGCCGCATGATTACGGCAGTCCATAGCTTCCCTGACAAAAATTCACCAAGAAAGTTAAATATTCCAAAATTTTTCTGTGTGTAAATTGCTAAATATGTAAAAAACATGTATACAAAAAAGCAAAGCCCAATTCCAAACCCAAATATTTTTTTTATGAGAAGAACATCAACATAATGCATGATTACGGCAGTCCATAGCTTCCCTGACAAAAATTCACCAAAAAAGTTAAATATTCCAAAAATATTTCTGTGTATATATTGCTAAATGTGTAAATAACATGTATATAAAAAAGCAAAGCTTAATTTTAAATTTCATTATCCTTTTCACAGGAAAAGCATCAAAATACTGCATAAGTACGGCACTTTTGCAGCCGCATGATTACGGCAGTCCATAGCTTCCCTGACAAAAATTCACCAAGAAAGTTAAATATTCCAAAATTTTTCTGTGTGTAAATTGCTAAATATGTAAAAAACATGTATACAAAAAGCAAAGCACAATTCCAAACCCAAATATTTTTTTTATGAGAAGAACATCAACATAATGCATGATTACGGCAGTCCATAGCTTCCCTGACAAAAATTCACCAAAAAAGTTAAATATTCCAAAAATATTTCTGTGTATATATTGCTAAATGTGTAAATAACATGTATATAAAAAAGCAAAGCTTAATTTTAAATTTCATTATCCTTTTCACAGGAAAAGCATCAAAATACTGCATAAGTACGGCACTTTTGCAGCCCCCCTGACAAAAATTCACTAAAAGAGGTAAGTATTCAAAAAAATATTTTGGTATATATATTGCTAAATGTGTAACAAACATGTATATAAAAAAGCAAAGCTTAATTCTAAGTTCTAATATTTTTTTTATAAGAAAAGCTACAAAAGCAAATAGGGAGAAGTGAAGCCATTTAGCCATTTTCAAAATCTGATTGTGAAAGAGTAAAAAAATGAGTAAATAAGAGCAAATATAAAGAAAAAGTATTGCTAAATGTGTAATAAACATGTATATAAAAAAAGCAAAGCTTAATTCTAAGTTTTAATATAAAGAAGAAATAAGACACAAAAATGGAGCTAAATTCAAATGAAAAACTATAACAAATTAATAAAAAAAATAAGACCTAATCCAAATGCCACCATCATCAGACAAAAGAAAAAATGAGATTTTATTCTTTAGTTCATTTATTCTTCTGTCTGATGCTGTTGCTGAAACGTCACACACTATTGAATTATTTGGATTAGGTCTTATTAATGAGAAAAAAAAAAGATGCCAAAGAGAGATGAAAAGATGCCAAAAAAGATAACCAGATACAAAAATTGTGCTAAATTCAAATGAAAAACTATAACAAACACTTATAAAAGATAATTATTATAGAATAAAAGTAATAATTCAATTTACAATTCGAAAAATTTATATATTTAAATGAAAAACTATAACAAAGTACTTACATAATCAAATGAATCAGAAATACATATTATTTCAAAACACATTTTTACGCATTTCAAAACAAATGAATTGATGATGATAAATGCAAAAAATCTACGATTGTAAAATAGATTAAATTAAAAAATAAAAATAACTGTTAACATTAGGAAAATAAAAACAGGCCTATCATACGAAGAAAAAAATAACGAAAATTTTGGTATATAGATTGTTATGTGTAGTTCAGAATCTTCGGAGGAGATAGCTCAGGACTTTACAATGGAAAACTCTGTTACGGTATTATCTATATAGATCATCAGATATAAGTTGGGAGGGTTCATTAACCTTAATTTACTCCTTCGTTGTGTTGTTATATAAGCGGATATCCATAATCAAATCAAAGGTAAAAGTAAACAATGGGTAAATTACCTTTTAGAGATGTTGAGTGTTTATTTTATATGTTGTTGGCTTCTCCTAAATTGGTCCGTTTTTAGGCCAACGTTCACAGAGGTGTATCGTAGTTCCAGTGGGGTGTTGAATATACATGTCGTACCACAAACACTTGCAGTCATGGGCCTCGTGGTCAGGCGTCAATGGGTGACATATCAGACAAAGCAGGTTGGATTTCCCCTAGAAGAGAGGTCAGCGGCCTGTGATCTACAAGAAAGTGTGATCTACACGAGAGGGAGAGAGGATCTGCCGTTGTCCGGACTGTTTGTCGGTGTCCAGTGAAGGTCGTAAAACTCACTAACGACTTATGAAAGTTCCTCCAGAAGAAAATGACTTAATTTTGACAATAATGGATCTTTCCCTGTCTTGGGTGCTGCTGTCTTAATAAACCTTTCTTTCTTTGTTTGTAATTATACTTGTATTTATCCACGTAATAAAATTTTACTTTCTTACTCTTTTTTTCACATGTTGAAAATGTTAGCATTTATTTTGCTATAAATTACTTTAAATGTGGCAAAGTTGAATTATAAAATATATTATGAAGACTAATTTAAAAGAGAAAATATTTGTGCATAAATTTTAATTTGCCTATTTATAAAACATATTTTTATAAATTGAATGTTTTTATTATATATTCCTTTCAAATATTTGAAAAGAGTGGTTGTTGTCGTGTCCACAAAAAGAGTGGTTTTAAAAGAGATATAAACATATTTGCATATAGTCAAAATAGGTATAAAAACGTATGGAATATTTTAAAGAGTTTTTATACATTTATATAGAGTACATCTTCCAAAATGATGGCATTTATACAATTTTTGTAGTATATATTTTCATCATTATGTTTTTAAATATTAATATTTTTTACCATTAATTTTTTGAAATTTTAAACAATACCGATACTCTCTCTATCTTTAACAATTTTATATATTTTTATACATCCATATATATTTAGTCTTATTTATTTATATTATTCATTTATATATATATTCAACCTTATATATATAACATTTTTAATTAAAAAGGCATATATTGGATAAAAAATATAATTTATTTTATCAATATTCCAGTTGGCTAAACGCCAACCCTTTTTCAAGGTATGATAACATATCAATGTGTGTCAACAACAAACTCAGCTCCACATAACGTCAATAGAATTAAATGTAAAATCTTTGTTTACGTAATATAATTAACAAACGTATTATAAGATTATTGGGGTATTAGATAATTTATTTACTTACAGGTTTGTTGTTAGTATTAGCTAGCGATAGTTCTTCTGTTTACATTCTATATCGAACTCAACTGTGTTCCTGAGTACAATATTAACTATACTACATTAAACAATATTTTTTGCTTATATATAACATTATATGGACATTTTAATAAAATAGTTTGAATCTCTCATTTTAAAAGGTTTCTATAATATGGCGATATATCAAAACCAAAATATATTTTTAAAGTGAAATTAAAAAGTAAAATTATGTTGAAATGTGTTATATAAAAGTTGAAGAAATGCTTGCTATTTGCCATTAATAATTACAGATATTTTTTGTTATGATAAAACCTTTGCGAAAATATTTTAAATTTTACAAATAATCCCCATTTACATATATCATTTCTATATCCATTTATAAATGTGAAAATAGTTCAAAAGTGAATTTTCCTTTTTTCTTAATTAATAAATATATATATTTTAAAAGCTTTATATTATTTTTAATTAGTATCTCTTTGATCATATATATAATACTTCTTAATGTAAAGATATTTTTTATTAATTTCCTTTTAAACCTTAAACATGCAAGATAGATTAAATTGTGTTGTATATATATTAATTAATTGTTACCACAGAGTGTGTGTAAGCTCATATGTAAATAGGCGCTAACCAAAACAGAAAAAAAGTTCCTTTATTTTAATATTAGTTTCCCTTTTATATTTTGTTCTCTTTCTTATAAATCAATAAATATAATGTTTAATTATTAATTCTTGGAATCAATTTAATTAAATTTCTAAGCAAAGTCAACAAATTATTTTATTTCTGTTCAAACCATACGACTAAAGTTACGAAAATTTATAAATTTTATGTTTTGAAAAAAAAAACATTATCACGCGATGTTTTTATTATTTAAATATAAGATAAAAATATATGTATATGGTAATTTAAACCAACAACCCCATACTGTCTATATAACTTGTAATAAGATTGTCATGTTGTATATAGAGACACATCTATAAATAATTATGCGCATGATTAATCTGTGTCATTGCATCACCTATGTAATGTAATTTGTACAAAGTGGATAAATAAATAAAATCTGTAATAGATTTAAAAGTTGAGCTAAAGCAGAGATCGAGCATAGTATTACCAAAACAACAGTCTAAAGATGGAACTCATAAATCAGGTAGATTCACAATTCCCACGACAGGCCACCCACACTGTCACATGTGGTGGAATGCAGAGACCCCTCTCACACCTGGACAGGTAAAGGCGCCCTTTCTCAAAAACGCCCCTGTCACATAAGGTCACCCCGTCTTTAACCTATAAATCATCACCTTACAGGGACTTGACAGTTCAGACAGTTCAGTCAGTTGAGTTTAGTTCACCCTTAGCGTCAGCTCACGTCGGTCGTACCTTATGTCGATCTCAACTATCATGTAGACGAGTAAGAAACTTCTATGTCTCCATCTTTTGCTCCTGGCTCAACTTTTATCTGTTACGGAACTTTCTTAGTGCAACTGTGTCTTCGTTTTTTGTGTGGATATCTCCAGCTTTCCACTCTGCCTCGACCACGACTGCCTGTATTTTGTGAGAACTTTTAAAGGTCTTCCAAGGTGCAGAGAGGTACTGGAAAACTCTACATCCTGACTGTTCCTCTTGGTCAACACAGTACAACAAGAGCTACCAGGACTTCAACATTATTTCAGTAGTCGACAGGATCTCTACAAAAGCTACTGGAATTCTCATCATCTCATTACATGAGTCGACAGGATCTCATCACAGATAAGTCGACAGCAAATCATCATCACATTTAAGCCGACAGGATGACCAAAACGAAGGATGACACAACGAAGAGGTAAGAAGACTGTTCAGATAGGAAGCGAGAAAGAGCCAAGATGGAGGAACAAGCCCGCCATACCAACGAAACAACCAAGCAATCTCTCCCCCCAACAAGAGACGATATTTACGGAAGAAACGCCGCCCCAACGGACTTCCGCATACCCGCTAACCGATCGCCAACGTCGGGAGCAAGCTGACCGCGCCAACGACAGCCCCGATATTCCCGCAAGTCATGGAAACCGAGCAGCGATGTGGCCCAAACCCTGTGACAAGTTCCACACCTTCGACTTGACATCGTCGAGACAATGCTCAAGGCAACAAGCCACAATCAACTTCACAGAAGTTACAAGCGTCTACAAGCTCTACATGGAGCGTCTTCAACGTCAGCAGGAATACAAGCCAAGACCAAGTTTCCTGACTGAACTTTCACACAACTGTAAGTTTTTAAAAAAAACCTACCTTAACTTTATCCTCAAGTTCAAAACTTGATTCCCTATAAATTTTGTATTTATATTTTCACTTTAAGCATTTTAAAAGCAATTTTTACCTTTTTTATACCATTTTTTAATTCAATTTTTAAAACTTTCACATTTTCATTGATCAAATTTACATTAATTTTTTAAATCAGATTATAAATTTCAAGTCATTACTCTCAAATTTACTTGAAAAAAAAAATTTTTTTTTCGCCCATTACGCTTTTTTACCATTTTTACTAATCTTACATGTCGTTCTTAAATTCACCTATAATAATATTATCCAAATCTACAACTTAAAAAAAAAAAAATTATTATAATTATTTTTAAAAAATCTCATTCATCATAATTCTCAACTTATTTTTGTTTTACTTATTAGTTATCTTTATACCAAAAGACCAATATCTTTATCAATTCTTAAAATTTGGTAATGTTCACCATTTTAAGTAAGCGCCCAATTCAAATTATTTGTAACTCTCACGACATTGCCCTTTTAAAAGAGAATCATTTTAATTATCATAATCAACAATTTAAAAAGTATATTCAAATTTTAAATATAAATTAACATAGATGAAACGCATTTTTTTTTAATTGCAAAAATCGGAAGATACAATATCTTCAAAAAAACCACTAGGGAAAACAACTATCTTTCCCAAAACAAGTTAGGAATAAAGATTCACTCCACTTCACCGCCAGTAGCTAATTTAAGTCACAGCCTTCCAAAACGATTACAATCGTTAATATTCGAGGATAAATACACTCCCTCGTCTTTTCCTTTTTACATGCATGATTGGTCATCAACACATTTCTTTCAAAAAACCTTACAAAACCCTCGCATCACTATCTCAAATTGGCAACAATTTTTAGTGCGCGACTTAACGCACAAATCCAAATCTTGAGCCACACAAGCCTCCACTTAGCTCTATATCGTCGCCACAATAAAATAATTTCACATTAAGCATGCCACATCCACTAACAGTCAAATATTCTCTCGATGTGTTTCATACAACAACCACCCATGACTTTATTAAATTTGTTATTCATGGTGAAACAGGTTAGATTTGTACCAAACTAAGACTTCACGTGACACCTTTTCATTCACATTTCTCACTTCGTGACACAGTGCCACACCGCAAAACTTCTTCACTTTTCAGGCCAAAGACGCCTTCACGCCTGTGACACCACATCTCAACTCAAAGCGTGTCCACGTTGAAAATCGAACTTTCACCACACATCTAAACCTGACAACACTGAATAATATTTTTTCTAAACTAACTTCGAAACACAACAACTACGAACACCGAGAAAATCATATCTTTCAATTATAACAGTAAATTGCCAACTCAACAAGAGAGAGAAAAGCAGTTACAAGTAAGACAGAAAATAAACACCCCGCACGTGTGACCACCCCAAAAATAGAATTTCCGTGAAAAAAGGAAGTGGACGCTCTTTATGACGTCACTCCCCTGGTCACTTATCTTTTGAGAATATCTTCTCTCCCCCCTCAAGCAGTCATCTTGACCGCTAGCTTCATGACGCCATTTTGAACACATGTGTCATACTACTCATTTAGATTTCCTCGAGAATCTCACAAATCTCACCAACGAGTAATCACAACACAACATACTTTAAACATTTTACATGTTAATTGATAACACCAATTAAAACAATTTGGTTAAGTCTTATATAGACTTTTTAACGCGAAAGAGAAATCATTCTCTACATACCAGCATTGAGGACAAACGAAAAGATCATTTCACGTATTCCCAGTTTCAGAGTCATAGAAACACCGATGTTACCAAAGGGATATAATCTAGTCACACACCACAACTGTAACTTTTCGTCAAAAGAGACAATTTTTGTTCAATATTTTACACTACTTAAAATTTATCCAATCATTAATAACCTTCAATTATATTATAAATTTTGTATAAAATCTTGAATAATTATTCTTATTCTCACCTTTCAATTATATAAACAAATTTTTTAATCCAACATTAAAAAAAAAAAAAAAACCTTTAATCAAGTTAACTTTTATTTTTTATGATATTATTTTAGTATTGTAAAACATCTAATTGTTTCAAAAATTATTTTTATTTTATTATTTATTATATATTTTATATATTACAGGTTTAATTTTGTCCACTTACACTTTTTGTACCCGCAATCATATTTCTATATTTCTATTCACTATATTTTATTTGTTTAAATACCTTTATTATCTGACAAAGTTAATCATCCACTATCGGGCATCTACAACAATCGTTTTCAACAATCATTTTCTTTAACCAATTCCCTATATTTTTCATCACTATCTTTTCAGTCATTGCGTCACAACAACGTAGAAAAACGACAGCACTGCTTGACAATTTATTTTTTGATTTCGTAATTTTCTCTTTGAGAACACCGTTCCCCAGACTTACCAATCCAAACTTCTGGTCTGAACAAGCTTCAAGAGTTTATTTCATTTCATCCGCAGAGCAAATCACCAACGCATACACAAAGCGTTCACTTTTTTCAACTTTCAACTTTTTTTTTCAGCTCTAGCGGACCACATTCAACCTTTGATTTCGAGTCAAGTCAGATCACCTACTGTCGCTACAATTCTACTTATCGCATGGCTCTATTTCACTCCTTTCTCAATCATATTAATAAGCAACTTTTCTTCAACAACTTTTAACCCAATAATCCTAAAATTGTGACAAAACACTGTAACCCTTATATAGGATCGCAAGTGAAACATTGCCAAGTAAGACAGCTCAAGTCTATATCCTCGCTTTGCACCTGGACCTAAGTATTTGATTGCATGTGTAAATCTCACAATTGCTTATTCTTTAACTACTAACCCTGTCCAACGCCCACCAATATTCTCTTAGAATGTGAATTTTTATGTCATCATTTTATTTTAATAATCTTTTTTGTTAATCAAACAAAATGTCATTTTTATTTCACTTTTATATATCCAACAAATATCATCTTGTTATAGCCTTTTTAACCCTCACAGTTTAAATTAATTAAAAGAAATTTTAATTACTTACCTGTGTTAGAGAGGCTTTACCCGCCTAAACCCGGATAAACCCTTTCACTCCCGGGGCCCATCTATGGTAATTTAAACCAACAACCCCATACTGTCTATATAACTTGTAATAAGATTGTCATGTTGTATATAGAGACACATCTATAAATAATTATGCGCATGATTAATCTGTGTCATTGCATCACCTATGTAATGTAATTTGTACAAAGTGGATAAATAAATAAAATCTGTAATAGATTTAAGAGTTGAGCTAAAGCAGAGATCGAGCATAGTATTACCAAAACAACAGTCTAAAGATGGAACTCATAAATCAGGTAGATTTACAATTCCCACGACAGGCCACCCACACTGTCACATGTGGTGGAATGCAGAGACCCCTCTCACACCTGGACAGGTAAAGGCGCCCTTTCTCAAAAACGCCCCTGTCACATAAGGTCACCCCGTCTTTAACCTATAAATCATCACCTTACAGGGACTTGACAGTTCAGACAGTTCAGTCAGTTGAGTTTAGTTCACCCTTAGCGTCAGCTCACGTCGGTCGTACCTTATGTCGATCTCAACTATCATGTAGACGAGTAAGAAACTTCTATGTCTCCATCTTTCGCTCCTGGCTCAACTTTTATCTGTTACGGAACTTTCTTAGTGCAACTGTGTCTTCGTTTTTTGTGTGGATATCCCCAGCTTTCCACTCTGCCTCGACCACGACTGCCTGTATTTTGTGAGAACTTTTAAAGGTCTTCCAAGGTGCAGAGAGGTACTGGAAAACTCTACATCCTGACTGTTCCTCTTGGTCAACACAGTACAACAAGAGCTACCAGGACTTCAACATTATTTCAGTAGTCGACAGGATCTCTACAAAAGCTACTGGAATTCTCATCATCTCATTACATGAGTCGACAGGATCTCATCACAGATAAGTCGACAGCAAATCATCATCACATTTATATTATAATAATGTTTTATCAATAATTCTATTTAAACATTCAGAGAGAGAGTATATATATATATGTTTTAACTTATTATTGCTTCCAAAATATATTATTTTCCGAATACATTTCAAAAAAACAAACAAAAAAAGGCAGAAACATTATTATATCTCTAAAACAGACGAATAAAAAAATCGTTTTGGAAAACATTAAACGAAATATTTTCCAACAGAAAAAAAAACACCAATTTCACAAAAAGATAAGGAAAGAAATTTTATTACAATAGTTTTAACGCTCTATCTATAATACTACTACTAATAATAAATAATAATAAAAACGAAATTTAATCTATGACCATAAAAATAGTGTTAATTTGGGCGGGAAAAGAGTTTTGACTAAGGAGCATCAGACGATGCTAGCTATCCATCATGGCGGATGTTTGGATGCTGGTGCGATAACACCATTAATTTCGTTGGGAGGGCACCATTTGTTTATTGACTTTATTGGGCCATCAAACGTCTGGCTTGAAATAGATCGTTTGGGCTACATGCCTAGTTGGATCTCTTAGCCTCATTTTGAAATTGTACTTGAGGCTGGGACAATATAGCGTTATAGGATTGTTAACTCTTGAAATAGAGGAGTAGGTTTTCTTATTTTCATATTTATAACGTTTATATAATTCAACTATAGATTCTATATTGTGAAAATAATTGTATAAAAGTGATTTCTACTGGAATTAGGGCCCATCTCTTAGTTCAGAATCTTTTCAGGAGATTTAAAAACGAATATTAATGTTTCTGTTAGCATTTTTATAAGTTGTTTTTCATAGATTAATATATTTTTATTTTTGACCAGATGACCGGACTACTTTGCATGTATATATTTGGTTTCAGAAATGATGTAAGTTAATTTTCTGGATAAGATCTTAACCAGCCTAATATAGAAGAGATTTATCAAGACTATGCGACAAGACTATTCTCGCAATTTCAAAAATCATCAAATCCAACTATACAAGAAATTGTTCAAAATCAAGGTGACCTCAGCCACCGAATACGACGACCTGGACCCAATGGCTAGCTGACAGCCAAACACCCAATAACTGCCCTCCTGTAAGGTTCCGGGAGCCACTCCAGCATTACAACTCGCCATGTGTAAATAATCTGGACAAGGTGACTCGCGAGCTGTGCTCGAATGTAACACCTGCAAATTGAGATGAAATAAATAAATGTAAGTTAGTTAGTTATGAAAGGAAATTAAAAGTGTTAATTTCTTCGAGGTGTTGGTGATTACTCTGCTCGATGGTAGAATAGGAAAGTCTCCCAACAGTTTCTATAGGGAGATTTTTCTTTTAAAAAACATCAAACCAATATAGTATCTAAATAAAGAAAAAGGCATCTCCTAATCGTTCAACTAAAAGTTGCTGATGGCTTGCGCCATCTGTCAGAATAAATATACGTACGATCAGAAAATGCCTTCTTCTTAATTTAGGTACTATATTGGTTTGATGTCTTTTTGGCTCAATCTCCCTATAAGAACATTAATATTCGTTTTTAAATTTATCCTGAAAATATTCTGAACTAAGATCGGCCCTGATGACTTGATAAGTTAAAAGATGATCTCATTGGCAGATCCATCCTGACCTGTAAGAAGTTATAGGTTAATACCGTAGCTGTACTGATGAGTACCCTTATACCATACAGGTTGATGGCTTTTGTCTGTATTTTCCAGAAACTGGTGTTATGGATCTTTCCCCCATCTGAATTTGTTGATCTGCTGCCTGACACATCTGTGCTATATTTGCATATGAACATTGCACTTGATTACTCTATTTATTACTTTAATATTGCTGCATCCTGATTTATGCGTCATTTTAGTGATAAAATCATAATAATATTTTTGATTGTGAATTTTTTATTATTTTATAAATAATAATATATAAATCTATACTTTTGGTTGAGTATGTATTATATTTCAACAGAGAGGGTATGACAATATTATGTAATAATATATTTCAATATACACTATATTTTCATATGTACCCAGCAGCCCCAAAATGTAGATACAATTCAGCACGCCAGCTTGGCCATCATACATCATACTTGTATATCGGGATTCAGACAATAACTCTGAAAGATATTACAGTGACTTTTATTGAAGACATCTGAGATAACCAAGTGTGAACAAAAATTGCCTCTGTCTCCTTCAAAGAAAAAAGCGATCGGAGATATCAAAGACTTCCTTAAGTTTGTCTCTCTTCATGAGTGTATATAAATAAACAATGAATTTATTTTATGTGTCATCTTTGAGAAAATGTGTATATACGTATGAAAATATAAATCTCTAGATAATAAAAAGGCATATATTTGATTGAAACTTATTTAATCCAATATATGCATTTTTATTATCTAAATATTTATATATTTATTGCTTTATTTTCAGAACATATAAATCTCTATACAAAACTAGAGAGGGTAAAAAAACAAATTGTTATATTAAAAAGCAATTTTTTAACCTTAAATTCCAATTTTTAGTTTAATATGAATGTTTTAAGATCGTTTAAATAAATCTGGAGATATAATGAAAAAGTTCATATATATATAAAATACCTCATATATAAAGATTTTATCTCTCAAAATAAAGAAGAAGAAGAAAAAAAAAAGGAATTTGTAAAGCAGACGACCAGTTGATCATTATTTAATTGTCAGCCGATCCCAACAACAAACTTCCGCACGCCCCCTGGGGACAAAACAGGATACTACCATGTCGCAGACGAACTGGAAGGGAAAAAAAGGCAGACGAATCGATCAGCGACAAGTGCCTCGGGCTGACACACTTCGGTGGATTAGCCCTTCTTAATTACATGCTAATCCCACATCTGCGCAATTAATTCTTTAAGCCTTTTTTTTTAATTAATTGCAAACGATACCTATATAGGTTCGTTTGTTTATTCTATAACTATCTCCATATATACACATATGACGGAAAGATTAGGCTAGTTAATAGTTGTTGTTTTTTTCTATTTAAATTTCAAAAATGATAATATATATAATAAATCTTTATAGTTTATTTTTCACTCTTGAATTAAATGTTAACAATTACAGATTATAGCTGCTTCCATTTTTCGTTTATTAAATAAGAGGGAATAGCGAGGTACTGTGTCGGAAACTATTGCGAATGGAAACTATTGGAATACTTAGCGTGGATTTTTCCTTCGCGTTCTTTTTTTTTTCACAAATAGATTGACAGCTAACTAGCTTATTTAAGCGTTGTGTAAGGGGGTTGCATTGCTCGATTAATGAAATTGTATGTTCAAAAATAAGGAATCCTCTGGGACCAAAACATTATTTGGTCGCAGTGGTACAGCCTACTCCACGCTGACGAGGGCCAACAGCCCGAAATGCGTTCGTGGATGGCTTTTCTTGATATTTCAAGATAATGGGTTGGCCAAATATCAGGTAACAGGCTAAATCAACGTTTAGTTGATTTCTGTTTCACTAGATGGCGCTCTGCCATCTAAAAAGCACATGTGCACACGTTCCCTATAAAAACTCATTGTTGTTGTTTCCCGATGGCCGGCTCAAACCTTTTATACATTATGTAAATAAGTATTTCATTTTTTTATTCTTACGCCTTAAGCCAGGCAGTACTTTTACCAAATAATGTTTTTTTTTATATTCCTTAAGCTCAATTAAAGCTATTTATGATCTTCATTATTTTTATTATTATAGTTTCAAGATTTTTGCCACGACTGCATTACCATAGCATAATCCACAAGATAGTACGTTTTTACTATCCACGCCCGTTGAAGAACGTTCTGTTCGAAAGCTTGCGGTAATAAATAAATCTACACAAGAAGCTCCTCTTATTGTTTATTATTGTTTTAATAATCAAAAAATAATACCTCATATAATATAATTTAAGAGAAAAATTTCATCCAGAGCAGAATGTCTTGTAGCCACAGCTCGACAGGTTGAGACGCAGAGTAAATAGCTCTGTCTATATCCAAGCATTTAAATAGTGCCAGTATTACAGTAGTAGTTCCCTTAATACATCCACATTCTGCTATGGTCCAATCTATTTGATAAGGTACATTATATTTATTATACACCAATACCTCGCTTTGCGTCGTTTCGTTTTGCGTTTTTTTCGAAGTTGCGTGGCTGCTTAATTTTTATTGATTTTCACTGTGCGTCATTAGATTTTCGAAGTTGCGTTATTTTGGATTCGAGTCTTCAATTTTTTTTTTGAAATTTTTTTCCTAAAATATGGCAACACCTTTGTTTTTGATTGCGCCTTCACATATTTTCACTTTGCGTCGTTTCAATTTGCGTCGTGTTTTTTTGGAACGTAACCCCGACGCAAAGCGAGGTATGGGTGTTTACATAATATTATATTATATCGTTGCTTGTTAGGCTGTTTCTTGTAGGTTCGTGAGCCCCTTATAGATGGTGCAAGTTTTGTCTTGTGTCTTGTACGGGAGCAAGGCAAGCATACTCAAAACTGCGTTTTGAACTTGTGAAATATTTCGCAGAATGATTTTAAAGTGTTTTAATGGGTTACGGATGGCTGTAACAACATCACTACATATGAATTCAAATGTAGAATCACCTCTGTGATGTCTGTGATATTGTAGATTAGTAAGTGGCCTATCTACATAAGGATGTAAATCAAGAGTTACAGAATTCCTCAGGTCTGTCTTTATAGAGAAGTTCCGTGATAACTATATCTCTAGTTGTTCTAGCGCTTTGATGTAACTTTACACATATATGGAGTCTGTTGTCTTGTTGTTATGTAACTTTTGCATAATCTCCATCATATCTGAATAAAGTAGTTCGCTCGTCTCTGTGTTGGTCGTAATACAAAAATGATACCGCGAATTTTTCTTTTTTAAATTAAACATTTTACCACTTTTTCTTACTGATATAAGAGATACACTCATAGACAAAACATAAGGAAGTGGAGTCTTTGATGTCTCTAGTTGTCTTTTTTTTTTTTTAGACAGAGGCAATTTTGTTCACACTTGGTTGTCTCGTGTGTCTTTAATAAAGGTCACTATAATATCTTTTAGAGTTATTGTCTGGATCCTGATATACCTGCTAAAAGGTACAACTTCCTTAAGTTATGTCCATGAGTGTATATAGAACAAGGGCAAGACTGTTCCGTAGATAGGTAGATCTTTCCAGAAAATCGACTTTTCTGCACTATGCTAGAGGTCTGGTTTATCCGATTTGTACGACCTCGCTGTCTGCTGCCGCAGGAATCTTCGACCACGGAGGCCACCTGACAGGATGAGAAAGAACAGGCCACGGTGAGAGTGACTTGTCTGGCCACGACGACGCCGGATCTCCCGGGTGTCGACGCAGGCTCCAAGACTGTCCTGTAGCCGAGGCAGACGTTGTCCAAGCCCTGAACGTAGGTATCCTGGTCGAACACGACATCCACTGTACACAAAAACTGCCCAACATTTTCGTGAATAACAATTCCATACATGTCAAAACACGCTGAACTTATATAGTTGATTCTTAGGCTGTTTCTTGTAGGTCCGTAAGTCCCTTATAGATGGTGCAAGTCGTCTTGTGCGAGACGTAAGAGCAAGGCAGCACGCTCAGAACTGCGTTTTGCACTTGTTAAATTTCGCAGAGTAATTTTATAGTGTTTTAATGGGTTACGGACAGCTGCAAACCACATCACCACATTTGAATTCTCAGTATCCTGAAAGATATAATTTAGGAACCAGCTTGAGCACCTCTTCGAGATGTGGAAGAGATTTGCCCTAATCTCTTCATTTTTGGTGATGGCAAGTTCTGGCTATTCTGGAGAGGAGACTTAGGACTATGTGCTGCGCCAGGTACTCAGAGGGCAGTTTGGAATAGCCTCACGTGCACCTATAAGCCATGTGAATGTGAGAAAGATATTGATGGTTCAGTTTCACCTATAGATAGTAGATACAAGTTGGGAAGACCATAGAGGTCCTCTTCGGAGGATTCGTTGCCGGGACAAGAGAGAAATGGATCCGGTAAAAGTAAAGGTCAGGGAAAGTTGCTGCCGATTTTGGCGAGTGTAGTATTTTAAGGTTTTATATAAAAACACCACCAAAATTATGATAAATGTTTATTTAGGTTACAAAAACAAAGTTTTTATAGAACACATATGGTGAAAGAGACATCTTTTGTAATAAAACAAGAAAAACACTGGTCAAAAACATTTAAAATTGTAGATTTAATATTCTCAACAACGAAACGGTGGTTGAGAAGCGTGCTGAAGAAGACGGTGTTCGGAGTATAATAATCAAGGGCAGGAGACTCTTAGAGAGGGATTGTACAGTTGATTGGCGAAATATAGCGTTGCTCGAAGAGTACGTTGAAAGGTTGGGAGGTTGAGAAGCGTGCTGAATAAGACGGTGCTCGGAGTAGAAGATTCAAGGACTGGAGACTCTTAGGGATGGGCGGTACAGTCCATCACTGGAGAAATAAGGCAGATCTCGAAGAGGACGTCAACTGGACCAATGAAGCTAGAAGATATGTCCCTACAGGGAGGTGGACTGCTGAGTTTGTCATGTTCCTTCCGGGGCAGGTGACAAACCCTCCGTTGTCGGTTCCAGTTGGAACATGGCGTCACGTCTGCTGACGTCGTTTGGCTCCCCGAACATCACGCCCAGTTTCCCACGAAACTTCCTTCATGAGGGTGAATGTACCGGTGACCAGGTAACAAGCTCGTGTACCACGGAGACAACCCACAACGCCGCTATGATATATTTCACAGCCGTGGACAGGTTTCCAATCACTATATGCTGTTTCCAATACGGAAACATAGTGAGATCATCTCCTCAGCTTGTCCGCCTTCTCAATGTTGACCAGCACACGGCTGGACTTCTTTATCAGCTGGAAGACTGTGTCCTTCCCCAGCGTCTGCTCCTTTAGTCGGGACTGTACTCGATATATCAGCATTTGTCGAAAGATTCTGCTTATGACCTTGCCTTGCTCAGGGGCCTGTTGGCTGTCAACTGCCTTACAACGACTCTTATAACGGACCTTCTTTAGTTGAGATGGCCTCGTAGCATCTGCCTTCGCTATCCTATCTGGTTGGTTCTTTCCGATGTCTTAACACTAAACTGGCGCAAATTACATTCTCTCTGTTCTCTTCAGCACATTGGAATTTGCATGTATGCCCTGGCACTATTATAAATGTCATGAATGGTTAAGCGTTATGGTTTCATCCTTCAACATCTTGACGACGGCTGTAGATGGGACTCAACTTCTGGATTTTTACGTATTTCCGCACTTGGATTGCTTATCTCTCCATTATAATTCTTGTGGTAGTGGAGGTACTTATCCCAAATACGCCATGATAATCATGGTGGGTAGTAAGTAACTACGTTTACCGTAAGCGCGTCATATGCCTACACATGTAGAAAGAATATCGACTTTTTTGCACTTACAAGTGTGCCAGAGATCTGTTTGGTTACTTTCACTCACTGGGTGGGTTGGACTTTTTTTTCAAGAAACGGCGTCAGCAATTGAAGCATTTTTTTTTTCAGAAAAAAAGTGCCCAATGCGGGATTCTATTTCCGGCTCGTGGCTGTCAGAAATAGACGGTTCATACAACTTTTCCACCAACACCTTCCAATAATCCCTGTAAATGAGCGGAGCTCGCGTACGGCCGAAAGCGATGACCCAGTAAAAGACAAGAGAGAGATTTGAAATCTTAAAACAGTTTAATTATCATCGTTAATGGTAGAAAGAAATAACAGAAGTCTTAGTGCAGGTTTGACACTTGAAAGAGAGAACAAATTATTACATAAAAGAAAAAGGTATTTGGAATTTTAAACGGTCGAGCCTCAACGACCAAGGTCAAAAGTCGACGCGAGGATGGAGATAGCGGTGTCATCCAGCCCTTGTGCATAGACCAGGTGATATAGACAGCGGACATGGTGGGAGACAAATGACAAGAGAGACACGGCCCTGGTGACAGACAAGAGGACACCGACCTTGCGAGAGACAAACGACCCCGGCGTGTACAAGGTAAGGGACAAGAGGGCCCGGTGAGAGACAAGGGACAACTCCCTGGGGACCTACGGCAAATTAACCAATCTCAGCGACTATGATCGCCGCCGTAAACATCAATCTGGAGCGCAGCGCCCTCCCGATCAATACGCTCGGCGGCTCATTGTGCCGGCACTCGCGGCCTGCTGAGGTAGGTGGTTCCCACGCAGACCTCAGCCTAGTTTCTGCCCCAGCGGACCTTCAACTATCCTGACAGCCCGCAGTTCTTCTCTCCGCCCGCCCTCATTGCCTTGTTCAGACTCATCGTTCCTCTCCATCATACAGCTTAGCCCTCTGGTTACCTCACTTCCAACCTTCCGTTAAACTTCACCCTTCCTCCTCCACGGCAGTTCTTCAGGCTCTTTCTTTTGCTTTCCTATCCTACATTCTTATTCTCTACACTAATTTGATTACCTTAGTTTACCTTTTATTCTGTTTTTTTTTCCCCCAAATAAACTTTGTAATGAATATGTCCGCTTATGCAGCTTTTCTCCATTCTCAACCATCAATCCACTGATCTCTCTAGGCCAAATTGGACCGCTGTTATTGACAGAATTACTCAGTGTTTGTTTGCCAGATTGAACCTAACTACACCCACGGTGGCCATTCGTATCTTTTTACATTTCCAACAAGATGAAGAGCATCATTGGTTGTTGGCATTTTCTTGCATGTGACCTATTAGCTTCAGATACACATAGACTTAATTTTCGTTATTGGCTGAGGGAGAGAGAGAGCTAAAAGAGAGGAAGTATATATAAGATATAAATAGGTAAATATATAAAGTAGGGAGATGTAAACATGGGTAAATATACGTATAGGTTGTGTAAATAGGGATGTAGCGCTGGAAGGCTGAATGTAAACATGTGAGATAATGTAAACATGGGAATGTGAATATCATATGGAAATATGCATATGTAAAAGTGAGTTGCTTATGTAACTAGGGATGGATGGTTGAATGTGAGACAGTATGTAAATATGGGGAGATGGAGCGGCCGAGTGCGGCAGCCACGTGCCCGACCCAGAGGCGCCAACGTAGCTGCCCGGATCGATTCAACCATGCAGGCCTTCGTCGCTTCTTCTGGCCGGTTGTGCTTTCTGTTGTTGTGGTCTTTTCTGGTCGGTAGCGTGCATCGGTGGTTTGGTCTTGTATCGGTTCTTAATTCTCCTCGTTTGGTAAGTTGAAGTTTTGCTCGCCTTGTTTCTGGTTGTGCGTTTTATTTGTTCTTGTTTTGGCCCTGAGGTCATTCCGGTGTGTGGGCTGCATCCGTGTCTTGCGCGAACTTCAATTGTTAGATTTTTATTGGTTGCAGTTTAATGAGGTCGTAGACAGGTTCTGTGGTGGCCTCGAACTCCTGGTGGCATGTAGCTACGACAATCCGTGTCTTGTTTGAGTCTTTGATTGACGTGGTTAAAGTTCTTTGACCTCCCCACTGGTTCTTCTTTCTTCCCCTTGTAATGCTTTCTGATCTGCAGAACTAAATGCCTGGTTGCTGTTGTTTTTAATGCCGTTGTTATGTCTCGATGGGCGCAAATCTTCTACCACTCACCTGAGTAGTTGGCGTTCTACGCTCCAGTAAACATTGGGTATCTACCCACTTTCCTAGTAAAGTGTCACCGCTGTTGTAGATAGAGTTATCCCCGTGACACTTGTTCGTAACTTTGTCTTCATTACCGTGGTGTTGTGTAGGTTGGATGGCTGGAGATTTTTGATGTGTCTCAGCACCGTTGTGTGCTTATCCTTTCTTCTATGTCCTCTTCTTTGTTTTATCTCCTCAAGTCGTATAGTTTTGATAGCTGTCTTCAAGGCTCTGGTTCGGCTATATTGTGTCTTTACAGAGGCATAGCTTTGCTGGAGATTATAGGCTGATGTCCAGGATAAAGAGAACGACCAACAATAATATAAGATTTTTTTTTTTGCTATAGAATATTCTAGTAAAAATGATTAATATTGGTGAAGAAAAAAACTTTTATTTCTATTGGTAAAGTTATAAATCTCTAAAACTCTATAAATAAACTAAAACTATTTAAATAATTCCAAGAAAGAGAGAGAGTTTGAAACCACTTTTATATTACAATGTCCATATAAAGTTATATAAGGTTAAATTACCAAATTTTGAATAAATAAGACTAATCATAAAATGATGCATTAGCCCGCCATCTGTTGCAATAAATTGAAACTATTTTAGACCCGCATGATTATTTTTAAAATAAAACATGTTTATCTATTGCCCTTATTGCAATGAAAATTTAAACTGGCCAAACCGCTGGGAAGAGGGGGTAGGTTTACTACTGATGAGCCAGACCCTCCCATTAATTTTTCATTGCAATAAGGGCAGAGTACAAAGAATTGTTTAATTTTTAAAAAAAGAATCTCTCATATGAATCAGTTTCAATTTCAAATAAGACTAAATGTAATGAGAGATAAATATATGATTAATATAAATATATATAATTGATAAATATACATTTCATACAATGTCGTCATTGTTGGCGTCTACCGCGGGAAAGACTCCGCCACCGATGGACTGCGAGAGTTGCAATGTGCTGTCAGAAAGAGAGATTGAAACTGATTTATTGCAATATACATATAAGATTATATAAGGTTAAATACAGAATAAATATGAATAAATAAGATTATATAATGATAACAATATGAATAAATAGATATAAATAATTGATAAATATACATATATATAACATATATATATATAATATATACAAGGTCTTCATTGGTGGGGTCCAACGCGGGAAAGACTCCGTCACCGATGGACTGCGAGAGTTCTTTCCCACAGAGTGGGCAGGTCGATGAAGTAGCTGGTGTTACCCAACTCAAGACCAAGATGGTACTTGTAGATGGTAGCCTTCGCCACAGAGAGAGAGAGAGAGATTAAAACCACTTTATTAGAACACATCCATACAATGTGACAGAATAGATCGAAGAACTAATAGAGAGTCTCCACCACTAACAGCTATGTGACAAAGCTTTCACGCTGATTAACACACTCTGGGGAAGGCAAGAACCAACCTCACTCCTCCAGAAAGCGGATTTTCAGCTCAGTTCTGCAAGAAGCCTGAAGAACCTCGAGGTATTTACAGAAAGGTATATCTGGTAATGAGGTACTCCGGACATATGTAAAATAGTAAAAAAAGAAGACAATTTTTTGAATATCATTTATTGAAGTTTTTTAATTTAGTTCCCACAAGTGATTTGCTGTCATTCTTCTCATTATTCCTCTAAGGATAATGGCAGAAAGTCATTGGAATGTCGGGAATTATACGGAAAAAATATAGTTTTTATGTAGCCATATCTTTTTTCCAAAAGTGATATTGAAATAATTAAAAATAAAATATTTGTTAATATTTATTCCGAAAGATAGCAGCCATAAGCAAATTTTAGTTCCACGCTCAGGAGATACCTTTCTCTTTGTTCCAGACATGTTCTATTGGATCAAGGTCCGGGGTTCTATCCTGCCAATCCTTTCTCTAAATATCTTTGTGGAAATCACTGACTGGCCTCTATGCATTATCATCTATAAACTATATGAACTGGAGGTCAATGATAGCTCTGAAAGATCTCACGAAGTGCTGCTGCTCAAGAATCCGTGTCTTTGGACAGTCAACGAGCTTCCCTCAAACACGACTATTCGAAACTAAGTCAGCCCAGATACGACTTTCCCCTAAAATAGTCTCTTTCTCCATGTTAGTGGGAACAGGCCTCAAGTTATCTCCAGATAACATCCAGTATCAGTGTCTAGACTGAATCAGACAGTACCAGTATCTAGACTGAATGTTTGACTGACGATAACATAGAATAACTGATCCAGGATTGATGTTCATGGTAGCAATTCAAACGGACTCTCCTGTGAGAAGTGATATATACCATTGGTCTCTCGTCTTTTAATGAACAATTTGTCTTGAACCTGTCTTTCTAGAGACATATGATCTTCCAAAAAAATTCAATTTTGTAATATTGTTTCATATGCCTGGAATACCTCAGGGAAACACTCCAAGGTTAATCAGCCCCCTCGCAGAACTCTTTTCGAGCTAAAAATCCGTTTTTTGGAGGAGTGAAGTTCTTGTTTCGAGATCTCCCCCAGAGTGTGTTAATCAGCGTGAAAGCTTCGTTGCGAGAGTTACATAGCCGTTAGAGGTGGAGACCATACTCTTTATTGACCCTTAATTCTTAGATCTATTCTGTCTCATTGTATGAACGTTGTAATAAGGTAGTTTCATTGGAAAAACTAGTAGGTGTCATTTCCCCCTTGATGCTTAGTAGAGTTCGAAAGAGATGAATCATGATGGAAATTTCTCGACTCTGCGCTGATCTTCTTATAAAGGCTTGACCGAATTGTTTCCAGAGCTGTCAGAACACATTTCGGTTAACATTGAGGCATTTGGCTACTTCAGCCTGGTATTGGCCTGGTTCCATCGCCATCGTGAAGAACCCGGTGTGTTATGTTGAACCTTTAGGTTTCTTTTAGCATGTTCACGATTTTAAAATAAGAACAAAAATGTGCTATCACACACACAGAGATTATAAAGAATTATTTACAAGAATCATACACGTCAAAAATAGTTTAAATTTCATATAACAGATGGCGCCCTAATACATCATATTTACATATGTATTTGAAAAATGACAAAGATGTTCCAAAAGTTCGTTAACACTTGCAAAAAATTAATATTGATATATATTATATGGATATATATTTGGAATTTGTTGCAGGTGTTTACGAACTTTCAGGACAACCTTATATTTACATATGTATTTGAAAAATGACAAAGATGTTCCAAAAGTTCGTTAACACTTGCAAAAAATGAATATTGATATATATTATATGGATATATATTTGGAATTTGTTGCAGGTGTTTACGAACTTTCAGGACAACCTTATATTTACATATGTATTTGAAAAATGACAAAGTTGTTCCAAAAGTTCGTTATCACTTGCAAAAAATGAATTTGGATATATATATATTATATGGATATATATATATTTGGAATTTGTGTCAGGTGTTTACGAACTTTCAGGACACACACAACCTTGTATTTACATATTTTCAATGTTAAATATATTCAAATTATTTAAAACAGGAGTGAATCAGGTAATTTTGCATCTGTTTGACAAATTTAGTCTTTTTTTTCTAACTTTACTAAATATATATTGAGAGTTCTAATATAAAAAAGAAAGCGTTTGTTGACTTAATTTTAGACGCCAAGTATGTAGGTAAATATAATTTAATAATTCTATATTTGAGAAATTCATTGTTACGTAGTTATTAAAAGCCAATTAATTAGACAATATAATGTGTTTTAATAAGGAATTCATTCATCTTAGATTAGAAATATTTTAAACCTAGCGTAAAAGAGTCAAAGAATTCTAATAAATTGTCTCTGTTTCTTAAAGAAGAAGTTATTAAATTAAGACGTTTTCGGATATTACAAATATTTATATCATTAATTACAATTATAAACAATCTTATTTGCATTGATAAATGGTTTTCTTTATAATAAACAATACTTTGTAGTAATTATTTCGTAACGGTTTTGGCTGCATCGTCTGTTTTTATATTTTAAGGGTAAACATTCATTTTGCTGGTCAAATCCTTATAAAATTAAATTTAAAATGTTATAGAGAGGATTCAATGAATTATATCTCTTTAAGTTCCATATATTATATAACAAAATATTTATTATTTTATCCAAAGATATATATTTTATTTTATAATCTGTTACACATATTTATCTCGTTTAACTCTGTTATATTATTAAATTAAGGTTGTAATTTTTCCGATTGTGTTTTGTTGGACAAAAATGCTTGCCTCGTCTCATCTTGGTTTATGTCTCTCTTTTTTTTACGTGACATCATCGACAAATTAGTCATAATAATAACACATTAAACATTTTCAACTTCACGGAAAAACAGTAAGAAGGTCAAATTGTACTGGGACCAGATTGATAAATTAAGAAAAAGGCATCTCATGGAACTTTAATTCTTCAACTTTATATCCCAACACTTCGTTGATCCAATGTCGTTCTTTTTCAAAGTGAAACTTTTAAACATGTTGTTATTGTTGGTTGATAAATGTCAGGAACTAGACATCTAGAGCGTCGAGATTCAAATTGTAATACACTCACGAACAAAACTTAAGGAAGGGGAAGGTCTTTGATGTCAACGGCTGTCTGTTTTTCTTTGAAGAAGACAGGTAATATTGTTCACACTCTGTTATATAGTGTGTCTTCAATAAAGGTCACTGTAATATCATTCAGAGTTATTGTCTGAATCCCGATATACACGCTGAAAGGTATAACTTCTTTAAGTTTTGTCTATAAGTGTATTTTACTTGTTATAAGTAATGCTTATTTTTTACATAATAGCACAGAGAATCGGTACAAAAGGTGAAGAACCTAAAAAAGTTGTGTCACAAAACAACGAGCATCACACTCGTTGAAGACTCGTTGAATGCCCCTAGAAGACTACTACCAAAACAAAACGGTAATGGGCATGAAATTAAACCTACCCACCGACATATTAATAGATTCTCTGACCGAAGGACTACCCGTCGCAGACCAGCGATTAATCGCCACGGTGCAGCCAAACACCATTAAAGAATGGTTCGACCTAGTGTCAAGAATAAGGAGAACTCAGTGTGCCACCAGTGCAATGTACCAGCGCCAAGTAGACAAGGACCCACATCCAACCTACCACAACCCACCACCGCGGTACAACAACCAGCGGTCATCACGTGTAACGTACCAAGTTGCACCCCCATCCTCGCCTTGACCGAACATGCCAAGTCTACAGCGCCAGACCACGCCAATACCATGGTTTCGGACTTTGGATCTTATCAGTACAGAGGCGGTTTGTTTTTCATAACATCTCCTATGAGAGAGGTTATGGAATCGGTCGAATTTACCAAAGAGGTGTTTAAACTGGTTATGATATATATATATATATTAAAATAAGAGCATATTTTGGATCAAAATATTTATTAAAATTCAATATCTCGACGAGGCTGTTCGCCTATCTTCTTCGGAAAAATTCAAACTCCTTGTTCACAAAACAACAAGTAGTTGTCAGGTTGGTCAACAAAGTGTCAAAAAACTGATATAAAATAGTTATTGAGGTAAATATGTCAGGCTTACAGGGAACAGTTTCTTTTTAAATTCTTTAATCTCTAACTTTCAGGCACGAACGACCATCTACAGGAAAATACATGGTTCAATTATACATGTACCATGTTTTATCCTGTAGTAGGGCGTTTGTTCCCGAAAGCTAGATATTAAAGATTTTAAAAAGAAACTTATTCTTGGAATGTGAAAAAACAGTACAAATGTGATATTGTACTGGGATAAGGTTCATAAATTAAGAAAAAGGCATCTCCTTATTGTGCAACTGAAAGTTGCTGATGGCTTACGTCATCTATCGGAATGAATATAATCTTTTCTCGTTAATTTTTAATTATTCCAGAATTGGCCAAATACCCATTCTTGATTAATCAAGAAAAGCTTGATTTATTCTTGGAAGCCTGGTATTTCTACGTTAATATTGTAACAAGGGATTACTTTATTGTTTATAAAGATGTCGCGAGAGACAGGAGTGTAGGGAGTGTCATTGAGAAGGACAATTTATTTGATGACAAAGTTTGGTAGAATTTGGGAACGTATCCTATTGGAGGAAAAATGTCTTCGTACTCAGGGATCATCTTGTTGGTCCATGTTGTGAGGGAGATGTTCTATTTAGCAGAAATTCCTACAAGGGTATATGTTTTTTCCTCCCCATTGAATATAACAAAATATTTTTAAAACTTAATTCTGTTGACGTTATGTCGCGCTGAGTTTGTTGTTGACACACATTAAATATGTTATAACACCTTGATAAAGGTTGGCGTTCAGCCAACTGAAATATTGGTAAAATAAATGATATTTTGATCCGAATATATGTCTTTTTAATTAAAGGGTATATGTATTTCTAATTTCTAGGATTAGGATTCTAATTTCTAGAAAATGAGCTGTTTGTTCACGTTGTATGTAGATTGGACACGTTGTTGTATCTCTGAGTGGTCAATGGTCTGTCCGAGTGTAGATACACTTCTATAATCTACAGAATATATTTGATAAAAAGGTGTCCTCAACTACATATTCCTTTAAAATATAATTATCATAGCGTTGACATTTATGACAAATATTGTTGCTACCTTTTTAAACAATTATTCCTACAGAAAGCCTCTTATTTCATAAAGTACGTAAACGAGAATGTGTTAGTGTTTTCTTAAACAAATAATTTCCTACTGGACTACTAACACGGAGCCACGTACAGAAGTCACCGACATTACCTTATATGGTAATGGTACAAATTATAATGGGGCTTATCAGTTGTAAACTCTCTCAGCTATTTCGCCAGTTTAATCTAGATCTCACTCTGTTGTTTGAAATTTTGGAAACTGTGGGATATACTATGTTGACATAAAATTAAATAAATGGCTTACCGCAAGGAGAGAGAGAGAGAGAGAAGTAAGTGTAAAGTCGATCTGCTTTTAACATATGTAGACATGTGGGGTACTTACAGTAAAAGCAGTGGCTAACTTCTACCCATCATGGTTATCATGGCCTGTACCATGTGTACTTAGGATAAGCGAAAAAAGAAAGAGGTAAAATTTTACCTAATATTTGAGAAAGAGCAAGACCTGAAAGCTCCCAATACATATATTTTAAGAAGAAAAAAACTTGCGGTAAGTCATTTACTTAATTGTGTTTCATCCCTCTGTTGTATTAGGTCTGTTGTTCTGTTTATTCCGTATTTATTAAGTAACTAGCCGAATGACCCGGGCAACGCCCGTGTTTTACCCGATTGAATGTTTTTATTCAAATACTATTTGTTACAATTATAAATTGGCGCCTTATATAAATGCATATATTAGTTAATAACTATAGCCTATGTGCTTTATCTGTCTATGTACTGTTGGCTTCCGTAGGCGTCTCTTACTGGGAAAAAGAAAGAGAGGATTTCATTTAGTTATTAACTAATATATGCATTTATTTAAGGAGCGACCCGCTCCAACACAATAGTTACAAAAGCGAAAAAGCGAGTGGGGGGGGGGCAAAGGTGGCGTGATCGTAGCCAACCAATAGGAGGGCGCCATTCCAAAGAAAAAGCAAACGGTGACAGAGATGACAAATGATTAGGAGATGAAGAATTAAGAACGGATGACGCTCGTAACTGTATATAGAATACTGCGGGGGTAAAGTGGATGGAATATTCCAGGTAATAATTGTAATATATTAGCTAATTTATTTAAGAATTGTTCTATTTAATTGTTTGTGCACAGAGTTAATGATGATAATTGTGAGTTTATGTATATATATAGTGTTTGTGTTTGTGTACGTGCGTGGTATTTTAGGTGTGGAATCGTGTTAGTTATGTTTTAGATTGAGGAATAATTGCAATGACGATTAAAAAAAGGTATAAACCGATCAAATTAATTGCAAAAAGTTTCTTTAATATAAAATATAAAACGGCTAGCTTTCGAGCGTTAGCTCATCATCAGGCCAAGTAATTTCGCAAATTACAACGGTACATCTACCACAGCTCTATATATACCGTTGTAATTTGCGAAATTACTTGGCCTGATGATGAGCTAACGCTCGAAAGCTAGCCGTTTTATCTATATATATAAAATTGAATGTCTGTCTGTCTGTCTGTTTGTCTGTTTGTCTGTGGTCTGTGTGTACTCTATAGATTCAAAAACCGTACATCCAATCGCCGTGAAATTTTGGGATATTATTAGGCATATCCCCGGAAAGGTTTACGAAAAATAATATCTTGAATATCTTTAATATCCTTAAAGTTATTTGCAGATTTGTAGCTTTAACTCGCAAGCAGCGCAACCTTGCGACGAGAATGGATTCATTCGGCCGGCGGCAGTCCAAGGACAAGTTCAAGGACAGTCCAAGTACCCACCGACCAATCAGGGCAGAATTGGTGACACAGCTATGCCAAGTAGACAAGAAAAAAAGCCTCGCGGGAGCTTGCCCAAGATGACCTCCGGGAACTTAATCTATCTTCCATAAACGACCATGAATTTATTCAACCTTATCGAGTATTTTTCAAGGGACCGGGAAAAAATGTTCACTAGATAAAACGATGATTTTGTAATGTATAAAATTAGGAAAGACAAAATTCAGAATGACACGGCACACAGGGACCGGGAAAAAATGATCACTTTATCGAGAGATTCAAATTTACGAGTTTCAAATTATCAAAATATATCTATTTCTTTTTATAAGTTTATAGAGAATTGTTTTAACAAATGTTCGTTAGACAAACCTTTACTCGGGTACCGATTAATATTGATTTTATTCAACTTATCGAGTATTTTTCAAGAGACCGGGAAGAAATGTTCACTTTATCGAGAGATTCGTTAGACAAACCTTTACTCGGGTAAAATACGAGCGAAGCCGGGTACATCCGCTAGTATTTTATAATAAAGAAACTTTTTGCAATTAATTTGATCGGTTTATACCTTTTTAGTTATGTTTGTTCTTTGAATTGAAAATAAATGATATTTTCAAGTCTTCTGGCTAGAATACATTGCAATAATGCTGAAATTGGCATCTTTTTTACCCATCACGACTTGCTATCACATATGTAGACATGTGTTGTACTTACAGTACAAGCAGTAGACAACATCTTCAGGCATCCTGACTGCCCATATGGGCATTTTATAGATCGGTCAAATATGATAGAATAATTTAAATAAACGTTTAGTTGATTTTTATTCCACTAGATGGCGTTTTTCTATCTAAAAATGCTTATGTAAGCAGGTCAGGATATGCAAATTGAATTTATCTCTTCAATTACATAGATATCGAGTAGTATGTATTACGTCACTAATGGAATTCATTTTGAAGTGGCCTCGTTTATTTAAAAGGTTGGAAACCACCCTCTCAAATCTCAACCATTAGGCCTAAATATACCTATCAGACGATCCTACTGGAAGTTAGGGTTAATAGGAAGCCAACCAAACGATATTTTCTTGCCAAAGATGAGTTAAGAGTTGACCAATCATATTCCATGATCACTAAAATTATATATGTGTGCAGGGGATATATATATATATATATGTGATACATTAGCACGCCATCTGTTAACAAAATTCGAAACTATTATAGACGCGTAGGATTCTTTCACAAATTAAACAATTACTACTGCCCTTACTGTATTGAATAACTAATAGTGGGCCTGACTCATCAGTGGTGAACCCTTCCAGCGGTTTCGCCAGTTTAATCTACCATACCGCTATTATATAACGGTATCAGTATAAAAGGAAAACCGAAAAATGCTATATAACAACGGTATGGTAAATTAAACTGGCGAAACCGCCGGGAGGATTCACCACTGATGAGCCAGGCTCTCCCATTAGTTTTTCCATTGAAGTAAGGGCAGTAGAGAAATTGTTTAATTTTTAGAAGAATCATACGCGTCTATAATAGTTTGGAATTCTCATGGAGGATATATATATACACAATTATAGAGTTTTAGAACCTGTGCCTTTGAACGCCAGTGTCAATTTCTTAAACACATTTGACCAAAATGAAGATGTTAGAATAGACACCATTAAGGAACCATCAAGGAAGGTTTACGAAGAACAAATATAGAAAAGAAGCGGAGCCTTAAATGTAACACTTTCTTGTTAAAGCTCTTGTTTGTTTACACCATTAACACTGAGGTGAAATATTTGCTCAAAATTCCTCCACACACACGACGTGGGAAATGGTGGAGAGTTTCAAGTTGTATTTTAAAGTTGAATTTGTTGCTTTTTTGTTCTGTTTTAATGGTGGGTAGTGTAGTCTCCTGTAAGTACACTACATGTCTACATATGGGGTACCAGGTCATGGTGGGTAGCTGTTGGCTTTAGTCATAAATAAAAGGTAAAACATTTTATAATATTAAAAATAAAAAAGGCATCTCCTGACCACGAGCACATGTGCTTTTTAGATGGCAGAGCGCCATCTAGTGGATAAAAAATAAACTAAACGTTTATTTAGCTTGCTCCGCGATATTTGGCCAACCCAATTTTTTGATAAATCAAGAAAAGCCATCCACGAACGCGTTTCGATGCCTTTTTTATTTTTAATATCAACACCTGACCCACTTTTATTTTTTCAATTGTTTTTCATTTTATAATTTGTATTGAAATTGGGCAAGAATGTAGATTGCTATTAAGCATTTTAAATTGTTTCTATTTTCGTAAATCTGTTTATCACTTTTGAATCAAGGTTCTGTCCAGTTTCTGTAAATAGCGATGACAAAAAAGGTTAACGAAACACACACTTGAAGCAACATGCCACCTGGTGCCCAACTTTAACATACAAAGGTATTTAGAGTCACCTCCACAGAATTTACATAGATACTCAACAATGGTAGCACGCTGTGTTGCTATAGCTAGGTGTGCAGTGAAGAGCTATGTGAAGCCACCTCCACAGAATTTACATAGATACTCAACAATGGTAGCACGCTGTCAAGAAGTGTTGCTATAGCTAGGTGTGCAGTGAAGAGCTATGTGAAGCCACCTCCATAGAATTTACATAGATACTCAACAATGGTAGCACGCTGTCAAGAAGTGTTGCTATAGCTAGGTGTGCAGTGAAGAGCTATGTGAAGCCACCTCTACAGAATTTACATAGATACTCAACAATGGTAGCACGCTGTCAAGAAGTGTTGCTATATCTAGGTGTGCAGTGAAGAGCTATGTGAAGCCACCTCCACAGAATTTACATAGATACTCAACAATGGTAGCACGCTTTCAAGAAGTGTTGTCATAGCTAGGTGTGCAGTGAAGAGCTATGTGAAGCCACCTCCACAGAATTTACATAGATACTCAACAATGGTAGCACGCTCTCAAGAAGTGTTGCTATAGCTAGGTGTGCAGTGAAGAGCTATGTGAAGTCACCTCCACAGAATTTACATAGATACTCAACAATGGTAGCACGCTGTCAAGAGGTGTTGCCATAGCTAGGTGTGCAGTGAAGAGCTATGTGAAGCCACCTCCACAGAATTTACATAGATACTCAACAATGGTAGCACGCTGTGTTGCTATATCTAGGTGTGCAGTGAAGAGGTATGCCACAGAAGAAGGCCCAAGAGAATGCAGGCAGAGGTAAGCTTGCGTGCAGCCCACTTGGCGCCTTGCCATGACAAGACGGCCCATTTCCCAGCCGCTCTATGTCAACAATAGGTGCCGCACATGTTCACATCCTAACTTTGTTTCAGCTCTAACACCGGACACAGTATCCACAATAGAACACCTATCAGTATTTATAGCTCACAAATCCCGATTACACATCGATTTGCTCAATAAATCCGCTGCACTCCATTGTTTCGATATGCTTATCATTGTTTACTTATATTTAAAGCTTTTTTTTGCTATGTTTTTATCATTGTGTCCTTATGGTTAAGGTTTTTCTGCTATGTTTCTTCCATTGTTTCGCTATTTTTAAGGCTGTTTCGCTATATTAAAGGTTGTTTCGCTGCTTAGTATTGATTCACTGTTTAAGGTTGTTTCGCTATATTTTATGATAATTTCGTAATATATTTAGCTATTTCTCTATGTTTCATAATATTTTCGCGATTTTTTATCAATGTTTTCGTTACGTTTAATGTTGTTTCGCTATGTTCAAGATTGTTTCGCTCTTATTGTTTCGTATGTTTCAGCATTGTTGATCCTGATACCTTCTAAAAGACAGAGAGGTCGGAAAACTTGTGTGAATTTTAAAATAAATCGATAAAATTCACAGACGTCTTTCCACTAAAACTTCTAATAGCGGTATGGTATATTAAACTGGCGGCGATGGTGAGAAAGGTCCCTCTTCCAATAGTTTGCCATCGCAGTTAAGGACTGTAAGTGGTGTGTTTTGCTCTGAAAGAAAAAAAAAGATGAAACTATTAAAATCTGAATAGAGATGGAATATCAAGTTAGGTTTACCAATCTACCAATATGGTTGCCCTTCAGGATGGACTCAAAGATATGTATTGTCTACATGGCATGGCGTACACTATATATGTTCCAAATATAAATAGAATCGGTTCTATAATCCGACATTAGAAGTTCCCACTCGCTGCCAAGTTCTGCCTGGATTCACACGACTCGTTTTCGGGAAGGTTAAAGAAGGCGATATCCCTAAAAACAATACTCCACCGAGGGGAAGATTCAGGGACAACCCAAACTGTATAACAATGTCTTCTTTATCATCCAACACTACACATGGTGAGTTGACAAACCTTCAATTGTCCTCACAGCTCCGACGTTCTATTTTAGTTGACCTCCCTTCCATATTATCTGATACTTCTTATACGTTTCCTATATACACTCATAGACAATACTTAAGGAAGTTATACCTTTATCATGTATATCGGGATTCAGACAATAATTCTGAAAGATATTACAGTGACCTTTATTGAAGACACACGAGATAACCAAGTGTGAACAAAATTGACTCTGTCTCCTTACAAAAAAATAGATAACTGGCGATGTCAGACTTTCCATTTCTTTAAGATTATTTTTCCGTGAATATATTGGCTATTTAGAGCTCATTGATATAAAATCAATGACTAAATAATTTATATATTTTATCAAATAAAAATGAAGACGTTGATTTATTAAATGCATTTTATCTTTGCTGCTACTATACTAAATGAAGATACCATTGTTTTAATAAATGTTCGTTAGGCAAACTTTCACTCAGGCAAAAACCGGGCGAAGCCGGTAGGCCTCAAGTATTAAAATAAAAGTACAAATTTTTCTATAAAATAAAAACATCTCTATCTATCAATACACGTGTTCCATTTTTTTTTTTCAGATTTCTAAAAACATTTCTGAAATTTCTCTCCTTTCAGGCTTCTCAAAAAAAAAAAAAAAAGGTTCTTGTCCGTAATTTTCCCTTTATCAGATTTTGAGTAAACTCGACGTTCTATAAAGACTTTTTAATTTTAGATTAAACGGAAAAATTTGTTTGGAGAAAGTTCGGGGGAATAGAATGGCTACGGTAGAGAAGCAATTGTGTTTAACCAACTGGAGCTATACAGGGACCGATCGCATATGACCGTGTGCTGTCATAAGTCAAGAGACAATATTTCCGATGACTTTTTAACGTCGTTTGTGACATACTTTTAAACATCGTACAAGAGTTGTAATGTTGATTGATGGACTGAGAACTTCAGGCATAAATCCATGACCGTGT
The DNA here is from genome assembly GCA_030710605.1 of Cordylochernes scorpioides. Lineage (NCBI taxonomy): Eukaryota > Metazoa > Arthropoda > Arachnida > Pseudoscorpiones > Chernetidae > Cordylochernes > Cordylochernes scorpioides. The sequence goes on along the minus strand of CP092867.1, from coordinate 14,527,265 downwards.
ATTGTCATGAAGCAAGAAGCAAATTTTTCCGATGACATTTTTCCTGTCGTTTCTGACACACTATTAAACGTCGTATTATATGAGAGTAGTAATGTTGATTGATGGTTTGAAATATTAGGGAAGGAATTCATAGTACATCCATAGTAAATTCCTTTACATCCAGAAAGTGATAGGAAGATACTAAGCTTCAGTTTGATCATCTCCTTCCTTGGTTGAATGTTGATTCTCCAGCCATTGGTTTAATTGTCCCTCAGTTTCAGAATCTCCTATCCATGCACCCATAGTTCATTTTTCGTGATAAGCGATTTCCGAACATTCGGAGATCAGAATTAAACATTTCGACTAGGTTTTTGCATGTTTCTTTTGAAGCGAAACTTTATCTTCGTTCGTTAAAGAGACAGATTTGACCGAGGATCGTTTAAGATACAGATTGTGTTTATGACGGTGTTTGACATCTTCTAAACGAAATATTAAAATCTTCTGATAACTTTCTGATGGTTATTCTTGGTGGATTCTTCCTGGAGAGTTTCTAATTAGTAAAAATGATCATTTTCGTGATGAAAACTGTCTTTTGTAGAGAGGTGTCTTATAGCGAGAGTGGCATCTTACCGGAGAGTTGCTAAATACACACACACAAACACAAAGCCTTTATTTCGACACCAGTCTTATACATATTCTCCTCTGATTGCCGACTTGCAAGAGTTGTTAAATGCTAAAAATGGTAACTTTGCCGATGAAAGCTGTCCTTTGTAGAGAGGTATCCTTTAGCGGGAGTGGTCTCTCTTACTGGGGAGAGTCGATAAATACTCAAAATGGTAGTTTGATTATGAAAACTATCCTTTGTAGAGAGGTATCCTCTAATTGCAGTATCCTCTTATTGAGATTATACTGTACTGAATTTTAAAATTTCAGCAAACTGATAATACAATAATAAAAATACGGATTTATACTTAAATTCGATGTACAGTGTATGATCAAAGAAGTCTGTTCTCTTGAGGTTCGGGATATGTGGGCCGATTTATAACAAAAGTTTACAAAAAATAAATTTGGAATTTGAAATGTTAGTTATTAATTGGATTAGGTCTTAAATCCGAACTATAACACTATTAGTTATACCACTACATTCTGTATTTAGAACTTCGGGACTCGGTAATTTATAATTACGGTTCAATCCGGTGTGTCTTAAATCGAGAAACGACTGCATTGGATTTAAACCTTTTTACAAAATTTCTTCTATTGTCGATACACCAGTTTAAAATATTTACACAAATATTTCGTGGCTTTTTTTTTATACGAACATGTTTTTTTTTCCCGATATATAATTTTTTTTTTCTGTGCGGCTTTTCCCTAAATTGAATTAGGGAAGAGACGAAGTGTGCCAAGTTTGAATATTTAAGATGCTCCCTTTGTTTACCATAAATATTCATCGTGTATTTGTGTGTGTGTACCCAAGTTTTGTTTTTTATATTAAAAAAAGTATTGAAAATTAGTTTTTGAATTTGTTTTTTAGGTAAGTATGTAATATTTAGACACCGTGTATGTTTTGTTTGTCTCTTTTATGTGTGGGTCTCGTGTTTATTAAAATTTATTTCAATGAATATTAGATGAAAATCAATAAAAATCTTTTTCTTCTAGTATTTTATTATTTTGACGTTTGATTGGTCTATTTGATGACTTTTTTTCTTTTTCTTTTTTTCCCGTTTCTCGGGTAGTTAGCGTTCTGCGCTCCAGGAAAACCTGGGTTATAAATATCTCTCTCTCTATTTGAAGATTGTCGTTTTTTTTTCCGTACGATGGGATCACTTCAAGAATAATTAAACCCATTAATATATATTTTTTGATGCATTAGCGCGCCATCTGTTATCAAAATTCGAAATTTTTATAAATATTTATAAATGTATGTAATTCTGCTGTCCTCTAAGCTTATGTCCATAGTTCATCTAAAATACCCATTCAAAGAGTCTAGCATCAGTATCAGTATAAAAGGAAGTTTCATAAAATGCAATATAACAGCGGTATGGTAGATTAAACTGGCGAAACCGCTGGGAGGGTTCACCACTGATGAGCCAGGCCCTCCCATTAATTTTTCCATTGTAGTAAGGGCAGTAAAATTGTCTATTTTTAAAAAGAATCATACGCGTCTATAATAGTTTCGAATTCTGATATATCCAATTCTTAAAGAAAAATTCTATGAAATAAGATGTGGAACTGAGGAGTATCAAGGTAGACTTGTCTGGAGTAGGACTCTCTCAAGGTGGGGAAGTCTTCCTTGCTGAAGAAATATTTGTATAGTCTTTATCATCACTAGTAAGTTTTTTATTTAGTTGATGCACAGCGCATCGTTATGATGCATAATAAAAGAGAGAGATGCCTCTTTTGATTCATCTGCCATCTAAGATACTCATGTTAGTAGTCAGGACTTGCCAATTTTGATTTTAATATCAACGCCTGACCATTTTTCTAATTTTGTTCTTGTGTTTTTAAAAAATATATATATAACTAAATGGAAAATTTGCCGGGAGGAAATTAATCCATAGAAGCAATGGGCGCTTCTCCTGTCAAAATAAACGTCAGAATCTGACGCCAAAGTTTCTAAAGTTGGTGTTGTGGCTTTGTCACCGACCCGATGCCGCTAGTTGCGGCGACGGTCAATAGATGGCGTCAGATTCTGACGTTTATTTTGACGGGAGAAGCGCTCATTGCTTCTATGTATATAACTGTATATACAGTTAAACCTCTCTGTCTATAGCGCCCCCTCTTGGGACTCACCAAAATAGGGTGCTATAAAGAGGGGATGCTATAGACAGGTCACTTTTAATGTAAATCGCATCGTACTGCGTATTTAAAATCGGGCGCTATAGAGAGGGAGGCGCTATTTAGATGGGGCGCTATAGACAGGTTTAACTGTATATTTTACTATATAATACTACTCTTTTTATGTTTTTTTTTCTCTGTAAAATCATTAATAATATAGTTTGAATTGACATTTGTCTACACAAATTCAAGGGGCGACATTATTCTCTGATAAATATTAAATTGTTGGAATAAAGCGGATTGGTGAACACACACAGGGGAGAAAGGAATTGTTGTTAGAGTAAATTGTTAATCAAAACAATTTTTCAAAAAATATATATATATAAAATATTCAACAATTATGATTTTTTACTATATATAGAAAATCTCAATTTATATTATAATACTTCCTTTTCAATTTAATTAAATTTAAATATATTTGATAAATATATTATTTATGAATAAAAATTTGATTAATTATATTCACAGAATATTAGTTAAATGGCAGTTTGGTAACACTGCGAGAACGACCAGACGACACATCCCCTCGAGTTCTAATCAACCAGCTCAGCGTAGACAAACAAACCGGGGAAACCAATCAACCAACTTTTTTTTCCTTTACATGTCTCGTTAAAAAAATAGCTTTTCAACGTTTTGCAATGTTTCCTTTGCTTATTAGATCTTTTGTTATTTTTCTTTCTCTTGTGCCAATGTTGTCTCCCAGCAATTTTACAAATTGTAATGCCTTAATGAAGTACGTAGATTTTTTATAAAATATATTTTTTTAATTTTAAAAATTGTTCTTTTTTTTTTTGTTGGAAATATTTAGTGAGAGTAATTTTTTCTTTTCGTTTGGAAGTTAATTCTATGTAGAGGTCAATGGTAAAATATATTTAAAATTGAGTACTATTCATTGATATTTACAGACTTATCTACACGATTATGTAAAATGATATCGGTTGATTTGAATCTCCTGGATGTAAATTAAATTAATACCAAAAAGATTTCTGGAGATGTGAGTTTTACTTTTTATTTTATTAATGTAATCTCAAGGCTTTTCGGGCATTTCTGCCCTTATACAGGAGTACAAAAATAAAATTCGTTTTACTACTCTGATCAAAAAGTTTCGACACTTTGCTCATAAAATCCTGAAAAACTCAATATATTTTCTCCCGGTTTGTGCAAACGCAAGCGTCGCCCTTGGCTTGGAGACCTACCAATTTTCAAAAATCATGCGCTACAACAGCGCGAGCAGCGGCTGTTCGAAGTGAAGCCATTTTGCCCGTGCTTCGATATCGTTAGTCACCGAAATGGAGGATCAACGAATTTGCATCAAGTTCTGTGTGAAAAACGGATTCAAGGGTGCCGAATTTTTTGGATGTTGCAAACACCCTACGGGGATGCCGTCATGAGCCGAAGACGAATTTTCGAGTGGTACAAGCGCTTCAAGGAGGGTCGGAAAGAGACCGCCGACAACGAGCGTTCCGGGAGACCGTCCACATCAACCACGCCTGAAAAAGTGGAAAAGGTGTTGAAACTGGTGCGTGAAGACCGACGAATAACTGTCAGGGAGGTCGCCGAAGAAGCAGGGATATCATTCGGGTCGACTCAATCGATAATGAAGGACATTTTGGGAGTGAGAAGACTAAACGCCGCGTTCTCGTTCCCAAAGATTTGACTTTTGATCAAAAGAACGCCCGGAAAGAAACGGCCAGTCTCAATCTCGAAACGACAACCGACGACCCCGAATTGCTTAAGAGGGTCATTACTAGAGACGAAACATGGATTTACGGCTTTGATTCGGAAACTACCCAACAGGCATCGGAGTGGCGCTTCAAAAATGAGCCGAGACCAAAGAAAGCGAGGAAGGCTCCCAGCAAAGTCAAGGTCATGTTGACGGTGTTCTTCGACTACCAGGGCATCGTTCATCATGAATTTCAACAACAAGGCTCCACAATAACTGCTGACTCCTACCTGGGAGTTTTAAGGCGATTGGGGGTAGCAATCAGGCAGAAACGGGCCGAGCTGTAGAGGACCAAGTCGTGGATCCTCCACCACAATAACGCGCCGGCGCACACAGCCCTCAAAATCTCGAAGTTCCTGCAAGACCACTCAACCTCTGTGTTCCCCCAACCCCCCCTACAGTCCCGATTTGGCCCCCTGCGACTTCTACCTTTTTGGAAAGCTCAAAAAAAGTTAAAGGGTCGGAAATTTCAGAGCATAGAAGAGATCAAAGTTGAATCGAAGAAGGCCATGAAGGCGATCCCGAAAACAGACTACCAGAGGTGTTTTGCCGACTGGAAAAAAAAAAGGTGGCTGAAGTGCATCGCGGCCAACGGGGACTACTTTAAAGGGGACAATTTGAATTTGGTAGAATAATAAAGTTTTTTTTTTTAACTTATGAGCAAAGTGTCGAAACCTTTTGAACAGAGTAGTAATCCATAAATGTAAAATAATTAATTGATATAATGTGCACTAAATGGAATTTTCAAACAATTCCTCTCTGTGTGGAACGTGAAAGAATAAGAACAATAACGCCAGATATGCAAATATATCCTTACCGCCTAAATGAGCATTTTCAGATGTCAGAGGGCCATTTGTAGGAATAACACACATACAGCTTTATTAAGACCACCGGTCTTATACAGATTCACCACAGGAAGGAAGCATAGATGTAGCCCCTATAATCCAGGCAGCACAGAACCCAACAACAGCCTCCAGGTCCGACACATGTCCAGTGACCACGCGTAAATAGGTTAGCGTATCACTGAAAATACGAGTGTGGAATCAGCCGTGATCTAGTCTTCGCATCTCTAGGAATAAATATCAACTAAAGATTAATTCTAGTTTATTCCATAACAATGGCCAATCCATTGCTTAACAATTATTAATAGTATAATTTCCTATACGGTAGAGTTTTCATTACGGTGATGTATTTTATGTATGATAGGTAAATGATCCGGCTTCGCCCGAGTTCTGTCCCGAATGAATATTTTGTGCGCATTCTAAGAGAGAGAGAGAGAGAGAGAGAAAACAAATATAAAAATATCCCCTACCTTAAACTAGGATTGTTCCCCCCTTGTCCCGAGTTGATCTTATATTCTTCTCTCTGTATTGTTATATTCTTTGTGTTAGAATATATTTATTCAGATAGAGCCTACTTTGCATATAGGCATATTGAACACAAGACGCCATCTACACATAAGAAATAGAACAATAAAGAAGGAATATATATTATTTAAAATACCATATTTTGTATGTAAAATACCATATTTTGTATGTAAAATACCATATTTTGTATGTAAAATACCATATTTTGTATGTAAAATACCATATTTTGTATGTAAAATACCATATTTTGTATGTAAAATACCATATTTTGAATGTAAGATACCATATTTTGTATGTAAAATACCATATTTTGTATGTAAGATACCATATTTTGTATGTAAGATACCATATTTTGTATGTAAAATACCATATTTTGTATGTATAAATACCATATTTTGTATGTAAGATACCATATTTTGTATGTAAAATACCATATTTTGAATGTAAGATACCATATTTTGTATGTAAAATACCATATTTTGTATGTAAGATACCATATTTTGTATGTAAGATACCATATTTTGTATGTAAAATACCATATTTTGTATGTAAAATACCATATTTTGTATGTAAGATACCATATTTTGTATGTAAAATACCATATTTTGTATGTAAAATACCATATTTTGTATGTATAAATACCAATATTTAAAATACCACAACAAAGTTTCCACCCTTCAGTGTTGCATATAAAAGCAGAATCGTCCAATACAGTATAAGAGCTCTAAAAGCGGTTTGTTAGATTATATTTAGCAAAACTATTGGAAGGGTTCCCTACTGATGAGCCAAGCCCTCCCAATATATTTTCATTGCAGTAGGACACAGTAGAAGTTTATTTAATTAGGATTTAAAAGAAACACATTCTTATTGTTCTATTTATTATATTTTCATATTTCAAAGTAATTTTATAAATTTTCTCTTTTCTTATTCCAGTTTAGGATACTTGTGCAAACGCTATCACTCGTACAAAAATCGTCTTATTTGTAATGTTCTTTTGAGTTTCACCTGTTAAAGAATGTAGAGGTTCGAAAGCTCGTGTTTCTTTAACGTTTTTTAGCGAAATACAAATAAGACACCTTTCCTTCATCTTCATGGTTTGTCCATAAATTAAGGTGGTTAGTTTTAAACAGTGTGTGGCTACACACAGCAGCGCACTCTGGCATTAGTTGATGCTCCTCCAAAGAGAAGCCGATTATTGGTGATTGATTAGCTGGAGAAAGCGTGGCAATATTTTAAATATTTTCATAAACTCCTACTGTCTTTAAAGTTTACGTTCATAGTTTCCCTATGTAATCTTCACCAAGAATTCCTATTTCTAGTTCCGGTTATGTAAGCGAAGTATCACAATACAATATTCGAGCGTTTGGTAGATGAAACTGGTGAAACAGCTTGAAGAGTTCACCACGGATGAGCCAGACTCTCCCAATATTCTTATCGTTGCATTAGGAAATTGTTATTGTGGTCGCTTCTCCCGTCAAAATAGACGTCAAAACTATAGACGCCATCTATTGACCGTCTCCTCAAGCTAGTGGACTCAGGTCGGTAACAAAGCCACAACACCAGCTTTGACAAACTGAGAAGTGTCCACCTAGAGACCATTGTTTCGGGCTAATGGCCCTCGTCGGTCTAGGGTGGACTTTATTTCATGAGATCTCCACAAGGGATATAATGGAATCTTCACAATCTGCCAAAGAGATGTTTAGAAGGTAAAGTGGCTGGGCCATACCTATGGCCAAAATATAGATGGAAACTTTGCCGGGAGAATATTGATCTATGAATATAATGGTTACCTCTCCCTTCAATATATATATAAAGAAAGATATGCACGTTGAGGGAAGTCTTGGCTTTGACATGACGGTAAAATCCGGGAGTTATTCGTGGAAAAATATTGCTACGTGGAAAATTAGGGAAGACCAACTTCGGGATGAGACAATTTATTTCAGGCAAGAACAAACTATGAATGATAAATAAAAGATAAGCAATGAGGGAAGTTCACAGAGTAGGAAAATATCCAATATACAGTTACGAGCGTCATGCGTTCTTCATCTCTTAATTCTTCAGTTTTCATCTCTGTCACCGTTTGCTTTTTTTTTTTTTGAATGGAGCCCTCCTATTGGTTGGCTACGGTCACGCCATCTTTGCCCCCCCCCCCCCCACTCGCCTTTTCGTTTTTGTAACTATTGTGTTGGAGCGGGTCGCTCCTTAAATAAATGCATATATTAGTTAATAACTAAATGGGATCCTCTCTTTCTTTTTCCCAGTAAGAGACGCCTACGGAAGCCAACAGTACATAGACAGATAAAGCACATAGGCTATAGTTATTAACTAATATATGTATTTATTTAAGGCGCCAATTTATAATTGTAACAAATAGTATTTGAATAAAAACATTCAATCGGGTAAAACACGGGCGTTGCCCGAGTCATTCGGCTAGTAAATAAACAAGTATCAGAGTCATAATCAACAATCAATCAACAATTCTGTCACCGTTTGCTTTTGTGAATGGAATAAATACCCAAATATGGCCATTTTTTATAAGCATTTGACAGATTCTGGGCAAAAATAGTTGTTTATTTTTAGTCAGAAAATGATTATGACAATATTGCTGTATCATATTTGATTATCAGATACAAAATTATATCCGGAAAAATTCTAAAAAGCAGAGACCACGGGTGAAGCCAGTTCATTTTTAGTATGCAGGAACAAAATTCTAACAGAAAAACATTCATTCGAGCAGAAGACACAAAGCCAGATCATCTCTTTATAAAAATATCGCTTCTCAGACACAAAGTTTGGAGCGGGACGTTTCACAAGAATGACATCCACGGCGCCAATTTATAATTGTAACGAATAGTATTTGAATAAAAGCATTTAATCGGGTTTAATACTTCGTTACAATATAGTTCACAGCGGCCATCTTCAGCTTATCTTCCCATATCTAACTCAGCATCTCCACCAAAATATAACGTAGAAACTAAGGTGAAAATAAACATGGGGATGACACGGCAATATATTTAACCTACAAAAGCAATTTATAATTTATAAAATACAAAAGAGGCAAAAGTTATACAGCTGTAGCCAAATCATAAATATCGAATTGAATAAACTGTTATAAAATAATAAATATTTTTGATAAACCATCTAAACGTTATAAATATCGTTTGATATATTTCAAACCCCAATTTTTGATTTACTTCGAATAATTTTACTTCATTTCCTTTAAATTGTAAAACCACACACAATATATTTATTCTAAAAATACTTCGTATTTTCAAATCGGCAAAAAGTTTTATGCCCATTTATAAGAAAAATATTCTGCATCTAAAAAAAGAAATTGTTTCACTTTTTAAAATTTTTTCAATATATTAATTTTCTCCCCCCAAAAAAATCCTCCCTATTCATTCCTTTACAAAAAAAGAAAATCAGTTCAAAGTCTTCGGCAACACGGATAATTCTATGAATAAAAAAAATATATTTAAAAAAGTATGATAATAATAAGCGAAGTTACAGTATCACCATTCAAAAATTATTTTTCTACTCTCTTTATAGAAAAAGAGTCTGACACCACGGCGTCTCTATGAATATCAACACGACACGACTGGCAACATTGTTCCCCTGATTAAACATTTCTTCTGCTCAGAAACTATGTCGACATCTATTTTTAATAAGACGGAGGAGGATCTGTGTTTGCTAAGTTGGAACTTGTAAACATTTGCTTCGAATCTTTACTTCAAATATATCTCCCCCTCAAACATCTTCATTTTAAAGAAATCTTCTGTTTTGTTTCCTCTTTTTTTTCTCTTCTCCAGGAAATTTTAAATTGTCTTTTGCAACTAAATTTGAAACATTGTTCCCCCCATTTGATTTGTGTTTATTCGTTATGAATTCTATACTTTTTTAATATAAATTTCAAATATAGTGAAAGATGAATATTTATCGACGCAATTATCCCTAGCCGGGATATCGCGTTTTGTGTGTTGAAATAAATAAATATATATAAAAGTAGAATTAAATATAATTTATATGAAAGATAGTTTTAAATTAATGATAATTAAAAACAAATTATAAAATATTACTATTTGGGTATCAAAAAGGTTTTTTTTTTCATGTAACAACATAGGGTTATAACAAGTTCACGCTGTTGCCTCGGCAGTTACGCGTCATTTAAGCAGAACATAGAAAAAAAGGAAGAATTGAAAATATTTGGGTAAGAAAAGGAGCAAAGACAGAACCATGTTTATCATATATATGTATAAAGTATTTTCTAAATATATATTTATAATAAATGGAGATGTTTCATCTGGGTTTGATTATAATAGTAATGGGGAAAATTTTATATTAACTTATTTTGTATATGTGCTGTTATATGGTTAAATAACTACACTCATGGATAAAACTTAAGGAAGTGGAAAGTCTTTGATGTCGCTGGTTGTCTGTTTTTTTTTTTTTTTTTTTTTTTTTTAAGGAGACAGAGGCAATTTTGTTCCCACTTGGTTATCCCGTGTGTCTTCAATAATTATTTTCTGAATCCCGATATACATAACACAAAGAGGACTCGCAAGTAATTAATTTTCAAAAGTTTTCAAAATCGAACCATACAGTACAAGAATTATTTCAACTTAATGATAACTTGAGCCAAAACATAAAATACCCACATTCCACGCTACCTACCTGTTTGTCCTTTAGGATGTTTTAGTATTACTTTGTATTATGCATCAAATTTCCCAAAGAAAGCATATTTTTGAAGCATTTAGGGTAGCTATGGACCGCAGTAGGGTCTTCAGAAATTGTTGATAATTTATATGCAAATAAAAATTACATAGTGACCAAAAAATATTGGGAGGGCTTGCCTCATCATTAGTGAACTCTCTCCTGGCTTTGTCCTTGTTGTTTGCGGAATAACATTGCTTGATGCAAATATTTATATGTAATTCTACTGTCCTAGAAATTTATGTCCATAGTTAGCTTGAATACCATTTCTGAGATTCCACCCTTCAATGTAGTATGAATTAGTTCAATGAACTAGTTGTTTGTGAACTTAACAATTTGATTTCCTATAAAAAATCATATTTAAAGTTCAATTCATTTTGTAAATACATTCTAAACTTTCTACAAAATCTAGATCTCTAGTATTTTCATGTGTTGAATAATGTAAATAACTTATGTAAATAAACTTTTCTCCTTGTTTGGCGCAAGTATCCCTTGCGGGATATAGCGCTTTAGAAATAAAATAATTGTAATTGTAATGTAGTATATATAAGCAGAATGATTCAATACAGTATTAGAGCTCTAAAAAGAAGGGTTTGGTAGAATAAATTGGAGAAACTGCTGGGAGGGTTCACCACTGATGATCCAAGCCATCTCAATATTTTTTTCATCGCAGTAAGGACAGTAGAAGTTTGTTTAATGTGTAAAAGAAACATCCATGCCTAAATGCTTTCATTTATATATAGATGACGAGTTATTGTCTCATAATTAATTTATGCCTAAATATAGCTTTGTCGTTTTTATTTACGGAAGAGCATTGTGCTCGATGCAAATACACCTATCCCCCGATTTACACGTTACTTTTTAACACGTTTTCGCTTTTACACGGTTTTCCAAATAAGTTTTTTTTTTGTTTTTATCGCACTATACTAAATGCTACTGTGATTGAACACATGCGCTGTGTACACATCTCACGAGGAATCCCGAGCTTATGTGCTGACTACATATTTTAACCTGTCAATGCATTTTATTTTTATTTCTGTGTACACCTATCTCCCCTGATTTACATGTTTTTCTCAGGAACGTATCTACCGTATAAATCGATGGATAGGTGTACTTATATGTAAATTTTCTCTACATCCCGGCTCTCCTGGCCTCACCCGGCGATGATCCCCTGGCCACCCATCCCCAGGCCCCTCCAACTGTGCTTTGTATATATTCCGCTTTATGCGTCCATCGGGGCTCAAAAATCATCCATTCTGGTTATCAGGCCCGTGAATAAAGATATTTACATATGTAATTCTACTGTCCTAATAGTTTGTTTGAAAAATTATGTAGTGTTAAAAATGTATAGAATTTATTCGATAAAGGGCCTTTTTAAATTTGTATTTGGCGCATATGCTACACACACAAATCTCTCAATAATTGAGAGATATAAAGCCAAAAATGTCAATTATATTCCACAAGACGACATTTGCAGATATCGTCTTTGATAAACCCAGCAGCCGACACATTCTAAATAATCTGCTGCTGCCAGCAATAAACCGCTTAACTTCCGGCGGAAATCAGGAAGCTTCCTAATTAAAAATGCAGACGAACATTAAAGATGCAGAAGACAGTTGTACAACTTAAGCCTTAATTGACAGCAGAATGACGAGGAGGTAATGTTGAGCAAACGACGAACAAAGTGCACCTGTTTCAGAAATGAAAAATTTAAGTTGTCGTCGTGTCCAATGAACAGATGTCTCCGTACATCTCTATCACAGCAGTCGTTCTCTATCTTGGGTGTGTAAAGTTCTGGGTCCATGTAAATTTTCTGCAAGGCTGCGGCCATTGTTGGAAATGTAGGTAGGTGTTAGTTCCACACCGGGATAATTGTAGGTTCTTGTTCCATCTGGATGTATTGTTATTTCTTTATTGTGTTTCATTCTGAGTCACATATTTGACTTTTCTTGGTCTTTTATTATCTTGGATTTTGCCAAAACATCAGCCTCAAATATAGATATTTGTTCTTTCCTTTGGCTCAACTTCTTGGCTTTCTTTGCTAGTTCATCCATTTCAACATGGCATCTATCTTTGACATATATTTTGACGAGAGAGGTGAACTTTATATTTATGTACTATTTGAGTTGCTGTTTCTGGCTGTTTTACAGATTTCAGCGCTCTAGTTGACGTCTTTAATCTAGCCTATGTACAAAAAATGGTCAAATCATTAGAATCCCATGTGCTGACTGGCAAAGTAGCGAAGTTGTCATAAAAAATGATTGAAGATGGTTATGGCTTTCTGGAAATGTTTTGGGAGGAGTATCAGCTTGTTTGTCTGGTACTCGGAGTGGTTAGCGGTGATTGCTGGCGGGATATATGGAGGGAAGGCCGAGAATGAAGCTCATGGACAATTCCGGGAGAAAACACGACACTCATGGACAATTCCGGGAGAAGATACGACACTCATGGACAATTCCGGGAGAAGACACGACACTCATGGACAATTCCGGGAGAAGACACGACACTCATGGACAATTCCGGGAGAAGACACGACACTCATGGACAATTCCGAGAGAAGACACGACACTCATGGACAATTCCGGGAGAAGACACGACACTCATGGACAATTCCGGGAGAAGACACGACACTCATGGACAATTCCGGGAGAAGACACGACACTCATGGACAATTCCGAGAGAAGACACGACACTCATGGACAATTCCGGGAGAAGACACGACACTCATGGACAATTCCGGGAGAAGACACGACACTCATGGACAATTCCGAGAGAAGACACGACACTCATAGACAATTCCGGGAGAAGACACGACACTCATGGACAATTCCGGGAGAAGACACGACACTCATGGACAATTCCGGGAGAAGACACGACACTCATGGACAATTCCGGGAGAAGACACGACACTCATGGACAATTCCGGGAGTAGGCACGACACTCATGGACAATTCCGGGAGAAGACACGACACTCATGGACAATACCGGGAGAAGACACGACACTCATGGACAATTCCGGGAGAAGACACGATTCTTTGATAAATACCCATTTCTTGATTTCTCAAGAAGACTATGGAAACAAATAATTTTTGGCCGTTGAGGTACAGCCTGCACCACGCTGACGAGGACCAACAGCCTGAAATGCGTTCGTGGTTGATTTTTCTTTATTTATCAAGAAATTAGGTTGGCCAAATATCAAAGAAAAAGTTAAATCAATGTTTAGTTGATTGTTGTTCCACTAGATGGCGCTCAGCCATCTAAAAAGCTCATGTGAGCAGTCAGTATTTTATTTTTTAAAAATTTGCCTTATTTGTATATATATATATATACCTCAAAGAACTAATTTATTTCAAAATTTAAATCCGCGAAATATAATTCCTGTTATATATATATGTTATGATTATTTTGTTTTTTGTTGTTGAAAAAGATAGAGAATTGGAGGTGCAGTCGTGAAAATAGGAAATAAATTATTTAATTATCAAGTAGTTTTTATTTTGAATTACTTGAAGTAAATTGCACATACAATTATTTATCACAGTAATATAGAATTTATAAAAATGAATTCTATATTCGTGATTTAAAAAAATAGGTAGGGTTAACTATACATATTTACAACAACTATTCAAAGTGGATTCTTCTAAATCTATGGTCAAAAATGTAGAAGAGTCAATGATGAAAATAAAATACAGTATATGTTTTAAAAAATAAAATATTTGCATTTTAGATTATATAATATATATATGCGGTAAACCCGGGTAAGCCAACAAGTGAGTTGGAAGCAGTCGGGGTTGAGTGGCAAGGCATGCAGAGTGGGAAGTCCGCATGGGACAGTAAGGACAAAGTTTGGGATCAAAAGACGCTCTCCTAGTACGTCTCACGTGGCACCAGGACCAGGGGAAAGTTGAGGATTAACTGAGGAAAAGCTCGGCGTCCAGCATGAAGCCGCGGGGACCGTCGTGAGATGATAATGCCCTAGAACTGAGCGGGGCTGTCCGAAAATATCCACTGTAACCTAACTGTCAACATCCGGACCAACGCCCCCTTTTTTGTCCCTCTCTGGATCCCCCGGGTGTCCAGTGGCAAGCTGGTGTCACTTTGAGACGACTAGAAAGGACGTCATACTTTATTATTTGTTTAAATTACGATATATATATATATTATTTAATATTTCAAAAATTCTATTTCTCTCTGATTTTCTATCGAATGAGTGAAAAAATCTAATTTATTAGTCATTCTCTATTTATTTTCAAAACAATTTTCTCTGAAAAATTTTCCACAGCGATTAAAATCTTCACATTTATTAAATTGACCTTAAATAATTAATATATATTGGACCAAAAAGTCATAACTTCTCATTATTCCATATGAATTATTATTTATTAATTAAAATTTATTATTGAAAGGTATGTGTATTTAAGTGTTATTATCCTTTTTCAAAAGATAAATTAAAATTAATGCTTATTAAATCTATGGAGAAATGTAGAAATATGTCTGATTCTATAGGAAGTATTAGGGCTTTATATTTATTTCCCTATATATAAATTCTATTTAGACATTTTAAGAAAATTACCACATGCACCGAAAATAATTTCCTTTTAATTAAATAAATAGTAGTTATAGAGTATACTCTTAATGTATTTTTAATTAAAATCTATTTTTATGTCTAAAAATTAAATAATTAATTAAAAATATATAAAACCAAACGCGAAAATTTATTCGTTTTTGACAATAACTTCAAAAAAAAAAAAAAAGATTAGTAGAAACAAGACGTTTTCTTTTTTTCTTCTCAATTTGAGAGATATTTAGACTTAAAAATAATGGAAATTTTCATAGATATAAAAAAATGGCATTTTTAAGAAATGAAAAAATAAAAAAAGCTCTATATTTTAAATTAATGAAATTGCATAAGTCATTTTTTATATATTTTTCTATATATATAGATAGAAAAGTCGTGAGGAATTCTGCAAACGTTTAATTCGTCATATTTTTTATTATCACAAATTAGTTTATTAAATTTTATTATTTATAGAATAAAAATAATCGGATAAGTCAAGTATTCAATATTGGGAATTTTAATAATAAATTCATAGAGTCCAATGGAAATATTTAAATGAAATATTTATTTTGTTAAACAAAATGCCTTTCTATTTTTTTTTGTGATAATTATAAATGTATAAATGCCTTAGGTAAAATCTATATGGACAAATATTTGAATTGTTAAATTATTTGTAAAAGCAATAAAATATATTTTTAGATAGAAATAAATTATGCCGATATAATTAATATATAATTGGTATTTTCCTGTTCATAGAACTTCCAAGAGGTTTGTTAGTGGATTTCCAATGATAATAATATCTCTGAAAAGAGAACAGAGTGGGGATATAGTGAATTTCAAAATATAATTTCGTTTATAATTACTGGCCATAATGACAGAGGTATTACAATAGGTTGTTGTGGTGTCCAATGAACAGATGTCTCCGTACATCTCTATCACAGCAGTCGCAATGTCCTCATCTTGGGTGTGTAAAGTTCTGGGTCCATGTCAATTTTCTGTTGTTGTTGTCGTGTCCAATCAACAGATGTCTCTGTACATCTCTATCACAGCCGTCGCAATGTCCTCTATCTTGGGTGTGTAAAGTTCTGGGTCCATGTCTATTTTCTGTTGTTGTTGTGGTGTCCAATGAACAGATGTCTCCATACATCTCTATCACAGGAGTCGCAATGTCCACTATCTTGGGTGTGTAAAGTTCTGGGTCCATGCCTATTTTCTGTTGTTGTTGTGGTGTCCAATGAACAGATGTCTCCGTACATCTCTATCACAGGAGTCGCAATGTCCACTATTTTGGATGTGTAAAGTTCTGGGTCCATGTCTATTTTCTGTTGTTGTTGTGGTGTCCAATGAACAGATGTCTCCGTACATCTCTATCACAGGAGTCGCAATGTCCACTATCTTGGATATGTAAAGTTCTGGGTCCATGTCTATTTTCTGTTGTTGTTGTTGTCGTGTCCAATGAACAGATGTCTCCGTACATCTCTATCACAGCAGTCGCAATGTTCACTATCTTGGCTGTGTAATGTTCTGGGTCCATGTCAATTTACTGCGGCCATTACTGAACATGAGAATATGTGGGTAGGTGTTAGTTCAACACCAGGACACCATTGTATAGTGGGCTACCCAGACCGAAGTCTGTACGCCTGTTGTTGCATGTCCTGTAAGTTCTCTTGTGACATCTGGATGTATATTACAATAGGTAATAGGTATATTGTTTGAAGCAATAACGCGCCATCTAAAATTATGGTAAAAAATGTAGAATATTCAATGAATAAAAAAAAATATTTTTGAAATTATAAAATATTTAATTGTTAGATTATATAATACACATACATATATTACGATTAACTAGCGCGCCATCTGTTATGAAAATTCGAAACTATTTTAGACGCGTAAGATTCTTTTTGAAATTAAACAATTTCTACTGCCCTTACTGCAATGGAAAAATTGTTGGGAGGGCCTGGCTCATCAGTGGTGAACCCTCCCAGCGGTTTCGCCAGTTTAATCTATCATACATATATAGAGGAGGATATTCACATCTCTATTCGAAGATGGAAAGCGGCTTCTAAAGACGGATGAATCTACTATTAGGTCATCAGTTTATATGCGGAACGAACGGCGTATAAACCACTGCATTTATTTTCTCACTAAAATCCTCAATGAATGGACCAAATAAACCAAAATACAAGTTCCTATCATCCTATCACAAACAATCCAAACACATTCCAACATTTACTTAATATTTATTCCGATAGATGGAGCAAATTATCAGCATTTATTCTAGTTTTACACGAGATCGGGCTTTCAATTTTACTCTAACCTATTCCAGAATATTTTATCTTTAACGTAAAATCAATATATTATCTTCTTACACAAATAAAAGGTAGTTATAAAATTTTAATAGGCACTTTACAATATTGATAAAATATATAAAGCTTCTTTCCTCTCCTCCCATCAATAATTCAATATATAAAATAATAAACAGATGAAGAGAGGTTATATTAACTTGATGAAATCTTCTTAATATTTTATTTTTATATATTTTTTATTATCAAATAAGGCGTGATATCCTCACAAGGGATACTTACGTCAAGAAACAACACTAAGATACTATATTACATAAACAATTGAATAATTACATGGTTTGAGAGTAGAGTTTAAAGAAGAAAGGAAAGGACATTAAAATCATGCTTGAATTTATAACCAACAACTGAAATAAACACAAATAAATATAAAATGAAAGGATTTAAAAACACGATTGTTTCTTTTATACATAATACAAACTTCTACTGTCCTTACTGCGATGAAAAAAATATATTGGGAGGGCTTGGCTCATCAGTGGTGAACCCTCCCAGCGGTTTCGCCAATTTAATCCACCAGAGTGCTTCTCAGAGCTAATAAATTGTAGAAGTTTGTATTATGTATAAAAGAAAGATTCGTGTTTTTAAATCCTTTCATTTTTATAAGTATAGATGGCGTGTTATTTCCTTGTGTTAACAAATAAATATACCTAGTTTGGCAATTCTTTTATAGCAAAAGTGTTATTGTACTTTCCTCGTCTTATATTTATCATATTAAATCGATTTTATTATATATTATTATATTTGCATAGATATTTCTAAGTGGTTTCATCTCAGATTAAACACTTTTCAGACATAGGGACAGAATTGTTTTGTACATATATACATAGCTTGCACCACGCTGATGAGGGCCAACAGCCCGAAACGCGTACGTGGTTAGCTTTTCTTGATTAATTAAGAAACGGTGTATGGTCAATTCCGGAATATCAATTAAAAAAATCAACGATTAGTTGATATTTATTCCGATAGATGGCGCAAGCAATCAAGCAACTTTAAGTTGCACGATCAGGAAATTTTTGTACTATTTTGCATATATACATGTCATAATATATGCTCTTCCAGGATTAATAAAACAAACCAACAGCCAACGAGAGAGAGCTGGGCAGCTAAAGCGAGACACTTTAGACAACTAACTTACGACCATTTTTGGCCACATTCCTGAGGGGGGGGGCGTCACCACCTGGCGACTATCCTGGTTAGCCCCCCGGTTGTGTACACAGGGAAAACAGTCGTTCAGCTGATAACGTCTCGCTCGCTCTCTCTCGGCTGGCTGCCTGTATGATTGCTCTAACAACTCGTCGTGTGATTATTTCTCTCCTCACCACATTTACCACTATATTGTCACATACATATGAATAAAATTGGCATATTCTGACCGCGCTCACATGAGCATTTTAGATAGCAGAGCGCCATCTAGTGGAACAAAAATAAACTAAACGTTGATTTAGCTTGTTCCATGATATTTGGCCAACCAAATTTCTTGATAAATAAAGAAAATTCAACCACGTACGCGTTTCGAGCTGTTGGCCCTCGTTAGCGTGGTACAGACTGTACCTCTACGACCAAAAATTTGGTCTTGCCATACTGTTTTTTTATATTTTCTCTCTAAATTTTGAAGGTTTGGGGGCCGTTTTAATAACCAAAGTGAAAGAGCCTTGAAATTATATTGTCAAGAAGCTAAGCGGCTCCAATCACGAGAGGCCCCATGGGACGTCTGTCAATCATCGCTGGACACCGGGTGTGAGGGGTTCTGGGGAATCTGGCCGGCGGGGGGAGCTGAGGTCCCTCATTTTAGGATTAACTCTGTCTTGGGGTAAGTCGTATTGACTCTCTCTCTCTCCCTATCAATACCCCTTATAATAAATTAATTATCCCCAAACTTGCCCTTGCTTTATTTATCTCCGCGAAAATATCTAGGCAAATATTTCTTTAATTTATTGTAAACACAAGGTAATAAGGCCAAATACTAATAAATAAATAGTGTGTGACGTTTCGGTAACAGCGTTGTTACTACTATCAGAAAAAGATACTGAATAACTAAATATATTACAGCAAATTTCAAATATTTATATAAAAAATAGACACTTCGGCCAATTAGAGTTTTTTTATTTTCTTAACGTTTCGATAAAAATCTTTTGTCTTCGTCAGGAGAAGTAAATAAAAATAAAGCATTTGGCAAGGCGCTAAAAATTGTTCTGAGTTTGCGTTGAACGCCCTTGCAAACCTCAGAACAATTTTTAACGCCTTGCCAAATGCTTTATTTTTATTTACTTCTCCTGACGAAGACAAAAGATTTTTGTCGAAACGTTGAGAAAATAAAAAGTCCAACTGGCCGAATTGTCTATTTTTCATATAGGTTCACGCTTCCATTATAACATCAAACTTCATCGATTCTGCGAAATACGCCTTATTAATGAGTTATAGAGTATCGCCGTGATTGTTGTTGACTGAAAGCTTTCAACGCTATGCAGTATGTAAATGAGGCAACATTATGCAAATATGTTCTATACGCTGATACACGATGTCTACAGAAATGGAGATACTATGGTGCATATAGATTTGTATATTGGGTGATCTAGCCTGCGTTAGCTTCTCAATGGTATGCAATTAAAGGCAGTATTATGCAAATATGTGTTCTATAGGCCAATTTGGTGATGCAAACATCATTCTCTACTCTAGGTTTAGAAAGTGAAAGATGGGTATATCTTTTGGTAAGTTAGTCAATTATTTTCACAGCATTTTTGTTGTTGTTTCAAGCACGGAATGTAGGAGATACTATAGTAATACTGTTATAAGTATGTAGTATGCAATTATACAAGTAATATGCAAATATATTTTCTAAGCTAACATTGTAATGTAAAAACTGTTTAGACGGCTACAGAGAACCATCTTCACGTAATATTTGCAATGTAAAGTTTTCTGTACTTTTTCTGACACGTAAAGTATTGTATGTTTCAAACGTACTTAGTATGTAATTAAAAACGCAGTATTATGTAAATAAATCCTCCGTGTAATAAAGCGTTAGCTTTTTAATGAGAACTCTTTCTGGTTTATTCTACGTACAATGGAAACCGCTGAACCATCTACATCTCATGGTGTAACAATATATATGTGGTCAGATAGGTAGGAAGATCACTGACGGTGTGCCGCAGGATGCCGCCAGCCCGTGGGGGAGCCCGCTCCCCTAGCCCCCGGCCCCTCACGGCGCGGGAGTACTATGGGGTGGTTCTGGGGAGCTCCTGTCTCGCCGCTCTTCTCTTTGCCAACACCCTGGACGCCGACTTCGCCTATGACGACAGGTAGGTTCCTGTTTGTCGCTGATGTCACCAAACTCTGTCCAACTTTCGCTGCAAGGTCTTCCTGGGATAAGTTTCTCTGTGAATATTTTAAGATAAGAAATCACACTATATACAGGTATAGGTTACCTTTTCAAATAAAAACAACTTTCTACTGTTTTTACTGCGATGGTAATTTATTGGGAGGGTTTGGTTAATCTGTGGTGAATCCTCCCAAGAGATTACGCCAATTTAATCTCTCAGATTGCGCTTTTAAAGCTCTAATACTGTATTGAACGATTCTGCTTATATATGCTACAATGAAGGGTGGAGTATTAGTTATGGTATTTAAGCAAACTATATGTGCATATAAGCTTTTATGGACAGTCGAATTACATATATGTCATAATTTGTATAATACCCAAAATGTATAATTTATTTTCACCATAATTATTATGTTAAATTGTAAATACAAATTCGTCCATGTATAAATCTGTACAAAATAAATCTGGGATCCAGCGCGCGCGGGCGAAGGCCACGCCTCCGCCGCGTGCGCGCGCGCTCACGAGTGTCGAACAAGTTTTTTTTTTTGACGCTTACATGCACAACGCTTGCGCCCTTCCATTCGACCACGACGGATACGACATATATATATTTTCACATCGAGCAATGCTCTTCCACAAACAATAAGGACAAGTCTAGTTAGGCATAAGTTAATGATAAAGCAATAACGTGTTATTTACATATTGGCCAATATTTCTGGCAATGAGCACAATTAAACTATCTGCAGGAAACTTATCCCTAGATGATATTGTTTACTTCTCCAACTGAGATCGTATGATTCTCATATTGGCTTTTTCTTCTTCTTCAAAACTTTCAAGTTTTAAATGCCGACTAAATAACACGAAAGATATTTTTACAACTTAATTTGCATAGGTTTTAAAACAATAAACTAACTTTGGTAAGATGCAAATTTTAAGCTTCACCTTTCTCTGCTGATGAGAGAAATCCACGTAATTACATGACTTAACTAGGAACAAACCAACAACAGCCAGATTTAAGCTCTTACACTCGCGCTGAGAAACAAACATATAGAGAATACAGAATCAATAAGAATAAATTAATACGAAATTGATTAACAACAAACGTCAAAATTCGATTAAAAATCGATTTATTCTAAATATGAACTCTTCTGTTCTTTTATTCTTCTTTCTCTCGCCGTCACTCTCAGAAATCTCTCACTTGGACTTCGTCAGCGAACACTTGAAAATTTACACTCATGGACAAAACCTAAGGAAGTGGAAACTTATTGATGCCTCTATTTGTCTTTTTTATTTTAAGAAGAAGAAGAAGACAGAGGTAATTATGTTCACACTTGGTTATCTAATGTGTCTCCAATGAAGATCACTCTAATATCTTACAGAGTTATTGTCTCAATCCCGATATACATGCTAAAAGGTATAACTTCCTTAAGTTTTATCCATGAGTGTATTAGCTTTTTAAACCGTAATTTATCTGAAGCCGGTAATCTAGCGGTAGAAACGTATGCGTATAACGTAAATGTACTTTGTGCTCTCTTGTATATGCCGAATGGTACACATTTAAACCTCCCATGAGAGACCCATCTGATGATAGAAAACCTCTTTTAGTGACCACCAAATATGAATTGGACCGTTGGACACCTAAAGAGAGTCAAATTTAGAAATATCCGTGTTTTTGTTATAGAGGTGTCATTCTTTCACTGTGGGTTATACACTGGGCAATAATTGTCACACACAAATATTGTATAAGATTATAATATTTTCTCTTTTATAAATTTGTTATAACTACACTAGGTAACGGACGCACCGAAATGTTAGGTGTTATTTAAATATATTGTTTTTCGTTTGGATGAAAGATATGCAAATTGCGATCAATAAAGATAAGTGTGGCTTGTCTCGCGTGTCTTCCTTCCTTCATTGTTCCTTCAATTGTCTCCACCCTCGATAACCGTCAGATTTAGTGAGTCAAAAATATACTGATATATATACAAAAATACTTGTATATTTCAAATGTTGATATAGGCTTACTTTTTAAATATGCTTGTAATTTTGTCACTCTAAATTTTGATCTTTTTATATATAAAAAAAAATTGTATGTTTCCTAAATTTATACCTTTCTTTAAATTGTTCTTTTTTTATCACCGTCATCAGGTGCTGCCAGCGCCGATTTAAAGTTGGAACCATCGCACCCAGTCAAGAAGATCTCTCAACAGACAAGTTCTGTGATATGTGAGCCGAGGACAAGTTAACAAAGCACGTAAAAAAACAATATGCTTATTAAATGAATATTGTTATATAGCAGAGCGATAATATCTAACGGAATATGAAAGTTGGTTTAGATATAATGTTGGCTGACCCATTTTATTCATAAAACATTTTGCATTTCACTTTTTTTTCTACTTTTGTTATTATCGTAGCCTCTACATTCTGGAGATATGGTTCGACACTCGGAGTGATTGATTGACAGTATTCTTAGAAGACTGGTTATATGGAAGGAATGGAGTTCATGGATCATTCTTGGGGAGAAGCCCTTACGTTGCCGTCACAATACTAACTATTGTAAGGAAGCGCTCAGAGAGGACATACGCTCATGGAGACAAAACTTAAGGAAGTTGTGTACCCTTTAGCATGTATATCGTGACAATAACACTAAAAGATATTACATTGACCTTTATTGAAGATACACATGATAACCAAAGTGTGAACATCTTTCTTATCTCAAATGTGAACATAATTGCCTGTCTCCTTAAAAAAAAATATATATATGTGATATGATCCTGTCGACTTTCAATGTGGCAATATAGTGATAATGTGGGGAGAGAGAAATAAGGAAAACCACAAGTTTGGAAGATGGGACCCAGCAAACCGAGAGAGAGAGGGAGCGCTTGCGACTGCCACTGCGGAACGACCGTTTGTTTTCCCCCCACCCCCCCGACTATCCAAAAATAGTCCTGCAGGGTTCCAAGAATGGCATGTGGTCAGTGGTTCAACATGGCCGTAACTTAGTTGTTTTCTATCTACATCTCTCTCTTGTTGACTGTAGGTTTACTTTATTATTCCTGTAAGAGCATATATTATGACATATATATATATATATATATATATAGACGACCGGCGATATCAAAAACTTTTCACTTCTTAATTTTGTCCATTAGTGTAAATAGCACTCACTTTTTTCACTCTTTTTTTTCTTTAGAAGGCGCCGTGGAGTGAATCCACCACGTATGAGACTATATGTCTTTAAAAATGATATCGAACCAATGATTTGTTGATATTTATTCCGACAGATGGCGCAAACCATCAACAACTCTTATTTGCACAATCAGAAGATTGGTTTTTCCCCCCTTAATTTTTATCAACACCTGATTTCACTTTTGTACTATTTCTTATTTCCATAATGGCTTCTGTTAAGTGCGTAGTAAAAGTTCTTGGTTCTCTAAAGACGTGTCTCAAATCCAACAACCGTAGTCTAAAGAAGGAACCAATTCTTCCATTGAACAGTATCGATTTCTAATATTGAATTATCTGATAATTTCCCCCAAGTTTAATACGCCCCTCCCTCCACAAATCAAACATAATAAAACTTTCCCCCTTCTCTCTGCTGAAGAAATCGAAAAAACTTCTAATTAAAAGAAAATCGATTTTGTGTTTACCAACAACAAAGAAAAGAAAGGTCTATTTTTAGACTAATTATCTCTAATAAACTCTCCAATCCTTCTCTTTCTCCCATTGTTATCGTCTGTTTTTATTAGCAACGTATTTTCTGCTATAAATAGATTTACTTTCTTTGGATTGGAGAGTTACCTACAACGATACCTACAATACTGCTTGATCTCGTGTAACTGATTTTTAATGATCGCCTACTACCATCTAGCGGTTAAAATACAAGTAGTATCATACTTGTATCAACCAAATGTTGATTTTTTTTAAATATTAAAAACTACTAAAATGTTTCACAATGAGTTTATTATTTTTTCAATGACATGATGTGTGTGTAAGAAAATATGCAACTGTTATTTCGATATGCAAATATTTATTGTTTCTCTGGCTAGGTCCCTCGCCTGATTCTACTGTGCTTTTTGATGTCTAAACATTTTTGAATCGTTTCTTTTCAATTCAATTTTTATTCTTTTGTACTTCAATGGCTTCTAGGCATCCTTTAGCTGATTCTTTAAGGTGGCGTGCTATTGGATGGATGGAAATGAGATTAAGTCAAGCTGATGCAACAAGGCGTCTGAATGTTTCAAGAATGGTGGTCTCACGCCTCTGGAAACCGTTTCGAGATACAGAGGATGTCTCCAGAAGACCTGTTGCAGGACGTCCAATAGACACAACACCACATGATGAAAGATTTTTGGCAATAGAATCACACAGAATGCTTGTTTCTGAGCTTGAATCGGTCACTGGAAGAAAGGTTTATGTCCAAACTGTGTCCAGAAGGCTTAATGCTGTTGATCTCTATGCAAGACGCCCAGTTGCGTACATCCATTTATCACTGTTACACAAAATGACACGTTTGAATTGGTCAGCATCAAGACTGGACAGACAACGACTGAAGCAAAGTTCTCTTCACAGATTAATCTAGATTTAGCCTCCAGAGTGATTCTCGAAGATACAAGATATGGAGAGAGATTGGGGCATGATATAGCCCATCGAATGTAAGACAACTTTGGTGGTGACGGTGTGATGGTGTGGGCAGGCATCTCTCTCAATGGACGCAGCACCGATTTGCATGTCTTTAAAGAAGGTTCCCTGACTGTTCAAAGGTATCGTGATGAGATCCTAGATCAAAATGTTCTTTCGTTGGCTCACACAGAAGGCACAGATTTTGTGATAATGGACGATAGCGCTCGTCTCCACAGAGCGAACCTAGTGACTCAGTATCTTCAAGACACTAGCATTCTACCAAATACTGGACACATATATACACGGACAGTTACACGGCGTACGTGTAAGGACGTCACCACGCTGCAGATATAACGTATGCACGCTCTAATTGTGATGGATCCTGGCGGAGGGGAAGGCCAGAAGTCACGCAGCACTCAGCTTGATGAGTCACGCCCTCGCTTTACGATCTACGTGCCCGAGGATTGAATACGCCATCCTTCTAATGGCCCCTGTAGCGGGACATGTCGGGAGAGATCTCTTGCAACATCCCCAGACTTAACCTCACCTCCCTGTCATACCTTAGATATCTATCTACGGATGGCGGTGATCCATTCGACATACTCTTGTTGATTTGGCGTGTAGAGTTCACGTAAATGGTGAACACGAGAGAAATACATTTTGATACCCTTGTTATAAATTCTTCTTTCACAATAATCATTATTTTTTATTGATATCAATGTTGATATTTATGGTATATTTGGTAAGTTAGATATCTAGGAATTTGATGGGTTTTTACGTTGTGTTTGTGTTTAATTGCGGAGATAGCTTTGTAAACATCAATGCTTTCGTACTATGGTTGGTTTTCCATCTTATAGCGGTGATACTTTGAAACTGGATATGTCGTTCTTTATTTATTGTGTTTGTTTTCTATTGTTTTGATATGTTCTTTGTTGTTTCTCGGTAGTCTTGGAGTTTGTATTTTAGCTTCTTCTTTCTTATCTCCACTCAACAATCATATCAGGGTATCAAGCCTGTAGAGCTTGAGATGGTGTCTGCTGGGGATGTTGAGTAGAGCTCATCAATGGATAAGCCAATACAGTACATAATGTGGTTGGGGGTTTCAGGTTGGGAATTGCACTTAGTACATAGTAGGAAAAACCTTGCAACCATTCTGGAAAGTCATTATCTGTAGATGACCAGACTTAAGTCTGGAAATCACGGACTGCTGTTCACTTGGGAGAACATTAAGATTTATTTGTTGTATCTGACCTTTTTTTTTTGAAAAGTAAATTGTTGATTTTTAATTGCGGATCTCGTTGATGTTCTTAGTTTTGGAAGTTTGTCTCGAACCCCAGTTTTTATTAGTGTATCATCCTCCCCTAAATCCCTCCTGCTGTTACTTCTATTTAAATACTACATTTGAAAATCTAAAACGTGGCGAATTCTCCACGTCATATACATTTCTTATCTACTTCTCTCTCAAGTATATATACTTATAGTCTACATAGTACGTATAGTTTGTCATTTGATACATCTGAATATATGTAAATATGTAACCGTCTCTCGCAAAACGCAAGAACAAACTATGAATGATTAAAAAATAGTAAAACAACTTTATTAAAAAAAACCGCGGGTTATCTAATAACCCCACACACAACATCCTATATCCCATCTCTGGATACTTTTCTTTCCGTTCATCATTACTCTTCACAATTCATCCTTTCATATTTCATCCTTAAGGATAGCATTAGTCGTTATTTCTCCTTAAAATAATTAAAAATTACGATTTTTTCATTCTGTAAAAAAGAAACATTTGCGATAAAACTTGTTAAATGTCATTCTATAATTTGTACATATAAGTTTGGCCGTTATGTTTAAACTACAGTACAATAGTGTCAATCAATTACACAAGTTGGGAAATTGCGATGTGAAATGCTGAAGTACCGGTCAATTATTATGCCTTCTACATGCTTTAGATCAAGCATTCTAAGGCAAAACTCATCATTAGGTTTCACCAAGCGCCCGCTGCGGCCAAGGAGAGGGTTGGAGAGGCGAGGGCGAGTGAGCACCCCGAGGAAGAAAAGGGCGAGAGCACAGTTAGTGAGGGCACCAAGGAAGCACTAAGTACAGCGCCAGGATCCAAGCAAGTCTGCTAAATGCTGAAGTACCTTTTGAAACACCCTGTATGACCTTGTCTTAACTAATTACATTCCACTAACTTGGTTGGTATCCCTATATATAGTCACGACCGTCTTTCCTCATCGGCCTCTGTCACGGATGCGCGCGCACAGGGAGGTCACGTGCTCGCCGGCTCCCTCGAGCCGGATTTGAACCAGCGACCTAAGGATCACCGTTGTAACATCTACAGTCGGGTAAAACACGGGCGTTGCCCGGGTCATTCGGCTTGTTATTTTATAACCTTAAACTCTGGATTTCCTCTACACATATTCTCTCATAAGACTATAACGCGTCATCTATAGTTTGTAAATGAAACTATCAAGCACAAATATTTCTTTGTCGAATAAACTTCCTATTAATTGATTTAAATCTCCAAGACATTAATTAAACATTAATTATAAAGGTTTCCAGAGTTTCTTTTATTTTATTAAAACCGTCTCAAGGTTTCGAACATCTCTGTCTTTCTACAGGGGTAAAATATACAATGAATAAAACGCCGCCTGATGCCAAACAAGCTTAAGACGGTTTTAATAAAAATAAATAAACTCATCTCTCTGGAAACCTTTATAATTAGAAATAAGAGATTCTTCTCAGCAAGTTATATTATAATCAATAAAATAAAAGAAGACGAGTTTCTTAAACAATTTTAAATAAACGCAAGCTTTCGGGTGAAAACCCTTCGACAGGCAGTATAAAGCAAACGCGACGATACAAACATGGTACACATGGCAGACAAGAATATATACATCTATGATATTTACATAACTATGGTAACTTGTTTAAGAAACTCGTCTTCTTTTATTTTATTGATTATAATATACCTTTATAATTGTTTAATAAACTTCCCACTGTTCTTACTGACATGAAAATATATATTGGGAGAGAGAGAGAGGGCCTGGCTCATCAGTGGTCAACCCTCCCAGTGGTTTCGCCAGTTTAATCTACCATATCGCTTCTTAGAGATCTACAATTGTGTATGTATGTTGAAAGATTCTACTTAGTAGAGCTCTTAACTAGCATTATGGTAGATTAAACTGGCGAAACCGCTGGGAAGGCTCATCATTGATGAGCCAGGTCCTCCCTTTATTTTTGTAATCGCAGTAAAGACAGTTAGAGGCTCGTTTTATTTGAAAAAGAAATAGGCTTAATATGGTTTCATAGCATTCTCTCATATATAGCTTTTTAGCTCTCCAGGGGAGAAAAAACGCCATCTAGGGATTCTAACGTTCAATACTCTGCTTTCCATCCACGTATCCAATTCACAAGATAATGCCAGCTAGAGTTATTTAAAGTGCTTGGATTTGTACGTTTTTTTCCCTTCCTTTCTTGTAAGTCTTAGGCCTATTTTTTGTTTCTGTATTTTCTATGAATACGAAACAAACTCATCTATGACGACGAAATCCTATAATACCATGAACGCTGGATAAAGGGGAGATAGCTATAAAGCAAAGCTCGGCGTATCCCCCACCCACCCACTCACAAACAATGAGGGGGAGGGCAGGGGAAAAGAAGTGGGGGAGGGGATAACATTCCATGGCTCCTGCTACTATGGACGTGGAATTTTAACCAAACGCTTCTCTTTTGTTGTCGTCTGCTTCACTCAAATCTCAACTTTGATCCGGCACCACTGGAATAAAACCCTATTTGGCAACGCTGGTAAAAAAAAAAGAATTTAATTCATAGAAAAAAAAAATGGACGTTATGTGATATGATTAGTAATGATTCTATTTTTATTTTTTTATATTAACATTTTTGTTTTTTTTTTATATATATCAGATGAATGCATGATTTTTTTCTAGGATAGATTTAAATTGTAATGTTTTTTTTTAAATATATTTTTTGATTCTGTAAAAATTATCCTTTTTTTTTCATTTAGTAGAATCCCCCTGATATTTTCTTGTATATATATATATTTGAAAATAGAGCAATCCGTAAATAAATCTTTAAATAAAAAGGCATATATTGGATCAAAATATAATTTATTTTACCAATATTTCAGTTGGCTAAACGCCAACCTTTATCAAGGTGTTATAACATATTTAATGTGTGTCAACAACAAACTCGGCGCCACATAACGTCAATAGAATTAAGTTTAAAAATATTTTTTCTTATATTCAATGGGGAGGAAAAATTTGATTTATATATTTATATTATGGAAAATTAAATTTTGTAAAATATGAGTGTGAATATTTTGAATATTAACAATAACGCCTATTATATATTTATAATTATTTGTACTATGTGTAAAAAGATTTTTTATATAAAAATAACAAATTATATATAAAAGAAATGCTAAACCAAAATTTTTATCGGAAACACAAAGCGCATAAAATGTTTGCAAAGTTGGTTAAATTAAAATATTTTAATAGGATGGGAACTGTAAAAAACTATGTTATACCTAACACACATATAACGGAATCCTTCATATAAAAAGAATAATTACATTTAAAATCAAAACGTTACGTAAGGTATGTTTATGTAAAAAAAAATAGAAAATATCTTTACACTTTAAAAAAAGACAGATTAAATTAATTGAAGGATAAAAGCGTCGTAACCTGGAAATAGGAAAAATGTTCACACTAAAAAAAAAGGGAAGCTATATTTAGAACACGTGGGCGGTGGTTTTGTAAGAATTTCTGGTTAAAAAAAAAACAGCGACACCGGCGCCAAAAGTTCGGTTTTTTCGACGCCGTCTCCTGGCGAGGGGACATCCGTTCTTTTTGTTTTTTTGTCGCGAAAAGATCAATGAAGATCGATTCCTTATCGAATTTATAGCCATTGTCTTGAAGAATGATCTTGACGAAAAGCAGGGGACACTGTTATATCCCATTAGGGCATCAGTCTGTGATACAGGTTCTATTTGGAGCATGATGATTGCTGAGACTTGGTTTTTGGACCTCTCTCTATATCTTGAGAGACTCTCGGGAGTCCTTATGGGGTGTGGATAGCGCGGTTTGGACTCTTGGTCAAATACATGTTGCCCTTTTCATTCTAACAAACTCAACCTAAGTAGAGTTGCCAAGGTGCCATTTGTTTTTAGCGAGTTTACACTTTTAAACTAGAACGTGTTAGCTTCTATCGCTTCACGATTTTGCGTATCATCCTTGCGCAGGGGCCATGCTAATCTTCTCTGTATCGATCCAATTTTAGTATATGTACCGTCGAACAAGCGTGAGAGAGGTAAAGGGTCAAAATTTAATTTCATAAAATCTAAAACCGTGTTGTACAGTTACGAGTCAAAAATTTACCAAAACTCGAGCCTTCTACAACCCTCGTTATCTACTATAATATTATAGTAGGTTACCGGTGTGAACTTGGCATCATGGATTTGTATGGTTAATTCTTGATTTTGTAGTAAGATATTGGGTTTCAGGTTCGAATCCGAAAAAAAGATAAGTTTTTAATTAATATTTAGTATATATATTAAAAATGGCATATCCTGACCAGGAGCTCATGTGCTTTTCAGAAGGCAGAGCGCCATCTGGTGGAACAGAAATCAACTAAACATTGATTTAGCCTGTTCCCTGATATTTGGCCAACCCAATTTCTTGACAAATATCAGGGAACAGGCTAAAACAATGTTTAGTTGATTTCTGTTTCACCAGATGGCGCTCTGCCTTCTGAAAAGCACGTGAGCTCCTGGTCAGGATATGCCATTTTTAATATTGATTTCAACACCTGATTTTTTTATCTTTTATTTTTTTTCTTTCGTATTTTAATTTAGTATATATATATGCACTAAAAGAGGCACTTCTCCCTTTAAAAATACATTAAAATAATATATTTTGACTCAAAACCCCAGTACTGTACAAAACTAAATAGTGATCATGAAGAATGAGACACAATAACAGTTTTGGCAAATTCTGACAAAAGCCAACAAACCTGTATACCATGGGTTTTGAACTATGTGGCCCTAATTGTTTTAATTCCCTTTTTAAAGGGAGAGGTATCTCTTTTGGGGCATGAATACCATCCTCCCACAACTTTATTGCCATCATTGATGAAACCTCCCAGTAGTTTCGCCAGTTTTATCTACAAATAGGTAAGGGCAGTAGAAATTTGTTTTCTCTCTCTCTCTCTCTGGGCCTGGAGATACGGGGCGTCCAAGAAGACCCTCTCATTGTCTGGAGGAGGACTCTGGCAAGATGGTGGAGCCTTCCTCAATCATAATTTCATTGTATTATTCCCATTATTTTTCATCCATAATTGACTAGTATTCAATAAAGTATGTTTAACCGTCTCTCTCTCTCTCTAAAAGAATAATACGTGTCAAAAATAGTTTGAATTTCTCACTACAGATGGCGCACTAATACATAATACAAAAGGTATTACTAACGATTTGTTATCTTACCACAGAATTGAAAATTTGGGATTCCGTATTTTAAACGTTTGGTCTAAAATCCGATAGATCTAGAATCAATATTCGACTATAAATAGAAAATAAGATATCTTTTAAAGCCATATTTTCATGTAGAAATGTTTCTAATTAAATTGAAATTTGTGTGAAGGAGGGGGGATGTTATTTTTCTAAAAGAAGGAAAAAAGGCAGTGTTGCCAGGCTTGTTAAACCCCCGTCGAGCTCACAGAGTAATGTTGTCACACAGTTGATTCATTAGAAGACTTTTATTTGATCAGAGAGAAGATTTATGACTCCCCTCAAATATGGAAATCTATGCAAATCTGACCGCTTGGGACTTCTTCAACCATCACGTCTTAATTAAATTCGCAGAAAGAAATTAATAACTTTTGACCACGATTCCCCCCACTCGGGAAAACTCCTACATACCTCGGCCTAGAAATTCTATTATAACCAACATAGAAATTCTAATTATGGGTTGGTAATACGGTGGAATGGAAACTCAATTTAATAGAAGAGAGACTCTCGGGAGACCTTATGGAGTGTGGATAGCGCGGTTTGGATGATGGGTCAAATACATTTTGTCCTTTTCCTTCCAACAACTTTCATCCTAGGTACAGTTGCAAAGGTGCACTTTTTGTTTTTAGCGAGTTGTCATTGGTCAATTGTTTTAAAACTAGAACATTATCCCTCTATCGCACAGGCAACGGAAGGTTTAATGAATATATACACTCATGGACAAAACTTAAGAAAATGGAAACTCTTTGATATCGCCGGTCGTCTATTTTTTTTTTAAGGAGATAGAGGCAATTTCGTTCATACTTGGTTATCTCGTGTGTCTTCAATAAATGTGTATCAAATATATTTCAGAGTTATTGTCCCGATATACATGCTAAAAGGTAAAACTTCTTTAAGTTTTGTCTATGAGTGTAGGTTCATTGAAGTGGGTGGGTAACAGCAAGTTTTTCTTTAATAGAATCTTTCTTGTTTTGTTGCTTAATAAACTGAGAATGGCAACTAGTAAACTAGACTTGTTTATTTAGCTTAATAGGGGGTCGGTGGAAGGGTGGTCTAAACGGTTTGCGACCGCTACGACCAGGGATCGATTCCCGCATTGAGGACTTTTTTATAATTAAAAAAGTAATAATAATAAAATGCTCCAAAGGCCCTAGATTATTGTAAAGGTCCAACCCCCACCAGTGATTGCAAGTTACCAAACGTGGCTCTGGCATATTTTCAAAATTCTAACTGCTTTTCACATGTGTAGACATGTGGTGCACTTACGGTAAAAGCAGTCACCAACTTATACCCACCATGATTATCATGGCCTGTATCATGTGTACTAGGGATAATACAAAAATTTAGTTTAATAAAAATGAGTATTGGTATATATAATCCTTGTGATAATATCAGTTTAGCAAACCTTGGAAGAGACATTATTGTACTATTTTTAAAAATGGAATTGTAGATTTTTTGACTGATATCAATACTCACTGGTCATTTTAGAGGTGGTTATTTGGGATAACGTTTTTTAAAAGAAAAGAGGACCTTTTTTGTAAAGTGATCGTTAACCTGAAGCGGTCGGTAAATAGGCGTTAAGACAAATTTACAGTCGAACACAATACTATTTGCATAGAAATGAAGTTAATAAATAGAATAAGAGACCGCCATTGGTTAGTGACTTGGAGGCTTCACCTATATGCAAATATATATGTGTAGTTCTACTGTCCATGCCTAACTCTTATTTGCATACTTTGATTCAATACACACACCGCCATAAGCCAAAATTCTCTCTATAGTGTCGGACATAAAAGCCAACTAATACAATACAATAATCGATACAATAGGAAGCGATCTGATAGAGAAAACTAGCGAAACAGCTGGAAAGATTTACCACTGATGAGCCAGGCCCCCTCAATATATTTTTACATCACAATAGGAAGTTCATTTTAGTTGATAAAGAAAAATCAGCATTTGATAGTTCCAATTGTTGTATAGAGATGTTGGCGGGCAGTCAGAGCGATAAAAGAAGTTGCCCCCAGACGTGCCCAAGTATGCAGAGCCTCTCTAATTAGTGGACCATCCAACCGCGTGTTTCTAGGAGTTTTAATTGAGTTGCATCGGGAGGTCGATATTTTGTTACCGTCGTTAGACCCTCTCCCCTCCCGCTCTATCCTACTGCATCTACAGCCCCCACTGTAGCTCGTGTAGCTCCCGCTCTACACTCTACCTACCAACCTTCACTGCATCTACGGCCCCCACTGTATCTCGTGTAGCTCCCGCTCTACATTCTACCTACCAACCTTCACTGCATCTACAGCCCCCACTGTAGCTCGTGTAGCTCCCGCTCTACACTCCTATCTCCCACTAAATGCCGTATCTACGGTCCCCAATGTAGTTTCAGCCCCCACTGTAGCTCCCTAGCTCGTGTAGCTCCCGCTCTACACTCCTATCTCCCACTATATGCCGTATCTACGGTCCCCAATGTAGTTTCAGCCCCCACTGTAGCTCCCTAGCTCGTGTAGCTCCCGCTCTACACTCCTATCTCCCACTATATGCCGTATCTACGGTCCCCAATGTAGTTTCAGCCCCCACTGTAGCTCCCTAGCTCGTGTAGCTCCCGCTCTACACTCCTATCTCCCACTATATGCCGTATCTACGGTCCCCAATGTAGTTTCAGCCCCCACTGTAGCTCCCTAGCTCGTGTAGCTCCCGCTCTACACTCCTATCTCCCACTATATGCCGTATCTACGGTCCCCAATGTAGTTTCAGCCCCCACTGTAGCTCCCTAGCTCGTGTAGCTCCCGCTCTACACTCCTATCTCCCACTATATGCCGTATCTACGGTCCCCAATGTAGTTTCAGCCCCCACTGTAGCTCCCTAGCTCGTGTAGCTCCCGCTCTACACTCCTATCTCCCACTATATGCCGTATTTACGGTCCCCAATGTAGTTTCCAGCTCTTGTAAACCCTCTCTCATACGTCGTATAACCGGCTTGACTCATTACAATGATTACGCGATAAAGCTGGGTGAGATTTCCAGTTTTGTCGCGAACTGAAGAAATTATTCGTTGAAGGTTTGTGTCTTAACAGCGCTTAGGATTTGACTCCGTACACAAGTCCAGCATTTCCCCCACTTAGAATGTGATCCTCAGTACCATCATCTCACAATCCCCTATGGGTAGATCGGCGTTGGCAATTTTGATATTTACAGAGACTGGGAGCACTTCATGCAAAACAGTTTTGTATATAATTATTCCATTATTGGTAATTGGAATATTGGAAATAAATCCAAGATAATCCAACAAAAGACAAAGAAATTGTAAATATGTTACATAAACGGGCGCGCTAAGAGAAGAAGAATAAAAAACACAATCACAAGACTCAGAATGAAACATTATAAAGGAATGACAATACATCCAGATGGCACAAGAACCTATAGGATATTCAACAACTGTCCTGGTGTGGAACTAACACCTACCCACATATTCTCATACCCAGCAATGGCCGCAGCAAATTAACATTGACCCAGAAGCATTTACACTTCCAATATGAAGAACATTGCGATTACTGTGACAGAGATGTAGGGAAACAACTGAGGCTTCTCATTGGACACAACAACTTCTATATTATGATGCATTAGCGCGCCATCTGTTATGAAAATTCGAAACTATTATAGACGCGTATGATTCTTTTAAAATTAAACAATATCTACTGCCCTTAATGTCCTCCCATTAATATTTCTATTGCAGTAAGAACAGTAGAAATTGTATAACTTTATAAAGAATCAAACGCGTCTATAATAGTTTCGAATTTTCTTAACAACAACTTCACTATTATATACAATTATTGGTCATATTTGCATATTCATATATAAACTTTGGTGGACAAGTGGGTAACACCCTCGATTCCCGACAGTCATGAACCGGGATTGAATCCCACGTTAACATTCTGTTTAATATGTGAATAACCTTCACATTCATTGTTTCAATTATCATAAACTAGGTTGCTCTTGTTGAGCGGTACCTAATAAAGTGATTTTGAACCGATATAAACTTTGAGAAAAGCTATATGAAAGCTGTGTCTCCTAGCCACATGAATGTTTCTGAAACCGTTTTGTTACCTCACCAATACAGATCATTCTTGATTTAAGACCTAACAGATTTAAGACTAAACTGCTATCAAGACCAAGATTCACTCAGTCTCGAGTGTTAATTACAATTCTGCTATAAGATCTAATCTATAATTAGACCTATATGTCTTATATAAACTCATCTCGTTCTTTTGCTTAGTTATCGTAAAAAAAAAAGCCTGTAGAAGTAGTCCGAAAGCTTGCTATTAAAAAATTCCAACAAGAAACTTCTCTTCAATCTCCGTTTTATTTTTCTAATTAGACCTTTAGTACTTAAGGACACTCTCCAACTAGGTGTTGTCCTTTATAGAGAGGTGTGTGTGTTCTATATATAATATCAAATAAAGTAAAGCACACACACGAAGGAAGATGAGTTTCTTTTTAATAAACGCGAGTGAGCTTTCGGGTCACACGCCCTTCTACTGGCTAAAAGCTAAGAGATTCAGAAGGGCGTGTGGCCCGAAAGCTCGCTCGCATTTATTAAAAAAGAAACTCATCTTCCTTCATGCTTTACTTTATTTGATTATTCAAACAGGAAGAGTTCTATCGCTTATTTATATATAACTAGACGGGTGACCCGGGCTTCGCCCCGGGATTGACCCGTGCGCATATCTACCCGAGTGATATATATTTAGATAAGATTTGTTAAATAATTGTTTGTTATTAGCATTATCTATTTGTTTGCATCAGCATAATTTAATCTAATCTTTGATAGAGGGCGCTGTTCGTGAGATAAGTAGAATAATTTGAATATATAGTTTTAATAATTGATTTATATATATTTTTAAATAGCCTATCGTCTTCCCCGTATTTTTTTTTTTTTACCTATGTATGGAAATTTTGGTTTGAATTAGTGAACTACTGCGAATTTGTATACCGGACATACAAACAAACAAACAAACATACAAACATTCATTTTTATATATATAATGTATTTGAAAATTGCCGGAATTCAACTTGGGTTCATCTAGGGAGGGAGGAAGGTCCAATCTGGATATTCTAATGGAAACTATTCTAATTTATTTCCAGGTAATTAATAACTGTTAATTGAACGTGTGTTGGAGATGCTACAAACTCTCAATTAGCGCCCCCACTTTTACTTGTGATAATTACTGTGTGTGTGGTATACATGATCCGAATATCTTATACGGTCTTCACTCTCCTATCTTATTATGGCGTCGCATGTACGACTGAAATATGGAAGATATCTTAAACGGAATTGTTAGTGTGAAAGAATAGTACAAATGTGATATTGTACTGGGATAAGGTGCATAAATTAAGAAAAATGTATCTCCTTATCGTGCAACTGAAAAGAATTGGCCAAATACCCATTATTGATTAATCAAGAAAAGCTAACCACGGATGCATTTCGGGCTGTTGGCCCTTATCAGCGTGGTGCAACCTGTACCTCAACGACCAAAAAACTGGTCATTCAGGCATCCTAAAAAATCATGAAACGGGTAGTTAAGGCCAGAATGTTAGTATTTGATGCCATCACCAACTATACCACTTTTATAGATCTTTACTCTTTTACTGAGCGATTATGCTCAAATATCCGACACTGTACGTAGGATGGAATCTTGATTATGCTATTTAAGCAAAAAGACATACGCCTTGAGGACAGTAGAAATACACTCATGGACAAAACTTAAGGGGGTTGTACCTTTCAGCATTTATATCGGGATTCAGACAATAACTCTGAAAGATATTACAGTGACCTTTATTGAAGACACACAAGATAACCAAGTGTGAACAAAATTGTCTCTGTCTCCTTCAAATAAAATAAGTAAAGACGACCGGTGGCATCAAAGACACACCACTTCCTTAAGTTTTATCCATGAGTGTAGTAACTAATCAAATTTAGTTATTAGATTTACCAGTGCTGCGGTGCCTATAGCATCGCCCTCCGACTGGAGCCGTAGTCCGGGTGGAGAGGACGGGTGTATGGTCCCGTCCGGCCCGGGCACCAAATAAAACAAAACCAGTACTACTCCTAGTGGTAAAAAGCAGAACTAAAGGAAATTGGTTTTCGATTAAAATTATAAAACTTTTAAAAAATGTTTTTTTTTTTCATAGTTAGCTTATATATATGTTGGGGTATTTTATCTAACCTTCACGTTTGAAGTTTCTTAAAGATTGGTTCTGTGATTTTGGTGGGGAGGAGGAAAAAACATCGATTTAACATTGCAGCAAACTATTATTTCATATATATATATTATCATGTTCGATATTTATGTTTTGCTACTCTGTAAAAAAAACCTTTCTAATTTTCCCATTTTGTTTTACTTCAAATAAATTGTCGCGTCATTTTAACGTTTGTTTTTTTTTTTATAATTTTCTAGACGCGTGGCATATATAGATATAAGGATTGGGGGACATTTTTGCATATATCAAAAGTGTATTTCAAGCATGAAGCAATAGGGTACATATATGCGAGTTATTTACATATATTATATGTTATGTACATATATGTTATGTGCACTAATGCTATGTTGGGTTTATATATGCTATGTTATTTACATGTATGCTTTGTTATATACATATATTATGCTCCATGTTATGTACATATATATGTAAAATTATTATAAATTATATATATATAATTTCCATATTTTAACACAAAGCAATAATTTATTTTATTTTATAATTTCCATATATATATGGAAGCAATGGTCGCCTCTCCCGTCAAAATAAACGTCAGAATCTGACGCCATCTATTGACCGTCGCCGCAACTAGCGGCATCGGGTCGGTGACAAAGCCACAACACCAACTTTGGCAAACTGATAAGCGTCCACCTAGAGACCATGGTTTCGGGCTAATGGCCCTCGTCAGTCTAGGGCGGACTTTATTCCATGAGATCCACACGGGATCTAATGGAATCCTCACAATCTACCAAAGAGGTGTTTTGCTGGCAACGTGCCCGTATCGGGCATGTAGCCCGAAACCATGGTCTCTAGGTGGACGCTTATCAGTTTGCCAAAGCTGGTGTTGTGGCTTTGTCACCGACCCGATGCCGCTAGTTGCGGCGACGGTCAATAGATGGCGTCAGATTCTGACGTTAATTTTGACGGGAGAGGCGACCATTGCTTCCATGGATTAATTTCCTCCCGGCAAATTTTCCATCTATATATATATATGCGGATTTAAAAGTGAACCTAACCAGACAACAAAGAGAATAAATCCAATTACAAACTCAGCATCACCGAGCTGGACTCTCCTTACAAAAACACACATCCTATAAAGAAATCCAAGAGATAAAAGGAATATAATGTTAGTTGTATATATGAAGAATCTACTTTTATTTTATTTTGTAAATATTATATACGTTTTTTGTTAAATATGTGAATGTTGTAGTTAATGGAGAGAATTTGAAGATTGAGGTTTTTGTTTGTTCACACATTGAAAAATAAGTTGTTTGTATAGTTTAGTTTAAAATAGTTAGGGGGCGGGGTTGAAGTATATAGAACTCTAGCTATAGTGGTACATCCCAAGGGATCCAGAACACAGATGTTCTTAGGTTTTCCTGGAGGTGGTCTCTCATTGGAGGTTGGGTCACGTCACTTTTGATTTGACAAGAGTGGTCGCTCAGGGAGGACTGTCGCTTAAGAGAGGGTATATTAGATTTTTAGGTCTTTTGAAAGATTTTTAATAGATGTAAGCGTTCGTGGGATCTATTGCCATATACTCGTAAATGACAAATGTGATAAAATTATATAATATATGTTTGACCACAACGCCTCTTTAACGGCCACGCCTCTATAACAGCCTCGCTTCTTTACCCACCTCGTCCCTTTAACGACCACGCCTCTTTATCGTTCACGCCTTATTGACGATCTCGCCTCTTTAACGACCCCGTCTCTTTAATGAACTCACCTCCTTAACAACCACGCCTCTTTAACGAGCTCTACTTTTAAACGACCATGCCTCTTTAACGACCGCACCTTTTTAGTAATCACGCCTCTTTATCGACCTTGCCTTCTTAAAGACCACACTTCTTTAACAACCTTGCCTCTTTGACGGCCACGCCTCTTTAACGGCCATTTCAAGTTAACGACCATGCCACTTTAACGCAATGTATTAGAGAATTGAAAACTAAATCATATTCAAGACTAAAGCAATACTGAACCACTTCTATGTCTTAAGAATATAAACTGAAATTTGATACACCTTCTCAACTCTACCCTCTTTCAAATCAGAAAATTTGTCTACAGACCTCATACTGATAAATGATAAACAATTGAAGGAGAGGGCATCAAAGGTGAACCCTCTCAGTGGTGTAGCTACATCACCGCTCTATTAACGTAGTTTAGACACATTCTCTTAAATATTTATTGGGGGAATTTTCTCATTAATATTACGGCATAAAAGTTCTGTAAAATATAGTTTGTCATTATAAGACGGTGTTGGGAATTTGCATATATTTTCAGTACTCGATGATGCTACATGATGTTGATGATATAGAGAATAAATTGTAATAAATTTAGCGCCATCTGTATTGTGAAAATGGAACTATTCAGCGCTGTCTTTTTTTTTTCCAAATACAAAACACATTTTCACAGTTCTTCTGTTAGCTAATTTTGCATATATATTGCATATATAATTTTGGTACACACATATATATAGAGATGAAGCATTTACTTTTCTCAAAAATCGGTCTTCTATTAATATTAACATATATAAATAGTTTAAAAACTTTCTTTTTATATATATTTATTCCGCCCTACCATTTGTACCATAGTCCTTATAAATCGCGCTGCATTTCTCGCCTGTTAAAGGGTTTTTACCCGAAAGCTTGCACCTATGCATAAATAAAAGAAACTCGTCTTCCTTCACCATGTTTTTTCGTTTAACATATATATATTGTCAAGTAGCTCCATCCAGATGGGACAACTGTCAATCATCCCTGGACCCCGGGGGGGGGGGGGGGGGGGGACCACAGGTGTGGGGGCTTCTGGGAAGCTGATCTGTAAATAAGGAAAACGGGACGGTGGCTAACGCCGGTCATTCAGGATTAGCTTTAACTGGGGGTAAGTTGTACAAAACTCTCTCTCCCTATAATTACTCCTTATAATAAATTAATTATCCCCAAACTTGCCCTTGCTTTATTTATCTCCGCGACAATATATATTCATGTTGTTTTTTTTTTTTTCATTTAAACACACAAAACGCGATATCCCGGCTAGGGATAATAATGTTGAATGTATATTATTTAAATGCATTTTTTAAAGGGAGAGGTGCCTATATTGATACAATAAATACCATCCTCCCGTAACACCATGTCATATATATATACACGGGGTGGTTCCCTCTACTTAAGTCGCGGTAACAAGAAGGAGTAATGAATGGCAGTGAGACCAAATATTTGTTTGACTCCGTGTTTGCGGAGAGCCTAATGGAAGCAGCATTAGCAAGTCTAAACCTCACCATGTCAACCTTTGTCGCCATCCTCATAAATAAAACGTTTTAACCAATGTTGCCTGACTTCTCTCGTAAAGAAATCTTTTCTTATTATTCATAGATTTTTCTCTTTCTCCAACTTTTGTTAAAAACGTACCGAGTTCAAATGTTAACTCGACTTCTTTTTTTTTTCCTTTTTTTTTTTTGGTTTGTAAATATATATATGTTATATTAAAAAAGATAAGATTTCTGCTGTATTTTGATCATCTTGAGGATTATTGTAATGGCGGTGCAGTCGTGGTTGAATAATCTTGAAATAAAAATAATAATGATTTTGATCAGTAATTGCTTTTATTGTGCTAAAGGAATATATAAAACATAATTTGGTAAAAAGTAATGCCTGTCTTAAGGCGAGTAGAATAAGGAAACAAAAGAATATTTACATAATGTACAAATGTTTTGGGCCGACCAGCGGGGAACAACAACAATGAGATTTTATATGGGAAGCATGACCTCTGGCGGTCGATTTAAACAGAGTATTTATATCTATGACATTATAATTTTAAATAAAATAACACTTTAACATAATTCTAAATAAAATATTTTAATTGAACATTATAAATAAATTATTTTAATATAACATATATATATTTTTTTCTTCTCTCTCTCTCTCTCTCTCGGTAGAATGTATGTTGTGTGTGTATATATTTTTTTGGTATTATTCTGTAAATATTTTAAGGATGTCGTTCGTTTCTTTTTTTTTTGCTAATCTCTAGTACACGTGGTACAGGCCATGATAATCATGGTGGGTAGTTAGCGACTGCTTTTACTGTAAGTGCACCACATGTCTACATATGTGAAAAGCAGTTCGACTTTTGCACTTACAAATGTGCCAAAGCCCCGTTTGGTTACTTGCACTCGCTGGTGGGGTGTCGTTCGTTTAATGTTGTTAAATTTGAAATGATTTATTTATTATTGTTGTGTTTGTTGTGAATGTAATATTAATTTGTGTTTGATAGGGTTTTAATGAATCAAAATATAAAACAGTAGTATGGATGTAATTGCCCACCTGAATAGATGTACCATTCAAACCATGGTGGCAGCTATGTGCCAGAGCCCCATTTGGTTACTTGCACTCGCTGGTGGGGTGTCGTTCGTATGATGTTGTTAAATTTGAAATGATTTATTTATTTTTGTGTTTTTTTTATTTGTTGTGAATGTAATATTAATGGGTTTGATAGGGTTTAAATGAATCAATATAAAACAGTAGTATGGATGTAATTGCCCACCTGACTAGATGTACCATTCAAACCATGGTGGCAGCAATTTTAGGACAGTATAGGTACACATTAGAGCAAGTATCATCCTTCCATTACTGTACCTAAGTGCGAAATGTTCCTATATTGTTGCACCAGGTTGCGGTTTGGCAGACTCTTCAGCCTTGATTTTCTCCTCAGACATGTCTTGTATCTTACCAGAACGTGTCTCAACAATCCTACAAATTTATATAAGGGAATAATGAGATAACTCTACTTTAAGTAGCCTCCAGAATCATTTATTTATTTCTCACATCAAAGAGAGCTGTGAAGTCACACAGTATACCTAAATACAAATTATGATTTTTTAGTACATGTATAGTATCTGTAAATCTACTTATATATTTGCCTTAATCTGTCTGTCTGTCTGTCTGTCTGAAGCTCACGGATAGAATGCGCGCCCATTGGCCGCCAGCAAACACGTGACCTCCCTGCCCGCCCCCCTCTAGACAACCCTGTTATCAGCTGTGTGTTACATCCACCTGTCTATACAGACCACCCTGTCTATAGCGGTCACCCTAGGCAACCCTGTTATCAGCTGTGTGATACATCCACCTGTCTATACAGACCACCCTGTCTATAACGCAGCTGTGTGGTACATCCACCTGTCTATACAGACCACCCTGTCTATAGCGTTCACCCTAGACAACCCTGTTATCAGCTGTGTGATACATCCACCTGTCTATACAGACCACCCTGTCTATAGCGACCACCCTAGACAACCCTGTTATCAGCTGTGTGATACATCCACCTGTCTATACAGACCACCCTGCCTATAGCGGTCACTTTCGGCAACCCTGTTATCATCAGTGTGATACATCCACCTGTCTATACAGACCACCTTGTCTATAGCGGTCACTCTCGGCAACCCTGTTAATAGCTGTGTGATACATCCACCTGTCTAAACAGACCACCCTGTCTATAGCGACCACCATCAGTGTGATACATCCACCTGTCTATACAGACCACCCTGTCTATAGCGGTCACTTTCGGCAACCCTGTTAATAGCTGTGTGATACATCCACCTGTCTAAACAGACCACCCTGTCTCTAGCGACCACTCTAGACGCCCCTGTTATCAGCTGTGTGATACATCCACCTGTCTATACAGACCACCCTGTCTATAGCGACCACCCTAGACAACCCTGTTATCAGCTGTGTGATACATCCACCTGTCTAAACAGACCACCCTGTCTATAGCGACCACTCTAGATAACCCTGTTATCAGCTGTGATAC
This sequence comes from Cordylochernes scorpioides, assembly GCA_030710605.1. NCBI lineage: Eukaryota > Metazoa > Arthropoda > Arachnida > Pseudoscorpiones > Chernetidae > Cordylochernes > Cordylochernes scorpioides. The sequence continues at coordinate 14,483,200 of CP092867.1, read as the reverse complement.
ATCCACCTGTCTATACAGACCACCCTGTCTATAGCGACCACCCTAGACATCCCTGTTATCATCGGTGTGATACATCCACCTGTCTATACAGACCACCCTGTCTATAGCGACCACTATAGACAACCCTGTTATCAGCTGTGTAATACATCCACCTGTCTAAACAGACCACCCTGTCTATAGCGACCACTCTAGACATCCCTGTTATCAGCTGTGTGATACATCCACCTGTCTATACAGACCACCCTGTCTATAGCGACCACTCTAGACAACCCTGTTATCAGCTGTGTGATACATCCACCTGTCTATACAGACCACCCTGTCTATAGCGACCATCCTAGACAACCCTGTTATCATCAGTGTGATACATCCACCTGTCTATACAGACCACCCTGTCTATAGCGGGCACTTTCGGCAACCCTGTTATCAGCTGTGTGATACATCCACCTGTCTAAACAGACCACCCTGTCTATAGCGACCACTCTAGACAACCCTGTTATCAGCTGTGTGATACATCCACCTGTCTATACAGACCACCCTGTCTATAGCGACCACCCTAGACAACCCTGTTATCAGCTGTGTGATACTTCCACCTGTCTAAACAGACCACCCTGTCTATAGCGACCACTCTAGACAACCCTGTTATCAGCTGTGTGATACATCCACCTGTCTATACAGACCACCCTGTCTATAGCGACCACCCTAGACAACCCTGTTATCATCAGTGTGATACATCCACCTGTCTATACAGACCACCCTGTCTATAGCGACCACTATAGACAACCCTGTTATCAGCTGTGTAATACATCCACCTGTCTAAACAGACCACCCTGTCTATAGCGACCACTCTAGACAACCCTGTTATCAGCTGTGTGATACATCCACCTGTCTATACAGACCACCCTGTCTATAGCGGTCACTCTAGGCAACCCTATTATCAGCTGTGTGATACATCCACCTGTCTATACAGACCACCCTGTCATAGCGGTCACCCTAGGCAACCCTGTTATCAGCTGTGTGATACATCCACCTGTCTATACAGACCACCCTGTCATAGCGGTCACCCTAGGCAACCTGTTATCTGCTGTGTGATACATCCACCTGTCTATACAGACCACCCTCTATACAGACCACCCTGTCTATAGCGACCACTCTACAGCTGTGTGATACATCCACCTGTCTATACAGACCACCCTGTCAATAGCGGCCACTCTAGGCAACCCTATTATCAGCTGTGTGATACATCCACCTGTCTATACAGACCACCCTGTCTATAGCGGCCACTCTAGACAACCCTGTTATCAGCTGAGTGATACATCCACCTGTCTATACAGACCGCCCTGTCATAGCGGTCACCCTAGGCAACCCTGTTATCAGCTGTGTGATACATCCACCTGTCTATACAGACCACCCTGTCATAGCGGTCACCCTAGGCAACCTGTTATCTGCTGTGTGATACATCCACCTGTCTATACAGACCACCCTGTCATAGCGGTCACCCTAGGCAACCCTGTTATCTGCTGTGTGATACATCCACCTGTCTATACAGACCACCCTGTCATAGCGGTCACCCTAGGCAACCCTGTTATCAGCTGAGTGATACATCCACCTGTCTATACAGACCACCCTGCCATAGCGGTCACCCTAGGCAACCCTGTTATCAGCTGAGTGATACATCCACCTGTCTATACAGACCACCCTGTCATAGCGGTCACCCTAGGCAACCCTGTTATTTGCTGTGTGATACATCCACCTGTCTATACAGACCACCCTATCATAGCGGTAACCCTAGGCAACCCTGTTATCAGCTGTGTGATACATCCACCTGTCTATACAGACCACCCTGCCATAGCGGTCACCCTAGGCGACCCTGTTATCAGCTGAGTGATACATCCACCTGTCTATACAGACCACCCTGTCATAGCGGTCACCCTAGGCAACCCTGCTATCTGCTGTGTGATACATCCACCTGTCTATACAGACCACCCTGTCATAGCGGTCACCCTAGGCAACCCTGTTATCAGCTGTGTGATACATCCACCTGTCTATACAGACCACCCTGTCATAGCGGTCACCCTAGGCAACCCTGTTATCAGCTGAGTGATACATCCACCTGTCTATACAGACCACCCTGTCATAGCGGTCACCCTAGGCAACCCTGTTATCAGCTGAGTGATACATCCACCTGTCTATACAGACCACCCTGTCTATAGCGGCCACTCTAGACAACCCTGTTATCATCAGTGTGATAAATACACCTGTCTATACAGACCACCCTGTCTATAGCGACCACCCTAGACAACCCTGTTATCAGCTGTGTGATACATCCACCTGTCTATACAGACCACCCTGTCTACAGCGGTCACTTTAGGCAACCCTGTTATCATCAGTGTGTTACATTCACCTGTCTATACAGACCACCCTGTCTACAGCGGTCATTTTGGCAACCCTGTTATCATCAGTGTGTTACATTCACCTGTCTATACAGACCACCCTGTCTATAGCGACCACCCACCTGTCTATACAGACCACCCTGTCTATAGCGGTCACTTTAGGCAACCCTGTTATCATCAGTGTGTTACATTCACCTGTCTATACAGACCACCCTGTCTATAGCGACCACCCTAGACAACCCTGTTATCAGCTGTGTGATACATCCACCTGTCTATACAGACCACCCTGTCTATAGCGGTCACTTTAGGCAACCCTGTTATCAGCAGTGTGATACATACACCTGTCTATACAGACCACCCTGTCTATAGCGACCACTCTACAGCTGTGTGATACATCCACCTGTCTATACAGACCACCCTGTCTATAGCGGTCACTCTAGGCAACCCTATTATCAGCTGTGTGATACATCCACCTGTCTATACAGACCACCCTGTCTATAGCGGCCACCCAAGACAACGTTTTTGAAATATATTCGCACTCGGGTAAACCCCGGGCGTTGCCCGGGCCTTTCGTCTAGTAATATATATTCTGTTTAATAAAATAAATAAATATATAAAAAATCAATTCGAATTAAAAATATATGAAAGTTAATATTACAAATTAAAATAAAATAGGTGCACATTAGCCATGATGTAACAATATATATTTTATTTATTCCATCTCAGTTTACAGATTTCACCTTGTCCTGCCTATTTGCATATAGTGAGTTAGTGGAGTAGAGGTGGCCCCTCTAGACTTTGCAGGAAGGTAGAGACGGCTCTAAAAATTGCTGAAGGTTCATTTAAAGCGCCTTTCTTCACGGTAATCTTTAGTAAAAAACGAAAGATTAATGAGTGACTGAAGGGAATCCAGTGAAAAAGAAAACCAAAACTCAATACATTTATTAATAGAATGTCCATTCTTTCACAGTTACAGAAGTAATCATTTTTTATCCCATCGAAGAAATGTGCGAATTTGTATATAACAAAGACACCTATTTAAAATTCAATATTTTTTGTAAATTCATTTTAGATTTTTTTTCTGTTTGAGAAAACTAACCTTTCAGTCTTAATTTAGTTTTTTTAGTCTTGTTTATTGAATTGTATATAAAATAATGGTATATAGGTTGATAAAATGTATTTAGGCGCAAGTATCCCAAGCTGGGATATCGAATCCGATATGTTAAATAAAATAAAAGGGAAGCCGTTCTGCAACATCTTCGTACACATTTATTTTAAGCAAATCTTTATTGTCTTAGTAAAGTCTGATACAGCCTTTTATTGTTTATTTTCGGGACGCAAAAAAGTGACAAAAACAAATCAAAAAGGGATGATGATAACCTGCGTCTTGCAGATTAACATTTTCATAGAAACATATATATATACATATTTATTGCTAGCTATATATCACCATCTTCTCTCTTCAAACACGAAATCTCACAGGTGGTCTCCTCGCTCGAGGTGGGTTCCGCCTTAGGACAGGACCCTCCTCTTTCAAGGCCTCGGGGTCCAGCGAGCGAAGAGGCTCCAATGACTTTCCATCGTCTGTATCACTCTGAACCTCTGAATCTTGATCCGACCGCTGGCTAGTTAGTCCTGGCGACAGCGACTCCATATAACCTCTGTCTCGTACAACCTCCGAGATTATGGCACTGGGACCTGCTCCTCTTGAGTGCTCGGGTTGACGCTCTCCATCTCCACTCTCATCTTCCTCACCATTCCTCCACCTTTTTCTAATTTGATCCCTGTGATAGGCCTTTACCTGTCCGTGGATCAAAATGGTGTAGACTCTAGTTCCCTTCTTGCCCACAATTTTTCCTGGGATCCATTTATCACCACCTCTAAAGTTTTTACACCACACTAAATCATCTATCTGGAATTCTTCCAATTGGGTTCGCCGATCATACTTCATTTGCCTGGCTTGCTGGTCCCTAACTCTAGATGCCAAGCTGGGATGTATCAACGATACTCTGGTTCGAAGCGCACGCCCAATAAAGAGCTCTGATGGAGTCTTTCCTGTTGTCACATGCGGGGTGCTTCGATATGCCAGAAGAACTTTTGATAAGGTGTCTTGAATGGTATCCCCAATTTTCCTTTTATTTTTATCCAGGGCAGTCTTAATTGTTCTAACCGCTCTTTCAGCCAAGCCATTACTTTGCGGGTGGTACGCCGGGATCAATGTTTGTTTAATTCCATTTCCTTCCAGAAAACCTTTCATTTCACTACCAGTAAACTGAGGTCCATTATCAGATACAAGTTCCTCCGGTAGACCATAGGAAGAAAAAAGTCGCCGTAGTTGCTCAATGGTTTTGCGTGTGGTGGTCTCTCTCATTGGGATGGCTTCGATCCACTTTGAATGACTATCTACCACTATTAATAAATTAATGTTTTCCTTATTTGCAAAATCAATGTGAATTCTTTGCCAAGGTCTGGTTGACCATTTCCAGGGTTGCCATTTTCCTTTATTTGGCCCATCCTGGGATTGCTGACAGCTTCTGCACTTATTTACCAAAAACTCGATTTGGGTATCTAGATTTGGCCACCAAAAATGTGATCTTGCTACAGCCTTCATTTTGTTCATACCGGAATGAGTCTCATGAAGACAGTTCAACATTTTTATTCTGAGAGATGGTGGAATGACAACTCTCATTCCCCAAACCAAACACTCCCCATCTACAGTTAGCTCAAGTTTCCTTTGAAAATAAGGTCTGAGGTGATCAGCCACCTTTTCAGGCCAGCCTTGCTGAGTATAAAATTTGGCCAATGAGAGCACTTCGTCTTTTTCAGTTTCCGTGGCAATTTCCTCTGCTGTGATCGGCAATTCTTCCACATAGGATAAAGCATAGACATTATTTAATCTTGGAATTTCTTCACAGCCCACAGGAAAACGTGACAGAAGATCTGCATTCCCATGGTCTTGAGTTCTTCGAAATTTAATATCGTAAGTATAAGCTGACAAAATAAGCGCCCAACGCTGCAATCTTGAAGTAGATAAGGTGGGGATTCCTGATCTTGAGCCCAAAATGGTCACCAATGGCTTATGGTCTGTAATAAGAATAAATTTTCTTCCATAAATAAATTGATGAAACTTGGTAACTCCATAAATAATGGCTAGAGCCTCCTTCTCAATCTGAGAATAATTTTGTTCTGCCACCGATAAAGTCCGTGAGGCAAACATAATCGGTCTCTCCTGGCCTTCTATAATATGTGACAACACAGCGCCCACTCCAATCTGCGATGCATCAGTGGCCAAACACAATGGCAAAGTCGCATCATAAGGGACTAGCACCCTCTCAGAGGTAATGCTATTCTTGCACTTGTCAATGGCCTCTCCACATTCCTTTGTCCAAACCCAAGGACGTTTTTTGTGAAGAAGCTCATGAAGAGGCTTCAAAAGCTCTGGCAAATTGGGTATGAACTTCCCATAAAAGTTTACCAAACCAAGAAATGACCTTAATTCAGAGATATTCGTAGGCGTTTTGGCCTTCTGTATTGCTTGTACCTTATGATCTAAAGGTCTGATGCCCTCTTCCGTGACAAGATGTCCTAAATATTCAATTTCTTTTTGCAAAAATAGGCATTTTTCTTTCTTTAGTTTGATATTATACTTCGCCAAGCGAGCAAATATAGTCTTCAACAACGCCAGATGTTCTTCAATTGATGCTGTGGCTATAAGGACATCATCAATATAACAAATTACGCCTCCTATACCTGACAAAACCCTATCCATTACAGATTGAAAATAACTGGGCGCATTTGCCAATCCAAATGGCATTCTCTTAAACCTGAAAAGCCCTTTATGAGTATTTATCGTTAGTAACGGTCGGGTGCCTGGGTCCACCTCTAATTGCAGATAAGCGTTCCTCAAGTCCAATTTAGAAAAGTATTTTCCCTTGGCCAATGTGGAGAATAAATCTTGCTGTGTGGGAAGGGGATAGGCCGCAGTGTCCAAATATTTATTTAGAGTTACCTTGAAGTCGCAGCAAATTCTGATCTCTTTATTTTTCTTCGGCACTACAACCACTGGAGTGGCCCATTTACTGCTCGCCACCTCACATAGATAACCCTTAGCCACCATTTTGTCTAATGCTTCAGTAACTGCTGGCCTAATGGCGAAAGGCACCGGACGAGCCTTATGGAAAATTGGATTCACATCACACATGTTTACTGAAAATGTGAAACCTTTTATTGGTTCGGTTGTCTCAACAAATAGGGCTTGATTTTCCTTCAAAATTTCCTCAATGGTAATTTCCACAGGCATATGTTTTACCGCGAAACAGCCCAATTTCAATCTATTTATCCATTCTCTTCCCATCAAAGCCCTCTTATCTCCTTTCACCACCAACGCTCTAAGTTTGTAAGTAATATCTTGACACTCCACTTTGACATTGATTTTACCCAGAATGGGTACCACGGTACCATCATAAGTTCTTACAATAATACCCGCTTTTTCCAATTTCAAGTGTTGAAGACTATTTTTAAAATCCTTTTCTGATATCAGTGTTAGACCACTACCCGTATCCATTTCAAATTTAATAAAGTTTCCTTCTACTTTTAACTCCATCAGATAGGGAGGGTCACTTGAGGCAAAATTAATTTTATACTCAGGTATCGTCACGCTTATAATTTTCTGGACATACTCTTCCTCCTCTTCTTGGTCTCCTATCTGATGTATATTTCCCGGCTGATTCTGATGTTGCCTTAGATTTCTTCTACTGCTCCAACATATTGAGGCAATGTGTCCTTTTTTATTACACTTAAAGCATATCGCCTCCTTAAATCTACATAGTTCTTTATGCTGTTTACCACAATGTTTACATTTGCCATTCTGGAAATTTGATTCAACCTTGCGTTCCATCCTCAACTTATCTACACAATCTTCACCCTGCTCCAAGTGAAATAATTTTGTATTTTTCTCAGCCGCTTCCATAGATAATGCTATCTCAATTACTTTAGCTAAAGAAATGTCGCCCTCCGACAAAATTCTATTTTGTATTTTGGCATTATATAATCCACAAACCATTTTATCACGTAAAGAATCCTCCAGAAAATTTCCAAAGTTGCATGAGGAAGCCAAACGCTTAATTTCCACCAAGTAATCCGAGATGCTTTCTTCCTTTAATTGCATTCTTTTAAAAAAAATGAACCTCTCTACTACAATTGAGCGCTTTGGAGAGAAGTGCCTTTTCAAGATATCAATTAGGTTATCAAAAGTTTTATCTTTAGGTAGAATAGGACTGCACAAATTCTTCAAAACACCATATGTTTTACTTCCCATGAGGGTTAGGAGATAAGCCTTTTTCTTCTCATCCCCTGCCTCCTCCAATATGAGAAACTGTTCCAATCGTTCATAAAACGTTTCAAAATTTTCAGTTTCCTCATTATATTCCTTAAATTGGTAACTAGCCATTTTATTTCACTCTTTCTTAAATTTGCATCCTAAAACTTTGCAATTTGTGTCTTTTAAAATTTACTTTCAATTATATGCAAAATCAAAGATATTTTCTAAAAATATTTACTTCAAAATTCGAGGGTACTTACTCTTATATCCTCGTCGCCAAATGCAACATCTTCGTACACATTTATTTTAAGCAAATCTTTATTGTCTTAGTAAAGTCTGATACAGCCTTTTATTGTTTATTTTCGGGACGCAAAAAAGTGACAAAAACAAATCAAAAAGGGATGATGATAACCTGCGTCTTGCAGATTAACATTTTCATAGAAACATATATATATATACATATTTATTGCTAGCTATATATCACGTTCCCATTTATCTTCATGAAGATTTTCTATATTAGAATTAACAAATATAATATAATCATCATTCCTATCATTATATCGTAAAAAAATTAAATAAACCACAGATTAGTTACTCTATGACTTATTTATTTATATAGAAGTCACTTATATAAATTTAATTGCCATCTATCGTTAAAATTTTACACAAATAAATTTACTGGAAATGCGTTTCTTTTAAATATCATCAAATATTATCCCTACAGACCTTACTTCAATAACTCATATCATTGCAGTAAGGTCTGTAGAGATAATATTTGATATTATTTAAAAGAAACGCATTGCCAGTAAATTTATTTGTATAAAATAGAAGTCACTAATTATATATATATATATATAATATAAACTATTTTTTAAGCGGATAAAAATTTAGATAAATTTTCTAAAATAAAGAGATATTTGAAAATAGAGCAATCCATAAATAAATCTTTAATTTAAAGAAAGAGAGAGATATGTAATGCGAATTAAATTTTTAAAAAATTGTCGCCTGGAAGAAGAGTAATTCCCTAGAAATGTCCATCTGGAATGACAGATATTGAGTGACATTTTTCATAGAGTTTTCTTGGATAAGTAAGACATGTCATATTTGGTGACAGTGTCTTCTTCCTACCCAGTTGTTGCTTATCGATTAAACTTTCATTTTTATTGATTTTTCGATTCGTAGATACACAGGATCCTTATCAACGCCCCACCGCTGCCGCTGCTTACTCTTAGTTATCGTCTGCAAACCTTTCCTAAATCGCCATCTTTGGATGATATCTCAAATTCGACTGAAATATATAATATTCTTTTGTTTTATTTATATATTTTGTAAAACATGTATTTTTTTATGTATTAAAGAAACTATTTTTAAAAAATATATTTAACTAAATTAATTGGTAAATTTCATGATAGTTAGTATTTATAATGATGTTTTATATTTTATAATTTGGTTAAATATATGTTTTATTTTTTCTTTGCCTAATTATTTATATAACCGAAGATTGTAATTCATATTATAAATAGAAAATAATTTATGATTTTTTTCACACACACAGTTATATTTGCAAATAAAATTCTCAGAATTAAAAAAAAGCATATAAATTGCATAATATAATTAAAAAGGCATATATGAAATCAAAAATAATTTATTTACTAATATATTTCAGTAGGCTAAATAAAAAACCTTTTTCGAAGTATAACAACGTATTTATGTTTTTTATTAAATATATATATTTATGGATTTTTTGCTCCATTTTCAAAATACAAATAAATTACAAAGATAATAAAATTTCCATGTTATATTGAAATGGACCAAAAGGGATTCAAATCAATCTCTTACACTACTAGAAATATAATGATAGAATTATATATATTCCCAAATTTTTGATTAATCGTTGATAAAAATGTTTCCAATTCAAAAAGCTTTTTAAAAAGTTTCAAATGAGTTTGTATTAAAGATTCAGTACAAATAAAAACTCAATATTTAAATATGAAAATAATATATGTATATATGAGATAATTTCAAAATGTATATAATTTGATATTTAGTTTAAACATGTGAGGTTTGTTTTTGATATATGTAAAATATAAGTAGTTAACATATAGTAATATAAGGGAGAAAAAAAAGTAATACCAACAAAACATGAAACATGAAATTCTCTTAAAGGTATTATTCGATACAGAATTAGCTTGCTGTTCTGACTCAGAGTTAAATTCAAAATCTGTTTCTTAATATTTTACTTTTCTCTATTTTCCAAAAAAAAAATTACTATTAATATATATGTTTAAATTGAATAAATAATTATATATATGTGCAGTCGAATATATTTATATTTTTTTCACTCGACACATTTTTATTTATCTCTATTTCTATAAATTTTAAAAACCTAGTTAAAATATATATATATAAGAAATGAAAAAAAAAAAGGTTCAAATTATGGTTGAAATTGCCACTTTAGAAAATGGAACTTGATTCTTTTTTTATATTTCGATTGAAGCGAGGGATTTTGTTATAGGTATTCAAATGGCTAATATTTCATAGATAATAGTTTGTTTCCTTTTTTTTTCTTTCTTTTCATATATATATATCAAAGTCGGAAACCTGCCCTCCCTCTTTTTCTTCTTCCCTCCCCCCTTGCTGTAAATTTGATTCGCTACCGCTTATTTCCCAAGTGGATTTCCTCATCTCTTCTCCACAATTTTAATTATTTCGCAGATAAGTTACTCTGTGATTAAATGTTGCTTCTATTTTATACCGCAAGGGGGAGTTGTTGGTTATAACAATGGTAATAGTAACAATGGAATTGATTATAAGTCTTATTATTAATATTATCTTTCGTTTTTAATTTACTAATTACAATTGTATCCCCGTTTTTAGATTATTTTCATATATACGTCTATTTTTCGTTTTTTTTTTAATCTCCTATTTTTTCATAATTATAATATATTTTTCTTTTTTTCTTTGAAAATTAAAATCTCTCTTATTCGTTTTTTTTTTCAGATTAAAAATAACTATTTTTGACTATGATTTCACCTTTTTTTAAATTCTTATATTTTGGAAAGTTAAAAAATCATTTTAACAGAATTTTTTGAACGCATCTCCTAATCGTGTATCTAACTACCTGAACATCCAAATAATTTCAGTACAATTTCACTTTTTTGTACATTTTTTATTTTTCAGATTAATTTTTGTTACGTGATCTATGGGCAATTAAATATTACATATTCCTATCCCTGGACACTTTTATTTTCCCGTTTATCATTACTCTTCACAATTCATCCTTTCATACTTCATCCCTAAGGATGGAAACAATCGTTATTTCTCCTTAAAATAAACTTTGATTTTTCGTTGAAAAGAAACACATGCGGAATAAATTTTCAAATGTCGTTCTACAATTACAAGCCGTATTATATTGTATTAAATATCACATATACCTACTATATACATATTATATATACATATTTCCCTACATATTTTATCTACCTTTTATTTACTCCTCTATTATCTTTATTTGATCTTAATTTTTCTTTCTGTTAATTAAAAGAATCAATATAGCTGTTTCAATTAACAATTATCTATAAGAGATTAAAAGGTGGAATAAAAGTATTTTCTTAAAGAACTGCCTTCGGTGGAAGGATGGTCTAAACCGTTGATTTTCGACCGCTACAACCCGGGTTCGATTCCCGCATTGGGCATTTTTTTCTTATTAAAAAAAAAATGCTCTAATGGCCCCCGATTCTTGTAAAGGTCCAACCCCAACAACGAGTGCAAGTAACCAAACTGAGCCCTGGCACATTTGTAAGTGTAAAGTCGAATTGCTTTTCAAATATGTAGACATGTGATGCACTTACAGTAAAAGCAGTCGCCTACTTCTACCCACCATGATTAAAATGGCCTGTACCACGTGTACTAGGAATAAGCAAAAAAAAAAAAGAACTTGGATAAAATGATTGGTTAACACAACTAAACCTAGGTTTTTCATACCCACGCTCTAGACAATCAAGAAACTGACCAAGTCGTTTATAACCGAAATGGGTTTAAGATGAGATCCGATTGCCCTTATTCTTCTATCTGATATTGCTGAAGGAAAAGAGAGAAGGTAAAAGAAGAAACTGGTTGAGATTGAAACTGATTTATTTCAATGTTCATATGAGATTATATATGGTTAATTACAAAATTGAATAAATAAGATTATATAAATATAGGAATAAATAGTCCATTATATGTACACTGCGTGACATTGAAAATGGAACACCAAGAAATAGTGGCCAGAAAATTATGCAAATTTCAGGGTAGACGCGCCTAACCGAGTTATGCAAATGATGTAAAATGCGCAGCTCTCGTGCGCACATGGAGTAAGATATAAGGGAAGGAACTTGCAGAAAGGACAGTATTCGTGTCGTTATTTCTTCAAGGAAAATCATTGTAAAAATTTTGTTCTTGTGTCAAAAGACACGTGTAATAACAGAGAATGCCAGGTCATCGTAAACGGAGGCAGTTCAAGCAGACAGACGCTTTTACGAGGGGCATGGTGATCGGACTGAAAAGGGCAGGTTGGTCCATACGTCAAATCGCAGCTGATACACACCTTGGTGCGTCCACGGTGCACCGACTGTGGAGAAGATGGTTGGAACAAGGAAATGTGGCAATTTATAGGAATGTCGGTGCAACCAGAGTGACGTCAGCACGTGTGGATCGGCGTATCCTTCGACAAGCAGTGGCGGACCCACAAGCCACTTGTACCGCCATCCTGCAACATGTGCAAGACACCCTAGATCATTCCATCTCGACCAGAACCATTTCCCGTCGATTGGTTACTAATGGCTTGCACTCATGCCGTCCGCTAAGAAGACTGCCATTGACCCCACCGAATAGGCGCCAACGTTTGGAATGGTGCCGGGCTAGATCGACGTGGATGACGGAATGGCACAGGGTCGTGTTCTCAGATGAGTCGCGTTTCTGCTTGTCCAGTGATAGTCGCCGTGTACGCGTGTGGCGTCGACGTGGAGAAAGGTCCAATCCGGCAGCAATTGTGGAACGCCCCACCGTGCGACAACGTGGAATCATGGTTTGGGGCGCAATCGCGTATGATTCCAGGTCACCTTTACTTCGTATTCAGGGCACTATGACGGCCCAACGATACGTTGATGATGTGCTGCGACCGGTGACACTCCCCTACCTTCAGGGGGTACCCAATGCCCTTTATCAGCAGGATAACGCCCGACCGCACACTGCTCGCATTAGCCAACAAGCTCTGCAAGATGTACAGATGCTTCCCTGGCCACCGTACTCTCCTGATCTCTCACCAATCGAGCACGTCTGGGACATCATTGGACGCCGTTTGCATGCCTTGCCACAGCCGCGTTCAGAAGACGAACTGTGGCAAATGGTTGAGAGGGAATGGAGAGCCATCCCTCAGGACGCCATCCGTACTCTGATTGACTCTCTACCTAGACGTGTTGCTGCGTGCATCGCCGTCCGCGGTGGTCCTACTTGCTACTAAGCCGACGCCGTTCTCACTCTGTATTATGACTATCATTTTGAAATGAAGATCACTTATTGTTCGTCCCTGTCTCTCTCTGTCTGCCGAGTTTCATCACTTTCTGGCCACTATTTCTTGGTGTTCCATTTTCAATGTCACGCAGTGTATGTTCCATATGTAAATACCTGTTCTTTTCCTCTTTTTCGCTCTCCACTTCTCCCATCCATATTTCCAAATATTTTTTTCCAATTCCATATTCTTATTTTCCATAGGATCATTCAAATAATAATCTGTATATATTTATCATGTGTATATAATCTTTCTCCATTTTTACCGCTTTGTATATTTTCCACTTTCATGGGTTTCTCCGTCTTTTAACCCCAAGGAGAATCCTCTGTAAGACCTGTGTGTCTTAATAAAGGCTTTTGTGTGTGTGTGTGTGTGTATAGGAATAAATAAATATAAATAGATAAAAATAATTGATAAATATGCATATATATAAATATATACAAGGTCTTCATTGGTGGCGCCCACCGCGGGAAGGATCCGCCACCGGTGGACTGCGAGAGTTCTCTCCCACAGAATGGGCAGAAGAAAGAAGAAAGTTTAGGATCTTTACAAACATATATTGTAATTATACTGTCCTTATGTCCATAGTTTTCTTGAAAAAACATTTCTGAGATTCCATCCTTAGGTGCTGCGTATATAAGCAGAATCGTCCAATACAGTATTAGAACTCTGAGAAGCGTTCTGGTGGATTAAATTGGCGAAACCGCTGGGAGGGTTCACCACTGATCAGCTATGCCCTCCCAATATATTTTTTCATCGCAGTAAGGACAGTAGAAGTTTGTATTATGTATAAAAGAAACATTCGTGCTTTTAAATCCTTCCATTTTATATGTATAGATGGCGCGTTATTGCTTTGTGTTAATATATTTATTTGGCTATAATAATGGAAACAAAGTATTTAATTTGAAGATAATAATGGAAACCATGGCGACTTTGGGATGATAGTAGTTCTCGAGGTTTAAATACAAAAAAGTGAAATTTCTCTTCGCTGCTCTTTACATTGTTACATCATGGCTAATACACCTATTTTATTTTAATTTGTAATATTATTTTTTATATATTTTAAATGAAAATTTTATATTTATCTATTTTAATAAACAGAATATATGTATTATAAATAGATTATGTATATCATAAAATTACCATTTGTATTTTGGTATACACTGTGTGACTTCACATCTCTTTATGCTTAATGTGATAAATAAATTATTCTGGAGGCTACTTAAAGTAGAGTTATCTCATTATTCCCTTATATAAATTTGTAGGATGGTTGAAATATGTTCTGACATGACTGAGGAGAGAATCAAGGCTGAAGAGTTTGCCAAACGACAACCTGGTGAGAAACAATATAATAAATACTAGATACTAGTGTGATAAAAGGCTATCTATTATTTGTTCAATTTATGTTAAAACGAAACCTAGTATAAATACGACATATATATATTCATTCCTTATTTACATATAACTTTACTAGTAATATATATATGTATTACCAGTAAAGCTATATGTAAATAAGAAAGCGTTCTGTGCCAGAAAGAAATAAAAGGAAGGGGAAATGTCAAGAAAGATGACAAGATGCAGACGATCCATGCATATTTTTTGTTGTCCAGACGACAGGACAATGGAATGCAGAATACTTTAATTGAGAGTCAGACGATATTTCTTGCTCGGCTGCATACCAAGTGTTTCGTCTGCCAGGAATGCCTCTCTCGGAATGTCCTGCTGCCATTTGTCCATGTCATATGGTCAAAAACAATTATTTCCTCCAACGTATTATTGGGAAAAGCTTCACTGAAATGGTTATTTATTTCTCGTTTGCCAGTATTTACGGAATTTGTGTTTAAGCAAAGTATTTACATAATTTGTATGTATTTTTAAAATTACATATTTTTAAAATTCGTTTTCTTATGCTCTCTATTTTTATATTAACTCTTTTGAAATAAAAGTAAAAAATTTTACCTGTTTAGCGATAAACTTAATCAATACTTGTCAAACTTTGCATATGCCTCTTTGTAAAATCTTCAATTGATTTTAGGCTTATATATATTATTTTGCTCTATACCTTTATTCAATAAAAAAATCGGTGGACGAGTGGGTAACACCCTCGATTCCCGACAGTCATGAACCGGGATTGAATCACGCGTTAACATTTTGTTTAATATGTGAATAACCTTCACATATCCACTGTTTCAATTATCATAAACTAGGTTGCTCTTGTTGAGCGGTACCTAATAAAGTGATTTTGAACCGGAACCTTTATTCATTGTGATTTTTTTATTTACAAAAATCGAAGTAATAATGATTTAAAAACTCATTTTTTATATAAGAAAACCGTATTTAAAAAATATCTTACATATATACATTTAAAAATAATGAAAGCATATCCTGACCAGAAGCACATGTGCTTTTTTAGATGGCAAAGCGCCATCTAGTGGAACAGAAATTAACTAAACATTGATTTGATGGCGCTATATGGTTCTTTGCCATCTAAAAAGCATATGTGCTCCTTGCCAGGATATGATTGACGAAGGATTGACGACCTAAACCAACTTTTGAATGGCTATGACCTATGGTTATCGTCTGATTTCTACTAATTCAAAAATGAATAGAGGTTCGTATCAAGCAAATTCAAAGGGAAAACAGGAAACTTTTATCAAGTTGGTATGCTTACAGGACGAAACTATGCAAAAGCTTCTATATAAGTTATTTAATTTTTAGTATCGCATTTATATTTATTCGATTTTTTTATTTAAACGATACTCATTATTTCTTTTGATTTTATTTTTTCTATTGTTTTTCATATATACATTTATTTTTATTAATGGTATACATCTTTATATAGGAAAACGTAACATTACATGTCTCAATGCTATAAAAGAGAAAAGCAACTGTATTCAGAATGAAGTCTTAGAAGATTAGTTACATGGGAAATAACGAATAGAAAGAAACCCAAATGGTCAATAGAAACAGATTGTGTGGATGGTTTTATTACCGTTATAAAGGGAATTATTTTTTCATCATAAAATACTACTATTGCAATAATAATAATAATTATTATTATTATTATACTTCTATTACTATAATAATAGACAATTTGACAATTAAAATGATTTTATTGACATCTTGTCAATACATACAAAGTGCACAGTCTGCCCTATTTAAAAAAAGATAATATGGATTATATACGCTATGTACAATGAATATGGCGCCTCTGCCAGCACTGCAGAGTTTGGTGGAGAATCGCCAGTGGGCCTCCAGCGACACCGCGCAATAATAGAATATCTGAGCAATAGTTATCCAGAAATTATTTGAAAAAGGGAAGAATAAAATTCAGGTTAAAAGGTTTATTTTAATTTAAGTTTTGCAAACTTTCGAGTAAATATCCTGCTCTTCAACGGGCAAATGCTTTATGTACAATCACTAAATGATTTATTTATAAATGTATGTAATTCTACTGTCCTAAAAAAGCTTATGTCCATAGTTCTTCTAAAATACCCATTCCAAGAGTCCAGCAACAGTATCACTATAAAAGGAAGTTCTAAAAATGCAATATAACAGCGGTATGGTAGATTAAACTGGCGAAACCGCTGGGAGGGTTCACCACTGATGAGCCAGGCCCTCCTATTAATTTTTCATTGCAGTAAGGGTAGTAGAAATTGTTTAATATCAAAAAGGAATCTTACGCCTTTAAAATAGTTTCGAATTTTAAATGATCTTTATACAAAAAAATAATAATTTTGATATTGTAAAGTATATGAAAAATATTTGCCCGTTAAAGAACAGAAAATTCCCTCGAAAGCTTGTAGAACCTAAATTAAAAGAAATTTTTTAACTTGAAATTTATTCTTCCTTTTTCAAATAATATGTTATAAATGTATGTAATTCTACTGTCCTAAAACTTATGTCCATAGTTCTTCTAAAATACCCATTCCAAGAGTTCATCAACAGTATCACTATAAAAGGAAGTTCTAAAAATGCAATAAAACAGCGGTATGGTAGATTATTTATGTCTGAGCAACATTTATTCGGGTTGTACCCAGAGAAAGGTGGGTTTAATAAGATGTTTACATTCTCTAACATGGTTTGAATAAGAATATATTATATGGCGGGAAACTTTTAAATAGTCTTAGACATATATAGGCTTAGAGATTTTGGCGGGAAAATAGGATTAGGCCTAATTTTTGGCGCGAAAACTCTTTAATGTTCGTCTGTGCCCGAATATAAAATAGGTATTTTTCTTTTTTAACTACGTGTTCTACTATATGTTTGATCGGTAAAAAATTGTGTTTTTTATTTATATGTAAAGCTTTTTTTGAATATATATATTTTGATTTTAATATTGTCGCGAGGAAAAATAATTAATTAGGCTTTCCGAATTACTTTAATTATTTATTTAATGAGTTATAAGAGATTTTAAATATAAAATAAAAGTTACTATTTACATGAGCTAAATCGACCCAGCAGTTAGAACAAGAGGGGAGAACTGAGTTTTTTCCTCCTTCCACGTGGCGTCACTGTTTTCCCTGACCGGTCGGTCTAGTCCAGATAAGAGAGAATACCAGTAAACTCTGTCTTCCTGACTATTGTAGTTTAGCCTGTTTATAGATTGTTTGTTTATACAGGGTTTCGCATAGAAAACTACTTAAAAACAATGGAATGTTGAGGAATTCGCACAGAATGGTTTTGTGTTCAGACGATAGTTGCCTGAGGAGTTCCTTCCTCTCAGGGCGTAGGTTATCTGCGTAGGTCTAGAAGGATTCACTCTCTTAGTTTCACTCGAGCTATGTAAAATGAACTTGATAATTTGCATATTTCCGCAATATTTTCCTCAAGAATTGTTCTACCAAGATCAAAAACAGCTAGATATTGTGTTAGGTCTGGAAAGAATAACTGTCATACGACTCCTCAGAAATTGTAAAATTAACTCACTAAGGGATTGATTTGCATATCTGGCTGTTCCTGTTGACTTTGCTTAGAATTATTAATGAAACTGATTCCAATAATTATTAATTAAACATTAAATTTTTTGATTTACAAAAGAGAGAACAAAATATAAAAGGGAAACTAATATTGAACAAAGGAACTTTTTTTCTTGTTTCGGTTAGCGCCTATTTACCTGTGCGCTTACACACACTCTGTGGTAACAATTAATTAATATATACAACAGTTCCATATCCTGTTCCAAAATCACTATATTAGGTACCGCTCAAAAAGAGTAACCTAGCTTATGTTATGTACAATGTATAATATGAACAGGTTCTTCACAGAAAAAAGTGTACAATGCGGGATTCGATCCCGGTTTATGACTGTTGGTGTCGTCATCCTGGCTTCGCCCGAAAACCCAGCCCTGCACGCCACCTGAATATAGATTCTTGTCTCAGTCTGCGTTGTAATTATATTCAACTCACAGATGTAGAATTCGACCGTTCTGTAACTATTCCACGGAATAGAACCAAACCAAGGCTCTGGTAAACGATGTAATTGCGTTGAAATTGGAATCGTATCCAATTAGCCAATCCTCATTGCGTATGCAAATAAATATTGGGAGATTCGATCTGTGGTCTTGTGCAGTTGGTCGTTGGAGCTGCTTGGAGAAACTACCTATATGTTATCATCATGATTACACTTTAGAGTTTTAATTTTACAATATCACTAAGGTAAGTTAGGTCGTCTTTCGAAAGATTGGAATATACACTCATGGACAAAACTTAAGGTTTTTTTCAAGGAATGGGGCAGTTTTGTTCACACTTGGCTATCTCGTGTGTTTTCAATAAAGGTCACTGTATTATATTTCAGAGTTATAGTCTGAATCCCGATATAAATGATAAAAAAGGTACAACTTCCTTAAGTTTTGCTCATGAGTATATTTTCCAGAATTTATAATTTTTATTCATCCTTGATAAATCAAGAAAAACCAACCACATACGCGTTTCGGGCTGTTGGCCCTCGTCAGCGTGGTGAAAATATAGAACAATCTAAATCAACGTTTAGTTGATTTTTGTTCCACTAGATGGCGCTCTGTCGTCATCTAAAATTCTCATTTGAGCGATCAGGAAATGCCTCTTTTTATTTTTAATATCAACACCTGACCTTTTTCACACACACAACACATACACACATATATATATATTTAAAAAAATATGCATATATTGTATTTATAATTATTTTATTGTTCCAATATATCGAGGGACAACTTGCCTCTCTTTATCGAGGATGTTTGTGTTTTTTTACTAAAACATGCGAACACGCGTACACCACTCTCGTTCTATAAGACCAATGAAAGAATTGTATCTTTGATTTAAATATTACATTCAGTATATATATACAGCTATAATAATTATATTTAATATTATAGATTATTATTTTATCTATGAAAGAGAGAGAGAGATTTATATACAACAGTGTAATTGTGTGTATACATATTAATTCTAAATTAATGCTATATATACAATAGACTCTCCTATAACGCGAGTTTTTACAACGCGATTTCGTACAACGCGATAAAAAAATTGCGACAAATGTATTTATACAACGCGAATTTTCGTATAACGCGTTATAAAATAAAATGAGGAAATTTCCTTATTGACAACTGTACAATACATTTGCATATAAAATAATATCACATTTAGTTTTGTTTTAGTATATAATTATTTTTCCTATATACATCATTTTATACAATACATTTTTACATGATATTTGTCACTAACAATTTACCCTAACAACATTCGCGTTATACAAGTTTTATTTCGTACAACGCGAATTCCTATAACGCGATTTCATACAACACGGAACACATTAATCGCGTTATAGGATAGTTTACTGTATAGTAAAAATAATCTCTGCTGATTTTGGAATTAGAGTAATGGAATTATTCTTAGGTTGTTGATTATTTTGAGGATAAATGAGTATCATTATGATATTATTTCGCAGTCGCGGCATTTGACCATACACACAGCTAAAATTAAGCACATCAATAATATGCAGTATTAAGGCGAGCTATAACACCATATAATCAACTCTAAGGTCAAATATTTATTTTTATAAACCTTACTATTATTATTTGATAACAGACAACTTACTGAAGATATCATAAAAAAGCAGCAAAATCCTAAATTTGTAGGAAATTCAACCAAGCGGAAGCCAATACGACGTACTTGTTCCATTAAACGATAATTACACCAAACGATTTATAGTTTTAGAAACATACGACAATTAGAACTGAGAAGACGAAAGTTGGGAAAACTTTTTGGCGCCAAGTCGTTTTGATCGTCTGCGTGTAAAAGGTTGGATTAGTCTGCCAGACGATTAGATACGGCTATTTCTCATACGAGGAGGTTAGCAGCCTAGATAATTTCTATAAACCATCGGATGTGATATTTACATTTCTTTTTGTTAAAAAAAACACTTCCATTTTTTTAATAGAAAAACTATTTCTGATTTAATACAAAGTATAAAGTATAGAACCCCCATTTAATGGAATACATAAGAAGAAACAATATAAAATAATATTATGAAGAAAATAAAGTCTCCAGGGCTAAGTTTCTTGTTCAAATTTTATTCTCTAGCTTTCCGACCTGTCAGTCCTTCCACAGGAGTATCACGACAACCACTAGTGTAGATTTTGTGAATAAAATTGGTGAAATCGCTGGGAAGGTTGACCATTGATGAGAGCCAAGCCTACCTAATTATTTTTCATATTCATTTCAATTTTTTTGTATAAATTCGTCAATTTTACTTTAAAAATAAAAAATGAATAGTGTTGAAATGGGTTCAAATCTTTACATATAGAGTAATCTATGTGTATTTATTAATGTATAGTGGATTTATAATCTTGTAGAATTCATAGGTCTAAGTATAAAGATACTAAGTAGTGAAAATGATCTATAGTCAAATTGGTGTAAATATATCTGAAGAAATTGATTTATCTGGTATAGATTTTGAGGGTTTAAATACAAAAAACACACACCTACAGCTTTATTAAGACCACCGGTCTTATATAGATTTACCGCAGGAAGGAAACATAGATGGAGCTCCTATAATCTAGGAAGCACAGAACCCAACAACAGCCTCCAGGTCCGACACATATCCAGTGGCCACACCGTACATACGTCAAGGTTAGCGTATCACTGAAAATACGAAGGTGGAATCAGCCGTGATCTAGTCTTCCAAATGGACCACGACATTCTGCGAATCCATTCATCTCCTCCGAACGGCGACTGCGGCCTCGTAGAATTTATATAAACCAAAGAAAAGACATTGATCAAACATCATTGTATTCATCCAGTTATATATTTGTTGACTGTCGAATTGAGACAAGGATAAGTCGCCGAAGTTATATGCAAAATTCTACTTGAAAGTGGTTTGGTATTTGGAGTGGTTTGAACACAACAGATATCTCTTCTGCATCCTATCTCAACAGTCAATGCTTCATCCAGAGTTTAATATTCCAATAAACCACATTTATCTATCGGATTCAAAAGGAATGTCACATTTATAATAACTTTAGATCTTGTGTATAGAGTTCCTCTTTCTTTTATATATATTGTTTTACAGTCAACAAATTTATAACTGGATGAATACAATGACGTTTGATCAATGTCTTCTTCTTTGGTTTATATAAATTCTACAAGGCCGCAGTCACACCTTTCGGAGGATATTAATAGAATCGCCGAATGCCGTGGTCCATTTGGACGAAGAAAGCGAATACTAGAACGTGGCTGATTCTACACTAGTCTGTTCAGTGATTCGCTAACCATGGCATATGCACGAAGGAACGTGTGGCCATTGGAAATGCGTCGGACCTGGAGACTGTTGTTGGGTGCTGCGCTGCCTGGAGTATAGGAGCTCCATCTATTATTTCTTTCTGTGGTGAATCTGTATAAGACCGCTTGTCTTAATAATGTTTTGTGTGTGCATATTGTGTATTTTGCCTTTTCAAACACGCATACAGTAAACTGAAGAAAGATTATAACGAAAGTTTCTTTCAATCGTAGAATCACAACGGGACAGAGGTACACTACTTCGTACGAAGGGCGCACAACGTGCATCAAACAAAGAGAAGTCCATTGGAAGATTCGCCTATCACGAAGATAAAAACACGATGCTTCGGCGCCCTAGTTTTCTTATTGCTGTAAAAACAGAAGAAAATAGTCTGATATCTGAAAGAAATAAATCGACAAATTCTGCTTCTATTTTAACATAGTTTTTTAAATCTTATCTCATGATATCTCCATACTTTTATCATATAATGTAAAGGTAGAAAATTTGGAATGACAAACATCTGAATGACCCGGCTAATCTATTTAATGCCAGATCAAATAAAGTTTATAAAATACTAGAGAAAGGTAAAGAGGGAAGTTTATAGAGTAGGCAAATATAATGGATTAAAATTGTGTTGATTTATACACGTAAAATAATAAATATTTTGCTTCAATGTTTACAGAAAAAGCCATTTTGCATATTAGTTATATAATTGAGTCTTTTTAACAGACGATAGAGGGTCTTCGAAACATTGGAAGTAAAACAGTAAATAAAGGTTGATGGAAATAATTTACGACCCAATAAATGTTTACCTCACAGGAAAACTTACCGTCAATACATATAAGGTTGAAGGGGCAAAATTTTGAGTCCAATTTAAAAAGCTTTCTATGCATTTGATGAAACTATGAGGGATTTTTTTTTGTAAATATATATATACGGACTTATGCAAATTGGTGAGTTCATTAATTCTATCTTTATGTTATCTTAGTGAATATTATTGTTTTCGGCTTTAAAAACAATACTTTTTATTTTTAAATGATTTTTTTCTCCAACCATGTATATGCTAGAATGTGCCATATATCGGATTAATTGCATATCTCCCACGTGTAAGTATGTATATATAGCTGCCGGTGTGGAACGCTGCCAAGTCACAGCAGAGAATTGATGGTTTAATATAAATAAAGCCTTCCTTATCTACCACACCCCCCAACTCTTATTTAAAATGCATGAGCTGATAGTGGCGCTCATCGATTCTGTCTTTTTGTGTTCTCTGCAAGACAACCTGTCTTACTACCTGGCATCGTCCACTTCGATGTCTCCATCTGGACTTAATTGGAGGTATCAACATCACCTTGCGAATTTGAAGTTAGCGTGGAGACTTTTTTAGAGTTCCTCGTTAGAAAATATTTTGTTATAGAAATATTTCACGGTGCTGTTTCTTCTTGGTCTTATTTGGTTTATACGTTGTCTATTTTATTCACAGATACAATTCAAATAATAGTTTTTTTTTGTTTTGTTTCTATATGACTTCATTTTGGTCTTATACTTTCTACATGGCTTCATTCCAGGTGATGGCCAATGTGTTTCTTTATTGGCTTCACTCTACGTTATGGCCTTATTGTTTCCATATGGCTCACTCCAGGTCATGGTCTGTTTCCATATGGCTTCACTCTACGTTATGGCCTAATTGTTTCCATATGGCTTCATTCCAGGTGATGGTCTATTTTTTTCGATATGGCTTCACTCTACGTTATGGCCTGATTGTTTTCATATGGCTTCATTCCAGGTGATGGTCAATTTTTTTCCATATGGCTTCACTCTACGTTATGGCCTGATTGTTTTCATATTGCTTCATTCCAGGTGATGGTCTATTTTTTCCATATGGCTTCACTCTACGTTATGGCCTGATTGTTTCCATATGGCTTCATTCCAGGTGATGGTCTATTTTTCCATATGGCTTCACTCTACGCTATGGCCTGATTGTTTCCATATGGCTTCATTCCAGGTGATGGTCTGTTTGTTTCCATATGGCTTCATTCCAGGTGATGGTCTATTTTTTCCATATGGTTTCACTCCAGGTCATGGTCTGTTTGTTTCCATATGGCTTCACTCTACGTTATGGCCTAATTGTTTCCATATGGCTTCACTCTACGTTATGGCCTAATTGTTTCCATATGGTTTCACTCCAGGTCATGGTCTGTTTGTTTCCATATGGCTTCACTCTACGTTATGGCCTAAATGTTTCCATATGGCTTCACTCTACGTTATGGCCTAATTGTTTCCATATGGCTTCACTCCAGGTGATGGTCTGTTTGTTTCCATATGGCTTCACTCCAGGTGATGGTCTGTTTGTTTCCATATGGTTTCACTCCAGGTCATGGTCTGTTTGTTTCCATATGGCTTCACTCTACGTTATGGCCTAAATGTTTCCATATGGCTTCACTCCAGGTGATGGTCTGTTTGTTTCCATATGGCTTCACTCCAGGGGATGGTCTGTTTGTTTCCATATGGCTTCACTCTACGTTATGGCCTAATTGTTTCCATATGGCTTCACTCCAGGTGATGGTCTGTTTGTTTCCATATGGTTTCACTCCAGGTCATGGTCTGTTTGTTTCCATATGGCTTCACTCTACGTTATGGCCTAATTGTTTCCATATGGCTTCACTCCAGGTGATGGTCTGTTTGTTTCCATATGGTTTCACTCCAGGTCATGGTCTGTTTGTTTCCATATGGCTTCACTCTACGTTATGGCCTAATTGTTTCCCTATGGCTTCACTCCAGGTGATGGTCTGTTTGTTTCCATATGGCTTCACTCCAGGTGATGGTATGTTTGTTTCCATATGGCTTCACTCTACGTTATGGCCTAATTGTTTCCATATGGCTTCACTCCAGGTGATGGTCTGTTTGTTTCCATATGGTTTCACTCCAGGTCATGGTCTGTTTGTTTCCATATGGTTTCACTCCAGGTCATAGTCTGTTTGTTTCCATATGGTTTCACTCCAGGTGATGGCCAATGTGTTCCTACATGGCTTCACACAGATATATTTACTACTAGAGGCAAATAGCCTACATTAAGGTTTATTTGATGGTCAGAGTGTTGAGAATCTCCTAGCAGATGTCAGTATACCATCATCAGTAACAGTCAGTTACATAGTCAGGAGAATGGTATCCTTTCATTACATTCTACTATATCACACACCCACTGATCCTTTTCTTCAAATTTACTTGTACGATCATTTTTAAAAACATATGTGTTATAGGAGAAACCTTTTTTAAAAATAAATTTTAAAATGTATTTTTATATATATAGACAATTGACATCTTGTCAATGCATGCAAAATTGCACAATATGTAATATTGGTTTAAAATGATAATTTTGTAATGAATATGTACACGCCGCCTTTGCCACCGCTGTTGAGTTTGATGGAAGATCGCCAGCGACACCACGTATTTCGCGGGTTACAAAGAAAACGTAGATTGCGTGCTTCGCCCCTGAGAAGATGGTGATGGCGTGGTCCTGGAGACCAACCGTTTTTATTTTTATATTATATATTATTATGTGAAAAAAAACAAAAACAAAAAAAATATATATATATATATGTAATGAGGTGAGTTGAGGTCTGGTAGCCTCTTGTAAAATCCTGTCGATTAACTTTGTGATGATGAAGTGTCAACTCTCGCTATACTGTGTTAACCGAGAGGAACAGTCAGGATGTAGAGTTTTCCAGTACCTCTCTGCACCTTGGAAGACCTTTAAAAGTTCTCACAAAATACAGGCAGTCGTGGTCGAGGCAGAGTGGAAAGTTTGGGAATGTCCACACAAAAAACGAAGACACAATTGCACTAAGAAAGTTCCGTTAACAGATAAAAGTTGAGCTAGGAGCGAAAGATGGAGATAGAAGAGTTCTTACTAACTACATGTTAGTTGAGATCGACATAAGGTACGACCGACGCGGGTTTGCACTGAGGGTGAACTAAACTGTCAAGTCTGTAAAGTGATTGTATTTATAGGTTAAAGACGGGGGCCTTATGCGCCAGGGGCGTTTCTAAGAAAAAGGGGGCCTTTACCTGTCACCAGATGTGAGAGGGGGCTTTGCATTCCACCAGCTGTGAACAGTGTGGGTGGTCTTGTTGTGGGAATTGTAAATCTATCTGATTTTGACGTTATGACTTCCATCTCTTGCTTAGCTCAACTCTTAAATCTATTACAGATTTTTATTTATTTATCCTGTTTGTACAAATTACATTACATATGATGATGTAAAGACACATGTCAATAATATGTATAATCATTTACAGATGTGTTTCTATTATACAACATTAAATCTTATTATAAGTTATATACACAATATGGGGTTGTTGGTTTAAATTACCATATATATATATAAGCAATTTAAATAAACGTTTAGTTTATTTTTGCTCCACTAGATGGCGCTCTGTCATCTAGAAATTCTCGTGTGAGCCTGGTCAGGATATGCTTATTTTGTTTTTAATATATTATTATTTATATAATTTACATATATAGGTCCCTCTTCTCTCTCTCTCCGCGGTGGGCGCCACCAATGAAGACCTTGAAAAAATGTTAATATATATGTATATTTATCAATTATATTTATCTATTTATATCTATTCATTCCTATATTTATCCATATTTATATTTATTCTGTATTTAACCTTATATAATCTTATATGGACATTGTAATAAATCAGTTTCAATCTCAATCTCTCTCTCTTTCGCAATACCAACCAAAAAAGTTGGTGTGAGGAAGAAAGTGGTAATTTTGATGATCACCAGCCTCAAAGTTATAAAACTGAAATATTCGTTAAAGTCTTAGAGAAAACTGCCATCAGACCGGATGATCACGGAAGTGATATTTTGGTGAAATATCCTTCTCCTCCCTTAGAAGTGGAAAGAAAGAGAAAAACCCCCGGAAACATTTCCTTCCCCCACATCACAAAACCTCCCCCACTCAATTTAATCGTGCCAACATTACAGAAAACACAACTTGGCACCATTGTATTTTAGAATCTTTTGATCCTGGAACCCACACAATTTTATTTTTATTATTATTCCTTGTGCGTATTATATGCAAATATTATAAAGCTTTAGTTTATACACTGGTTATATGCAACTTCTAAACTAAAACCCAAATGCTAAACGAATATAATATTTTTAAAATAATTTTTATTCGTAAAAAAAAAAACGATTGGTTTGATTGTGCGTAGTATATGCAAATATATAGAAATTAGAGTATGAGAAATAGAGCCTACAATAGAATATGCAATTCAAAACAAATATATATATACTAAACGTATTTTATTATTTTGATAAAATAGATGGGTTTCCTTGTATGTATATTATATGCATATATGTAGAAATTAGAGAATTCGCCAACAGTCGTATATACAATGTATTTATATATTTTAAAAGTTATATTTATAAAACCGAATGATTTACTTGTGCGTCTAATATGCAAATATATTAGAGCTCTAGACTACAATCGAATATGTAGCTTCTAATGTTGTCGTGTCTAATGAAGAGATGTCTCCGTACATCTCTATCACAGCAGTTGTTCTCTATCTTGGGTAATGTAAAGTCTAAAACTTTAAAACCGAAATAATTAAAAACATATTTATTATTATTTTCCTCTGTCTCGTACAGGACATGATAATCATGGTGGGTAGTAGAAATGCCTACACATATAGAAAGCAATTCGACTTTTTCTCCTAACAAGGCCCCGTTTGGTTACTTGAATTCACTGGTGGGGTTAAAATTTTGTCAGCATTGGAAACCATTGAAGCATTTTTATCTTGAGGAAAAAGTACCCAATGCGGGATTCGTTCCTGGGTCGTGTTTATAAAAGTTTTTGACCGTTTACACTATTTTTCCACCAACCCTCATCTAACATAGAGTGAATGAATTGTTCACCAAATGAATTATTCTGCAGTAAAGACGATAAAACTTCGTATAATCGAATTAGGAAATCTTAAAGGAAATGGTTTGATTAAGTGGTCCTTTCCTAAACAAATTAAGGACGGGATGTTTTTGTGTGTGTTTGGGAGAAGAATGGTTCCTGAAGCAACCAAGAAGTTGCTAGGGCTCCCCCCAGTTGGAAGGACAATTAGCTCGCAGCGTCTTGGCTAAAAAATTAATTCTGAGATGATCGGTGATTAAACCTGCGACCATTTGTCTTCATAAGTAGGCTTAGTGGAGCGCGCATGCGCTGCTCGGTTTCTTAGGGAGGTCTTGTGCGGTCATGTCAGTTGGGAGGATATTGTGTAGTTGTCCAACGTTGGTTGTTTAGCTGTTGGATGTTGTGTGGATTTTGGACGGCTGTTGTGTATATTGTGGATAATTGTTGTGTTGCTTTTATATGATTGTTATCTAGAGCTGTTGGAAGTTGTGTAGCTTTTGGACGATTGTTGTGTAGCTGTTGGACGATTGTTGTGTAGCTGTTGGACGATTGTTGTGTAGATGTTGTACGCTTGTTGTGTAGATGTTGTACGCTTGTTGTGTAGCTGTTGGAGGATTGTTGTGTAGATGTTGGACGCTTGTTGTGTAGCTGTTGGAGGATTGTTGTGTGGCTGTTGGACGATTGTTATGTGGCTGTTGGACGATTGTTGTGTAGCTGTTGGACGATTGTTGTGTAGCTGTTGGACGATTGTTGTGTAGCTGTTGGACGATTGTTGTGTAGATGTTGTACGCTTGTTGTGTAGCTGTTGGAGGATTGTTGTGTAGATGTTGGACGCTTGTTGTGTAGCTGTTGGAGGATTGTTGTGTGGCTGTTGGACGATTGTTGTGTGGCTGTTGGATAATTGTTGTGCGGCTGTTAGACAATTGTTGTGTAGCTTTTGGACGATTGTTGAGTGACTGTTGGACGATTGTTGTGTAGATGTTGGACGCTTGTTGTGTAGCTGTTGGAGGATTGTTGTGTAGCTGTTGGACGATTGTTGTGTGGCTGTTGGACGATTGTTGTGTGGCTGTTGGACGATTGTTGTGTAGCTGTTGGAGGATTGTTGTGTAGCTGTTGAGCAGTTGTTATGTAGCTGGAATATTGCGTGGACCCCAGACATTCCCAACTCCACAGAGCAGTGTAAAGATCACTTCCCTAACTTCTAAGAGATGGAACCAACATCTTTCCCCCCAATGACATATCTGGACTGAGCGCAACTGTCACCCGGATTCCGCCAGTTGTCACCGGCCTTTCGACTTCCGATAAATCAATTAGGACGCATGCGTGCCGAGGCCGGAAATGTGCGTCACATCCGGTAGATTTCCGGATCTAATTGTGTGACTACCGGTCAAGATATCACTCTACCTCCCACGTCGCCCTAACTTACTGATGTCCAAGTAAAATTTCTCAACTGACTCATTAACTAACAACAATGATACATTCCCCACAACAATTTTATTACCCACCCACAACGCAAAGGATAAATAATATTTATGAAAATTTTTAAATATGAGCATTTTAAAGACTATAACGATTGTTCTTTTCAATTATTTTGATAAAACTGGGATACGAACTTTAGACATTAGAGTCATGAAGAAAAGTCTGAAGAAAAAGGTACAGTTAAACCTGTCTATAGCGCCCCCTCTTGGGACTCACCAAAATAGGGTGCTATAGAGAGGGGGTGCTATAGACAGGTCACTTTTAATATAAATCGCATCGTACTACGTATTTAAATTCAGGCGCTATAGAGAGGAAGGCGCTATTTAGGGGGAAGGGGTTATAGACAGGTTTAACTATATATGAAAATTTAAAATATGAACATTTTAAAGACTATAACGATGGTTTTTTCGATTATTTCGATAAAACTGGAATACGAACTTTCAAGCTGAAAATTATTTTCTTTATTAACCGAATTATACCACATTAGAACCAATGAAGAAAAAATATTTTTGGTTTGACAGCTCGTAGCTCAGCTTTATTGAAATAGCAATAATCGTTATAGCCACATATCAACCAATGTTTTATTTAACTTCTGACGTTGCAGTGATTCTCTTCAGGGGAATGATTGGAGAATGACAGCAGATCATTGAAACGTCGGGAGTTGAAAAAATTAATAATTGGTGTGGCTGTGTTTCTTTGAATAAACTTTCAACCAACAAATTATATTCGGAACAATCGTTATAGTCTTTAATCCTCGACTTTCAGATAGCAAATTAACAATTTTTGCTTATTTCATATAATTTATTGGAATGTTGGCATTTACAACGGATATACACTCATGGACAAAACTTAAGAAATTTGAAATTCTTTGGAGGAAACGGGAAATTTTGTTCACACACTTGGTTATCTCGTGTGTTTTCAATAAAGGTCACTGTAATATCTTTCAGAGTTATATAACTTCCTTATGTGTTTGTCTATGAATGTACTTTATATCTTTATTATGACAATATTTTTGCCTTTTTAGAATCTCTACTTCAATTTTAACTCTTTTTTTCATCGTAGCTTTGAAAAATATTGATGAGTCTACATACCTTGAATTGATCGTATTCCAAAATAGACATAGCGATTTCTCTCTCGATTTGTGAAAGAATTGGTGTAAATATACTTGTTGACTCTGATATTCACGTTCAAGTGTAATTGGAATGGAATCGCGGGGTTGTCGTCGCATCGACATCTTTTTGTGGTTCTATGGTGTAATGGTTAGCATCCAGAATCCAGCGATCTGAGTTTAAAATATCGATGGGACATTCTTTAATGGCGTATAGAGTTCGTGTATCAACACGCGGAAGAAATAAATATTGGTTGTTGTCGCGAAGGACCAGGTGAAACACGCGACATTTTTGTACTTGAGTTATAGTTCAAGAAAAATAAATTTATTAAAATTTATAAAGACTATTTTTAAAATTTGACACAAATAAATTTACTGGCAATGCGTTTCTTTTAAATATCATCAAATATTATCTCTACAGACCTTACTGCAATGATATGAGTTATTGAATGAGAGGGCTTGACTCAATCAGTAGTGAACCCTCTCAGCGGTTTCGCCAAATTAATCTCTAGACCGCTTTACTATTGTATTGGTCTGTAGAGATAATATTTGATGATATTTAAAAGAAACGCATTGCCAGTAAATTTATCTGTGTAAAATTTTAACGATAGATGGCAATTAAATTTAATTTACTAATAAAGACTATTTGCTTGTGAAATAAATGTCCGCTATATTTCAAGAGAGATTGAATTTTAGAATTTGAATTTTTTCAATCATTTGCTGTGGTTGGATGTTTGTTTCAAAATATAGTTACATTAATTGCTTTTGTTTTATTTTACTTCTCGAAGTTTTAGAGATCCCCTCTCTATCACCCTACTGAGGAGAATAACTTCTTGTATTCTCTAGCGTCTATTTCTCTATAGGAAATTCTAGAGTCCTTGAAACATCGGGAAAGAAATAAAGGAAATATATAAAAGATATCAAAATATCCTCTATTATTGTATTTTGCTCGGGTCTAAAAAAGTTAAAGAAAGGTTGATGTCCCCAGAGATAGCTGTGACAATCTGGAGCCATATAACTTCACAACAGGAAAACAGGGAACAGGAAAGGTCCGTACTTTGTCCCCGGTAAAGGGAACAACTCCGGCTAAATATAGAGCTAAGAGCTGGTTGGGAGGTAGGGATCAAGGAATATGCGGTCGTACTGGTTAATCTATTCTCTCGAGCCATGTCATCATGTCTTTTTCTAGAGCCATAGCCATTCTTGTCGTCATTAATCTATGTAATGTTTATTTCCTTCTCTATTTGCATTACTACATACCTTTTTCAATTCTCTCATATCCCCACAATTCAAATCTATTTCAATTTGCTAAATCCATTCTTAGCATTTATTTTAAGAGATCCTGCAGCATATTTGAGAAAATGAACCTCTGACGAGAGAGGCAACTTATTACTTAGGTTTCATTACACTCCATCGTGTAGAGGGAATGGCAGAAAAACTATTACAATATTGCCATGTGGAAAATTAGAGAAGACAAACTTCGGGATGACACAGCAATTTATTTCAGGCAAGAACAAACTATGAATGATAAATAAAAGATAAGCAATGAAGGAAGTTTACAGAGTAACAAAATATAAACATAAAAATAATACTCTGTTAATAAAATAATAAAATTAATAAAAACTTTGTTACAATATAATGACTCACGTTCCCCGCAATAGGCTCCTTGAATAATTTATTGCAAATGGGTTGAAGGAATCTTCTACAAGCGTGTCTACTCTGGTCTCTCTTGTACCGCTACTGACATTAATGCAGGGTTGATACATGGTCCTGGATGACGCGCAAAATCGTTAAGAAATTCTCAGGTCTCTATGTAAATATGTTAAATACTGTTAGGGGTATATAAGGCCTAATAAGAACAGTTATAACTGCCGTCAACAGATGGCGCTCTACAAGACTTTAGCCTATTCCAGGGATAATGTGTGGAGATTAGGCCAACTACTGTATATTTTGAAGGCTTATGATTGTAAATACATCTTTATATTGGTTGTAAATACCAGTTGACTGATATTTGCATTCAAGTGTGGATGAAATCGCGTCGTTGTCGCCTAATGGATAAGGCATCTGACTTCGGAACAGAAGATTGCAGGTTCGAGTCCTGTCGCGGACGCGTTTTTATATGGATATAGCTCAGTGGTAGAGCATTCGACTGCAGATCGAGAGGTCCGTGGTTTAACTCCGCGTGCCCCCTCCTTTTCTTGGGCTTGAAAATCATACACTTTGGTTGTTAGCCCGTAAACCATATTTTCTATCTCGAAGAATTGGGTTGCAAGAACCATTACAAGAATCGAGGGTCAATGAAGAATTTTTTTAGTCAGAAAAATGATAAATGCGGGATTTGATCTCAGGTCGTGTCTGTCGGAAAGTGACGGTTTAGAGTTTTCATCTCTAAGAAATATTTATAAAAAGAAGAACTATTTGATGTAAAGTCATCAGGTATTTCTTTATTGAAGTAAGGGTATTGAGATGTGAAATGTTTCTTTATTTGCGAACAATAACAGAAGGTTTCGAGCTACCGCTCCTCAACATTAAAAGGTATGAGAACGTTTTCTCAAGACAAATTAATTAACAAATACATTATATACAAGGCGATCCATTTACAATGTCCGGAAGATAGCTAAGATCATAATATGCCTATCGTTTGCCTTGTATATATTCTAACTTCATATTGAAAACGTTTTTGTCTTTTGGCTTGTTGAAGAGAGATGGATATAAAACTGATGTGTTTATAATCAAAATGGAAGAAAGATTTTGCATCAAGATCTACATTCTTTACTAAAGAAGATAAATTTGTTAGTGAATTTAGAGTTTTCATCTAAAAATTGTTTAATAGCATATGGGAGCTGCTAGGAGGATCGAAATGATCTATCTAGGGACAAGAAGAGACTTGTTCGTGAGATGGAAGAGAGGATTCTGTGACGACGGGAAAGAAAGAAAAATCACTGAGCGTCTCTTCCACCATTTGAGTCCGGGAACACGGCGGGCGCCACTCAAGAAAACTTCCCGGGCCAATGGCAGTACGACATTGATCCGAGCGATCCATCACGGTTGGGTGGAAGCATTCCGCTTGTCTTGTTGGCTCCGTCAACATTCCTCCCGTCCTGGAACACTACGAGGTTGGCTCCGTCAACATTCCTGCCGTCCTGGAACACTGCGAGGTTGTTGGCTCCGTCAACATTCCTGACGTCCTGGAACACTGCGAGGTTGTTGGCTCCGTCAACATTCCTGCCGTCCTGGAACACTGCGAGGTTGTCTTGTTGGCTCCGTCAACATTCCTGACATCCTGGAGCACTGCGAGGTTGTCTGCGTCATCATTCCTGACGTCCTGGAACACTGCGAGGTTGGCTTGTTGGCTCCGTCAACATTCCTGCCGTCCTGGAACACTGCGAGGTTGGCTCAGTCAACATTCCTGCCGTCCTGGAACACTGCGAGGTTGGCTCCGTCAACATTCCTGCCGTCCTGGAACACTGCGAGGTTTTTGGCTCCGTCAACATTCCTGCCGTCCTGGAACACTGCGAGGTTGTCTCCGTCAACATTCCTGCCGTCCTGGAACACTGCGAAGTTGGCTCAGTCAACATTCCTGCCGTCCTGGAACACTGCGAGGTTGTTGGCTCCGTCAACATTCCTGCCGTCCTGGAACACTGCGAGGTTGGCTCCGTCAACATTCCTGCCGTCCTGGAATACTGCGAGGTTGTTGGCTCCGTCAACATTCCTGCCGTCCTGGAACACTGCGAGGTTGTCTCCGTCAACATTCCTGCCGTCCTGGAACACTGCGAAGTTGGCTCAGTCAACATTCCTGCCGTCCTGGAACACTGCGAGGTTGTCTCCGTCAACATTCCTGCCGTCCTGGAACACTGCGAGGTTGGCTCCGTCAACATTCCTGCCGTCCTGGAATACTGCGAGGTTGTTGGCTCCGTCAACATTTCTGACGTCCTGGAACACTGCGAGGTTGTTGGCTCCGTCAACATTCCTGCCGTCCTGGAACACTGCGAGGTTGGCTCCGTCAACATTCCTGACGTCCTGGAACACTGCGAGGTTGTCTTTTTGGCTCCGTCAACATTTCTGACGTCCTGGAACACTGCGAGGTTGGCTCCGTCAACATTCCCGACGTCCTGGAACACTGCGAGGTTGTCTCTGTGTCTTGATGGCTCCATTTATTTTAGCCCGTCTCTTTTTTCATCATTTCTACTCAAGGAAGCACTCACACACATAAAAGAAATGAAAAGAATTCAGCTATTTTCTATTAGATATACAGTAGGTGTAAAGAGGGAGAAAAGAGAACTTGGAAGCTATTGTTCTTACACCTCAGAATGATGACGAAACATCGAGGGGCCATCGTGTTGGTCGACGATGAGATTGCGGAGCTGGTAATATGGATGGCTGTGCTGGAGTAAACCTCCTTTTTTTGTGTCTGGATGCTATATTTATGGCGAACTAAATAACTTAGTTCCTATTTCTGCTCCGCGCTTATGGAATTGAAGACTTGGGGCGATGGCGTCGACCTTTCATATTAAATCTTACTTTTCCTTATTACTAATAATTGTATATAGTTGCGGAACTACTGGTTTCCTGTGCTGCTCTTTTCTTGATATTGCACCTTGTACGGAGAATCTGTATAAGACTAATGTCTTAATAAAGGCTTTGTGTGTGTGTGTTGTCTATTAGATATAAAACTATTTTAACAAAGGTTATAAGTGCATATGTCAAAGTTTGTTTCTGAATACGTTTTACGATATTTGCCAAATTCTACGTCCCATGTACGACTTCGCCTAGTGAGATTATACGAGGCTGGCTAAACGACTTGTTTATGTGTACTTGCGAGGAAGGACTTCTTGTTTATGAGTAACTGGAGTGATGTACTAGAGGCTATACCATTCTGTCCTTCCTACAGTCCCGTTTTATGTCTCGAACATCAGACCTAATTATATGACAGTAATAAACCTACTTACAGCAGCTCTTCCTCCATAAAAACGGGAATTAATTGCTGAGATAGGCGTGACCTAGCTTCTGGGATGTTCCGTCCTGAACCTGTTTCTTGACATACACTTCTGTCTTTCTATCTGTATATCCTATGTGAACAAATGATATCTCTTCCTTCTTAGTTTATTATTCTTCTTGATTATCTCTTCTTTTCCACCGTTGTCTTTCTTTCTTTATGGAAGATTTATATATCTATAAAATTCTTTCTTTTATAATGAATCTCTCTATGTTCCTTCTTTTGGTAAACTTCATCTTTCCATTCCATTTCAAGTCAACAACAACAACAAAGCCTTTATTTAGGGCCTCTCGCCCTATACAGGATTCGCCAGTTCACAAGGGATGAGGAGAACACTGTGTGGCCTTTTTCCGGGATATAATCCTGTGGAATCCAAATATCGCCACCCCTATATACCTTACTTTGATATTTCATTAATAACTCCATTTTAAGTCTTCCTTTTGGTAATTTTTTTCTTTCTTTTTTATGATAAATCCTATATTTTCTCTACAAGATATCTTCCTTATATAGTAAAACCAATCTTTCTGATATTTTCTGAATTCTTCCTTATGAAAAAATCCCATCTTTCTTGCTCATCTTCTTCTACTTCCTCCTTATGGCAAATATCATCTTTCCCATCTTTTCTAAGTTCTTCCCTATGGTAAATCCCACAGAATCAAACCACCACTTTTCTCTGAAGGTTGAATTAATGATCAACTCGAACTTCTTTGGTTTGGTTTGGTTCTCTAAGCTGGTAGGGTAGCAGACTTTACCCGTTCTTCCATTACTGGGAGTTGGAGACCTTCTTCAGTACGATGGTCGAGTCCACCACATGGTCATGGACCTATGGGGCCATCTGGTGGATATTCTAAGAGATTTTGAAGATAGAGAGAGAGAGAGAGAGAGGTTGACTGGCCGGAATTCATACAAGGGTCACTCCAAAGGTTTTTGCAATTAATATTAAATAATTAAAAAATAAATTATACCATTAAAATCTACATGCATATTTTACCTAACATAAATATTTTCATAAAATAGTAACAACAATGAATCATAGAGGGCGCGACTTTGTTTACAGCGGCAGCGGTAATTTCTAAACATTGCATCAGATTGAAGAGAGACTTCAGCCAGTAAATGTTTCAAAGAAAACTACTCCATGAACTGTCTCTTAAATCTAAGAACAAATTCTAAGAGATGTTCATTCTCGTCTTGAACGGATGTCAGCCTGGGTTCTCTGTAGGACTTAGTGCTACAGTAGTGAATTCATCAAGTCCTCACCATGTGTTCAATCTTTAATCTTGTCCTCTACTTCATACTGCTCCCTTCTCCCCATGTAAATCCTATCTTTTCTAAGTTCTTCCCTATGCTAAATATCTCTCTCTCTCCCCCACAGAATCAAACCACCACTTTTCTCTGAAGGTTGGAATATTGACCCCCTCAAATTTCTTTGGTTGATATGTCAAATTATATTGACAAACATTTTAAGTTTTTTTTTTTCTGATCAGGTTTTAGAGGGAAGAATATTGTATTCGTTTGTTAGTGAACCAATCTCTCACGCCTTCTCATTGGACGAATGTGGCCATGTCTGTATATAAGAGGGGACTAAGGGAATGCGAGAGGGGGCCGAGAGCGTGGAGAATCGGTGTGGAGACACGAAAAGTGTTTTTCTACGTGGTTTTTCCGTGTCTGGCTGTCCTCTTCGCATCCCGGTGTCACCCGAGTCCGATCCCTGCCAACGCTACAATAAAGCTAAGTACTGTTTTATTTTATTTAACAAATCGTGAGCTGTTTTTATCTCCCTTTTGTTGTTAGTGTTGTGCTCTTGAGTATACGCTTTTCTGTGTACTCGTATTAAGGTACATTTAATTTATCAGATATCTCTATTTGTCAGATATCACTAAGCTGGTAGGGTAGCAGGTATATCCGAAATTCTGGTCTCTTTGGTGGTCTCTCGTATTGTTAAAAGTAATGCGTTGTGTGTTGAGACAATCTTCTTAGCGGTACATTGTGTCGTGTTCTAATATTACAGTACAACGAGGAGATGTCCCGGGTTGTCTGAACCGCCGACAAACTGAACTCGGCTTCGCATACTGATGTAGTTTTCTTTGAATTGATTTAATGGCGTGCTACCCGATTTCTGCACTAATATAACCCCACCAGGAAGAGTAAAAAAGTAACTAGGCGTGTTGTGATGGTACCGTGTAAGTGTAAAATTCGAACTGCTTTCAGATATGTAGATATGTGAGCAGTCACCACAGTTTACTAGAAGGCTTGGTTGGTCAATTAGTCGTAATGACAGGCACCACGATATTCACATCATGGTTATCATGTGCGATAGGTGACAAAGGATGGAGTGTTCTGGAAATAAAGGTATGATACCACAGAGATCCTGCAGGCTTTCTCCCCACCAAGTCTTCTGGGAAATCCGCCGTCTAATTGGCTAACCCACTCTGCCATGCATAAAATTTGCATCCCAAAGAAAATATTCTTCTCAATTGAATTTATTTAAAATTTGGCAAGGGTGCCTAGGGCATCAATTTCCACTTAGCCTCTCTTTCTTCTCGCCACTTATTCTCTCATTAGTCGGCTGGAGTAATTTGGGGGTCCACTGCCTTTTTGTCTCCGCGTCCCGTCCTTCTATATCTTGTCCTGTCCTTCTATATCTTGTCCTGTCCTGTTCTATTCTTCCTTGTCCCGTCCTTCCCTATCTTGTCCTGTTATGTCCTTTCCCGCCATCTCTATTTCTTCCCTATCTTGTCCTGTACTGTCCTGTTATGCCCTGTACTGCCCTGTTATAACCTATCCTGTCCTATCCCGTCCTTCCCAATTGTCCTGTAGTGCCCTGTCCTGTTATGTCCTATACTGCCTTGTAACATCTTTCCCTATCTTGTGCTGTAGTGTTCTGTTATGTCCTATCCTGCCTTGTCTTGTTCTGTGCTTCCCTGTTGTGTCCTATCCTACCTTGTCCCGTCCTTCCCTATCTTGTCCTGTTATGTCCTATCCCGCCATGTCTCTTTCTTCCCTATCTTGTCCTGTACTGTCCTGTTATGCCCTGTACTGCCCTGTTATAACCTATCCTGTCCTATCCCGTCCTTCCCAATTGTCCTGTAGTGCCCTGTCCTGTTATGTCCTATACTGCCTTGTAACATCTTTCCCTATCTTGTGCTGTAGTGTTCTGTTATGTCCTATCCTGCCTTGTCCTGTCCTGTGCTTCCCTGTTGTGTCCTATCCTACCTTGTCCCGTCCTTCCCTATCTTGTCCTGTTATGCCTTATCCCGCCATGTCCCTTTCTTCCCTATCTTGTCCTGTACTGCCCTGTTATAACCTATCCTGTTCTATCCCAATTGTCCTGTAGTGCCCTGCCCTGTACTGTCCTGTTATGTCCTATACTGCCTTGTCACATCTTTCCCTATCTTGTGCTGTAGTGTTCTGTTATGTCCTATCCTGCCTTGTCCTGTCCTTTGCTTCCCTGTTGTGTCCTAGCCTACCTTGTCCCGTTCTTCCCTATCTTGTGCTGTAGTGTCCTGTTCTGTACTGTCCTGTTGTGTCCTATCCTACCTTGTCCCGTCTTTTCCTATTCTGCAATGTCTAACTAGAGCCTCTCTCTCTCATAAGGAGTATTAGGTAAAATCATTTTTTTTAGAAACTTTTAAAACAAAAGATAGAATTTGTTATCGTTTTTTATTGTGAGAAAGGCGAAAATTCGAGCAAAGACGCCTCTTTACTGACTTTATCAAAGCTATGAGAGCAAATATATTTGTTCTTTTTTAAAGAGTCCATAATTTCTTTGGGTAGATTTTCGATTTAAAAAAAAAAAAAACATTTTAAGAGCGTCGTTGCTAGAAAGTTCGCCTTTTCCACAATAGAAACATATACGTACGTTGTTAACTTTTTAAAAAATTATTTGTCTCTCTCTCATGAGAGATTTCTAAGTAAAATGGCTGCACCCGGTCGTTTCTGGAGGTGGACGTTCTTCAGAGGTTGATTTAAACCAGGAAAATTCATTTTATAAATGTTTTCGCTCAGTGAGGGAATCAATATAAATTTCAATTTTATTTTAAAAAACACACTCTTGTATATTTATAAATACGTTTATAAATACACGAATATAAAAAAAAAATAATTTGTGTCAGACGTAATTTTGAGGTTTTTCCCGCCAAAATTGTATTGGGGCAGACGATTTTTAAAGTTGGCGCCTGGTGGAAATTAATGCGTCTCGTCTGAAACAACACAATAAATCAGACGGCCATAAAGTTTATCACGGGAATCAGTACGCCTGCTTGGGTTAGGGCCATTGCCCTGGAATTGAATGGACGCCATTTTGGTCGGCTCAATTCCTCACCAAACGATATATACCCACGAAATACAAATTATCCTCATTATTTGTTATTTCTCTTTTTGCTATTTTTAGAAACATTTAATTTTCAACGAATATATTCTAAAATAATAAATAGCATACATTCTATTATCGTTTGTGTCATAAAATATATATATATTTTAAGAATTTGGTTATATATTTTTTAGCATTTTACTGAGAAAACTCGCCGATCTCTTATTCAGAAATTCAGGAATACTTAAACCTACATGTAAAACTTTACAAAATTTTTATTCAATTTTTATTTTCAAAATGAAATAAATATTGTAACAAAGTATTTTAAATTTATAAATTTAATTGCCATCTATCGTCAAAATTTTACACATATAAATTTACTGGCAATGCGTTTCTTTTAAATATCATCAAATATTATCTCTACAGACCTTACTGCAATGATATGAGTTATTGAATGAGAGGGCTTGGCTCATCAGTAGTGAACCCTCTAAGCGTTTTCACCAAATTAATCTCTATACCGCTCTACTATTGTATTGGATTGGTTTGGAATATACCCTGTATTTTCTATGGAAGGCAGCTTAGGGGTGTTTAGTGAACTATATTATTAACAGAGTGGTCATTTTTATGTTTATATTTTTCTACTCTGTAAATTTCCCTCATTGCTTATCTTTTGTTTACCATTCATAGTTTGTTCTTGCTTGAAATTAATTGTTGTCCTCATCCCGAAGTTGGTCTTCCCTAATTTTCCACGTGCAAAATTTTATTTATTTTTTAATTGCAGTTATAGGACAGTAGAAAATTGATTTATTTTTAAAAATAATCAGACGCCAAAAAATAGTTTAAATTTCCTTTATAGCAGATGGAGTGCTAATGCATCATATAAATAAATATTTGAAAAAAAAAAGTTTGTGAAAAAAAAAAACGGCTATAAATGGCAGATTGCATTGTCATCAAATGTTGATCGTATGACACTATTAAACTTATATTTTAAGGATAAATATTGGGAGAGAGATTGAATCTTCTTTATTACATCGTTCATATAAGGTTAAATAAAAATAAATATAAATATGAAAAAATAAGATTAAAAAAGGATAAATAGATAAATAAATGTGTAAAATATAAAATTAATAAATATATATATTTGAAAATAGAGCAATCCATAAATAAATCTTTAATTAAAAAGACATATATTGCATCAAAATATCATTTATTTTACCAATATTTTCAGTTGGCTAAACGCCAACCTTTATCAAGGTATTATAACATATTAATGTGTGTCAACAATGAGTGTCTCCTTTTACTTATTCATTTATTTAAAAACATACATTAGATCCTGTGTACCTGTGTAGATATTTGCGTGTAATTGTTCAATGGACCATGAAACTCTATGATCTCCTGTTGGGCGTTCTGAATTTTTCAAAGCTGGTGTTGTGGTGACTTTATCACCTACCCGAGTCCTTTTTTTTTTTGCTTATCCCTAGTACACGTGGTACAGGCCATGATAATCATGGTGGGTAGTTAGCGACTGCTTTTTACTGTAAGCGCAGCACATGTCTACACATGTGAAAGCAGTTCGACTTTGCACTTACAAATGTGCCAGAGCCCCGTTTGGTTACTTGCACTCGCTGGTGGGGTTGGACTTTTGCAAGAATCGGGGGGCCATTGGAGCATTTTTTTTTTTAAACAGAAAAAAGTGTCCAATGCGGGGATCGAACCCGGGTCGTAGTGGTCGTAAACCAAACGGTTTAACCAGCCTTCCACCGAAACCCCCCCCACCCGAGTCCTTAGTTTGCAAAAAAAAAATACTGTCAATAAATGGTGCATAAGTTTTACGTTTATTTGAAGGGAGAGGTGATATTTCTCTCTTTTTTAAATAAAATAAAATTAAAACAATTCTATCAAATATATACGCTGTAAATAAATTATTCACAGAGTATTGAAGCTAAAAGTTCGGAAAATGACCAATAGATGGCAGTGTGTTGTTACAGCGCATGACGTCATACGTTTCGTTGTACACAAAACAACGCAGACGAAAATAGCCTTCTTCTTTACGCGTAATCGTCTGCTGCGCATGCGCAATCAATAGCCGACAAAAATTATTAATTAGAATGGATAATTAAAAATGGAATTTTGCCGCCAAAAAGAAAGCGAACATTAAATATTTGATCGGGTTGTTTTCCAACTGAAAAACCATTGAGCTCTTTTTGGCTCGCCACTTATCATCATCATTTGACCAAGATGTAAATAGAGAAAGGGAATATGCAAATTGAAAAAAAAAATTCTCAACTCTCTAGTTTTTTTTTCAACTCTTCAGGAATATATATATATATATTTAGGTAATAAAAATGGGTATATATTGGATTGAATAAAAAGATTTATTTGCCAATATTTCGGTTGGCTGAACGCCAATCTTTGTCAAGGCATATATAAACTGGATAAATATATATATGGGGAATATATTAGTGAAGAATCTCTTTATACTAGATGCGATAATATAAGGATTTCCTGTGATTCCTCTTTGATTTGGTATTAATTGGAAGAAACAAAATGACACATATGCATATAGGGTGGGGGGGGGGGGGGGTTGAGAGTACATCTTCTGATCCTGCAGCTGATGGCACGGCGCCATCTATCGGGATAAATATAAACTGCATATTGATTTTTCTTTATTTCCGTATTTATAATACCGATGCTTTTCATTAAAATAACAATAAATGTCAAAGATGTACGCATTTCGGGTTCTACTCCTCGTCAGGGTGATGTATGCTGGATGTATTCAACCTAGTTACAGTTTAAAAATAACTTTATTAGGTACACATGATTCAAATATAACAGCCTAGTTTATGATATTTACAGTACCTATAGATATGTACAGGTTCTTCATATTCACAGTGTATTTATATATCTGTAAAACGACATTTGAAATACTATCCCGCATGTGTTTCTTTTCAACGAAAATCCAAAATTTATTTCGAGGAGAAATAACGATTATTTCTAACCTTTCGGATGAGGTATGAAAGGGTGAATTGTGAAGAGTAATGATAAACGGAAAAATAAAAGTGTCCAGGGATGGGAATCGAACCCACAGTGTTCCGCTTACCGGGCAGATGCCATGTCCACTAGGCTAACCTGGACATATTTTTCCGTTCGTAAATAATACATAAAGTAATTTATAATACACTATAATATAATGCGGCTTGTGATTGTAAAACGACATTTTAAATACTATCCCGCATGTGTTTCTTTTCACGGTTAGATCCTTGTGGTGTAGGATCTTGGATTTGGAATGTTCATTCTCCTGTGAAATGGTCTGTTTTCCTCATTTATTTCCTTCTGACCACATGTTTTCATTTTTGAAAAAATGCTCCAATGACCCCGATTCTTGCAAAAGTCCAATCCTACCAGTGAGTGCGAGTAACCAAACGGGGCTC
Source organism: Cordylochernes scorpioides (assembly GCA_030710605.1). Taxonomy (NCBI): domain Eukaryota; kingdom Metazoa; phylum Arthropoda; class Arachnida; order Pseudoscorpiones; family Chernetidae; genus Cordylochernes; species Cordylochernes scorpioides. Next base: position 14,439,941 of record CP092867.1, on the reverse strand, counting down.
TGGTACATTTTTAAGTGCAAAAGTCGAAATGCTTTTCACATGTGTAGATATGTGGCGCACTTATAGTAAAAGCAGTCGCCAACTTCTACCCACCATGATTATCATGGCCTGTACCACGTGTACTAGGGATAATAAAAAATATTATTTTTGTTCCATTTGTCTTCGTTTTCCTCAATTGGTGGTGTAGCAGTTTCTTTGGTTTTGGTTTCCTTTTCTTTGTTTCTTTTTTGTAGTTGTAGGCTTCTTTGTAGAGAGGTTGTGTTTTCGAGCTTTTCTGATTTTTTCGTAGTTGAAGTAGTTTCGTAGTTGAAAGATGGTACACCTATCCCCCGATTTACACGGTAGATACGTTCCTGAGAAAAACGTGTAAATCGAGGGATAGGTGTATATTAAACTGTCAAATCTGAATAGGTGTTCGCCCCCTCATGAATCAGAGCCTCCCAATATTCTTTTCAACATAGGTAGTATAGAGTAGAATATCGCATTTTAGTATAGTGCGATAAAAAACAAAAAAAAACTTATTTGGAAAACCGTATAAAAGCGAAAACGTGTAAAACAAGTACCGTGTAAATCGGGGGATATGTGTATTTTATTATGAAATCGCTCATTTTTCTATTTTGAGATTCGCATTTCTAATCGTACTGCTCCTGAAAAACTAATCAACCTGACAAAGAACGTCTCTGTTCGCGTTTATTTTTAAAACAACAACAACAAGGTGTTTAATGTAATCAATGTGTGCAAATACGGTGAAACTCGAGCTAGGAGGTTGTTAATAGCTAGATTGGACTCGTAAATTCCATCTCCACTACTGTATTGCATATTCTCTAAATTCTTCACTGTAGGATGTGTATGCAAATATACTTCTAGTAACACCTCCCCAAACATTCATCATTTATAACTGAAGATTTCTCTCTGGTGGAGTATTTCCCGCGGTGGGCGCCACTAATGAAGACTTTGTATATATATATAGATGGATATTTTTACGGAAGTAAATTGATTTATAGAAGCATAGGGCGCTTCTCCCGTCAAAACACCATATATTTGCCCTAGCCACTTTGTCAGCTAAACACCTCTTTGGTAGATTGTGAAGATTCCATTAGATCCCTTGTGGATCTCATGGAATAAAGTCCGCCCAGAACTGAAGAGAGCCATTAGCCCGAAACCATGGTCTCTAGGTGGACGTTTCTCAATTTGCAAAAGTTGTTATTATGACTTTGTTACGAACCCGAGGGCGCTAGTTTTCGGCGATGGTCAATAGAAGGCGTCTAGCTTTGACGTCTATTTTGACGGGAGAGGATACCTTTCTTTTTATAGAGTATATAATAAATGCACACTATTTTTGACGCTTAGATTGCTTTTTGAAAAAAAAAAACAATTTTTTACTGTTCTTAAGGGAATAATAAAATAATGGGAGGAGACCTGGCTCATCAATGGTGAACCCTTCCCAATATTTTATCATTGCAGTATAAGGGCAGTAGAAAATTGTTCTATTTCAAAAATAATCATACATGTTAAAATAGTTTAAATTATATCTGCATATATATATATGTAGTAAGGATCCTGTAGGATGACTGTGGTGTGTTGGTTAAATACAGTCGTTGTGGCCTCAATGTTAGAGTGGGTTCAGGCATGAATGTATTACACCAAAGAACGAGACATGGTAGATGTCACCACGGAGATGGCTAGAGAGTCAGTGAAGCCGACGCCGGTCGGGAAGAGCTCTGTGTAGAGGAGTCTGTCAATCGTGTCTCGAAGCGGACTAATCTATTTGAGCAAGAAGAAGGCACACCCGACTTGTTTTTCGGACCTTTTTCCTTTACAGGCGCCGACTGTCATTCACTCGAAATTTTATTTATGTCAACTTGGCAATTACATTATAACTATATAACACATGTTTCGGATACGATCACTGCCTCACTTACAAAGCTCGGAAAGCTTGCCATCCTGGATATGTCTGGCCTATCTAAATAGTTGTGGAAGAGCTTGTGTATCTTTCTGCCAGACTTCTTCTTGTCTCCAACCGAAGTGAAGCCTATATGCTTCCTCAAAAGTGCCCACAATACCAGAAAGGCTACCCTGATGACACTAATGATTCACCAACACCCGATTGTTACTGACACACTTTTATTAAACTTTCACATCCTTATATATACAATTATATTTACATATATGTAAATATTCTGGCTGAATAAGCAAAAAAGAGAAATTTACATAACCGGCGTCTCCAGGCGGTATAGGATATATATAGGTATATATTGGAATATATTACAACATATATATATATGTGTGTGTGTCGAAGATAGACCCTCGTTAGATCTATTACCGCGTGCAACGTCGACTGAGTTAATTTAGGGGCTAGTTCCTAATGACGCACGGGAGCTCATTATGCCAAATTAATGTATTAATTCACAGACACTCAAACATTTATATGCACATATCTTGTTAGACGGCGAGAGAAAATTAGCATATAAAGTATTTCTGCATATATTATATTACTCTTGGCTATTCATTGCGTGTATTTTTTTTACCTATTCTGGAAATGTTTAAATAAGATTTTTAATATGAAAATATTATATTTAAACCTAATATCTCTCGGTGTAGTTTATTTATATATTGATGGTAGTTAGTATTTTAACTATTAGTTTTAACTTATTGATTCTATATTCTTTTCTCTGAAGTGGGATATATTGATATTGTTATATTTTCTGTTTAATAAATCTAATTTGTAATAAAAAAATGTATACACCGATCAAATTAATTGCAAAAAGTTTCTTTAATGGGCCTATGATTTGTTGAGCTATTTTTATATTTTGGGTGATTCAAGTAATTGAAACATCTTAGCTCTCCAGTGCTGCAATGATCGCCCTGTATTCCACAGTTTTTACAAACTCTAACTTTGGGACATTCTCTTAATTTATGAGTCGGGTTATATTCAAAGCAATTTTGACATTGTTTAACAAAAGTTTCTTTAATGCACTTTTTGCAATTAATTTGATCGGTGTATACCTTTTTTAATCGTCATTGCCATGATTCCGCAATCTAAATATTTGTAATAATTATTTTTGTCAATGTATTTCCTTTTTTTTACATATTTCATCGAATATTTCTTTACAGACCTTACTGCAATCATTGTAGTAAGATGTGTAAATATAATGATTATGTAAAAAGAAACACATTGACAAAAAATAATCATTGAGTATTGTATCGGTAGATGGCACTTAAATTTATAAAAACATGTTCTATTGTTGCGAAGAAATATTTTGTTTTTATAATATCAACACTTAACCATAACATTATCAGTATTATTATATTTCATCATTGTTATTTATCATGGTTTCTATATTTATTATATATCATTATTATCTATCATGGCTCTATTATTATTATCTAGCATGGCTCTATAGTCATTATCTATCATTATTAATATCATTATCTGTCATTACTATTATTCATTATAAAGGACTGCAGCGTATGATTATAAAAAACACTTAAAGTTTCACCGCATAAGTTTCTTTTTTGTGAAAAATCAATATTTATTTCAAAGAGAAATATTTACTATTTCTAACTTTTTTGGATGAAGTATGAAAGGGTGAAAATATGAAGAGTAATGGCGAAGTATGAAGTATGAAAGGGTGAAAATATGAAGAGTAATGGCGAAATTTCATACTTCCTACTTCGCCATTACTCTTCATATTTTCACCCTTTCATACTTCATCCAAAAAAGTTAGAAATAGTAAATATTTCTCTTTGAAATAAATATTGATTTTTCACAAAAAAGAAACTTATGCGGTGAAACTTTAAGTGTTGTTTATAATCATACGCCGCAGTCCTTTATAATGTATTATAAGTTACTTTAAGTATTATTTACGAACGGAAAAATACGTCCAGGGTAGCCTAGTGGACATGGCATCTGCCCGGTAAGCGGAATGTTGTGGGTTCGATTCCCGCCCCTGGACACTTTTATTTTTCCGTTCGCCATTACTCTTCATATTTTCACCCTTTCATAATTCATACTTCGCTATTATTCTTCATATTTTCACCCTTTCATACTTCATCCAAAAAAGTTAGAAATAGTAAATATTTCTCTTTGAAATAAATATTGATTTTTCACAAAAAATAAACTTATGCGGTGAAACTTTAAGTGTTGTTTATTACTATTATTATTATTTATAATTTGTAGTAATATTTTCCATCATTACTATCATTTTTATCTATCATTATTAGTATTATATTCTAACAGTAGGAGTATATAGTAGCTTTGGAGATAAAGTTTTTAATCGTTTCTCGTCGGATTTGACATCTTGATGTTTCTCCCTATTTAGGACATAAAAATTTGGAAGATGAGGACTTTTGAAAATTGATTGCCTTGATATGGTCGTTAAAAATGGTCGCTAAAGAGGCATTCTACTATTCAAAACGCGCGCCTAAAATGACACTTTCAAATGGATTTTAAAATCTTAAAGACGCTAAATGCTATAGAAAGACAAAAGATGCGCAACTGAAAAACAATTTTTTAAAAAATGAAAGAAACCGAAGCGCCGTGAAGCTTCTCTAGAGGAGAGACACTCGGAGATAAAAAGGCTTAAAAAAGAGAAGAGATAAGAAACAAAAAAGAGTAAAAGCAATAAACATTTTGGGCCTTTAAATCATGCCTTGAAACAGGATTCCTTTACATTTTAATTTATTTGTTTCCTTTTTTTTTTCTCTCTCTTTCTATCTCATTCTTTAACTGTTTCTTTGCTACTTTTATCGTTCCGTAATTTTCCTTTTTTTCCAGGCCTCTTAGAGCTATATATATGTGGTAAATATACTCTCTATTTTTTTATAAATATTTATATTGGGGTATATAGTTCCGCTGAATGTGTTTATTTACTTAGGAATTAGACATGGAATGGGACATTCTTTATATTTATATTTATATATCAAATTACAAAACTATTTTAGACGCGTAATATTCTTTTTGAAATAAAACAATTTCTACTGCCCTTACTGTAAGGGAAAAATTAAAGGGAGGGCCTGGCTCATCAGTGGTGAACACTCCCAGCGGTTTCGTCAGTTTAATCTCTCATACCGCTGTTATATTGCATTTTTGGAACATCCATTGCAGTAAGGGCAGTAGAAATTGTTTTATTTTAAAAAGAATATTACGCGTCTAAAATAGTTTCGTAATTTGATAACAGATGGCGCGCTAGTACATCGTAATATTTATATGTTAATATAATAAATATATTTAAAATAATGAAAGCATATCCTGACCAGGAGTACATGTGCTTTTTAGATGGCAGAGCGCCATCTAGTGGAACAGAAATCAACTAAACATTGATTTAACTTGTTCCCTGATATTTGGCCAACCCAATTTCTTGATAAATTAAGAAAATCCATCCACGAACGCGTTTGGCGCTGTTGGAGCTCGTCAGCGTGGAGCAGCTATACCACTGCGACCATCATTTTTTTCTATTGTTTGTTTTTTCATAGAAATAACATAATGCGCGTGTGTTCGCTAATATATTTCATTGTTAACATACTGGAATCGGCGCGTAAAAAGAGAAAAAATTGTTCAAAAGCTTTCATGATCTCAAGAATAAAGGATAGGCTTTAACCAGTTATTCTTATATATATATTTCAATAAAACGAAAATTAAAATTATACCGCGAATGTTTCTTTTAATAATCGAAATTTATTTTCAAAGAGAAATAGCGACATTTCTAACTTTGAGGATGAGGTATGGAAAGGTGAAACATGAAGAGTAATGGAGAACGGAAAAATAAAAAGTGTCCAGGGGCGGGAATCGAACCCACACCCTTCTGCTTACCGGGCAGGTGCCTTGTCCACTTTTTATTTTTCCGTTCTCCATTACTCTTCATGTTTCACCTTTCCATACCTCATCCTCAAAGTTAGAAATGTCGCTATTTCTCTTTGAAAATAAATTTCGATTATTAAAAGAAACATTCGCGGTATAATTTTAATTTTCGTTTTACAATCATCAGCCGCGTTATATTGTATTTTAAATATATTTCAATATTCACTATATTTACATATGTTCCATAATTATAAATAGTGTAACAGCAGCCCTAAAATGTAGATACAATTCAACGCGCCGGTTTGTAATGTAATGCAAAACAATGCTATAAAGTTTCATTGAGAGTCCGCCACGCCCAAGACAGAACAAGGTCTCTAATTTCATTAGTCTTTACTTTGTTTTATTTCCGCATTCCCACCAACATACAGACGGATAACAACAGATTATTTCTCCCTCTTATGTACCTTGGACCTAGTCCGCGTCTTCGGCGCTGGCTTCTCTTCTAGGTGACATCCAACTTGTCCCGTCCTTTTGTGTCACCCATTGACGCCTGAAACCACTTTAGGCCCCATGACTGCGTAACATGTCTACCACATATATATAGCAATCTATAAGATTCAACATTCCAATAAAAACGGCCCATATTGGAATGAAAAATGAACTGCGTCAATATTAAATGATATGTCGACGATCAGAACACCCCAAACCTATCAAAGAAAAGAGTATTAATGGATGTTGAACCTTTACAATATTTACGTTTCGTAACTAAATAACAAAATGATTAAATATGGGGTAATTTATTTATATTTAATTAATGAAAAGAAATAACTAGGTTTTACTCATTATTATGTTGCGCAAAGATTCTCTGTCTTATTTTACATATATAAGGTACAAATTTGGTTAGAATTGATGCATTCTAACAAACGGTTTTAGCGAAGCCCACTTATGAAATTTTGCATTTATATACATTGATGTATACACTCATGGACATAACTTAAGGAAGTTATACCTTTTAGCCTATATATCGGGACAATAGCTCTGAAAGATATTTGAAACACTGTAACCCTTTATTGAAAATACACGAGATAACCAACTGTGAGAAAAATTGCCTCTGTCTTCTTCAAAAAGGCAAACGAGCGGCGACATCAAGGACTTCCTCTTCCTTAAGTTTTGTCCATGAGTGTAAATGTATATATGTCATAATTTGCATAATACCCAAGAGGTATAATTTCTTTTCGTCAAAATAAGTATGTTAAACTGTAAATATGTTAAGCTTGTGTTAAAATGTAAATACAAATTCATCCATCTATAAATACACTGTACAAAATAAACGTTGAAGCCAGCGCGGGCGTATGCTACGGCACGCCGCGTGCTCACTTGGCTAGAACTAATTTTTGAAGCTTACATGCATAACGGTTGTTCCCTTCCATTCGATCACGACATATATATATATACATATATATAAAATAAAAGGATTTAAAGCGCGAATGTTTCTTTTATGCATAATACGAACTTCTACTGTCCTTACTGCGATGAAAAATATATTGGGAGGGCTTGGCTCATCAGTGGTGAACCCTCCCAGCGGTTTCGCCAATTTAATCCACCAGACCGCTTCTCAGAGCTCTAATACTGTATTGGATCATTCTGCTTTTATATGCTACACTGAAGGATGGAATCTTAGAAATGGTTTTCAATTTAACTATGGACATAAGCTTATAGGACAGCAGCATTATATTCAAATGTTTGCATCGAGCAATACTCTTCAGCAAACTATAAAGACAAGGCCAGTTAGGCATAAATTAATACAAAGCAATTATCGCCATCTATACATATAAAATAAAAGGATTTAAAGCGCGAATGTTTCTTTTATGCATAATACGAACTTCTACTGTCCTTACTGCGATGAAAAATATATTGGGAGGGCTTGGCTCATCAGTGGTGAACCCTCCCAGCGGTTTCGCCAATATATATATGTGGCATTCTTACCTGTCAATAAGTTTATGACACGTCAACTTTCAGAACTTTCGCTGAACGAACTCTAGTTGTAAAGTGATGTATCATTTAGTATCATAAGATAGTTTGATAGATTTTATCTTAAAAATAACCAATTCTACCGCCATGTGCAGAGAGAAACCAATATATACAAAATACCAAATTTTTCTGTCTTTTTTAACTATTTAAGTAAAAAAGGAGTAACTGTGTGTGTGTCCTCTTTGATCATTTTAATTAAAGATTCAGAAAAAAAAGGTTCAATTACAGAATATCCAAGAAAGAAAAAAAAACTCTGATTTAATTTTAAAGGTAAAAGAGAAGAGATTCCATTGCGCGTTTTCAGGAAAAATCTTTTCCCCCAACAATAGTATATATATATAAAGTTTCAATTTTTAATATCATCAAACAATTAACCTTTTTCTTTATTCTTCAAAAAGGAGATCTTTAATTAAAACGATTTTTATTAAATTGGAAATAATTATTTTTTTAATTAAATAAGTCCTGGTGTGTGGAATGTACCAATTAAGTGAAATTTCCACCGAGTTTAGAAAAAAAAAAGAGAAATGTGAGAAATTGAATATGTACAATACGTGTGACGTGAACGTTTTTTAATTTGTGATAATTAAATATTTTTCAAAGTATATTTGTCACAAAGTAATTTAATTACTTTTTACTTAACCCAAGTATACGTTGTACAGATTTTGATTATCCTGGTGGGGAGTTAGTGGTTGCCTGGTACTGTAAGTGCGCCACATGTCTACACTTGTAGTAACAGGTCATGGTGGGTTGTGATTATACTTGTACTGTAAGTGCGCCATTAATATATATAGTCACGACCGTCTTTCCTCAATTCCTCATTCCTCATCGGCCGCTATCACGGATGCGCGCGCATCATCATTATGATCATTATCATTATCTAATGATAATAATAATAATTATTATTAATTAATATATATAGTCACGACCGTCTTTCCTCATTCCTCATCGGCCGGCCGCCTCTGTCACGGATGCGCGCGCACAGGGAGGTCACGTGCTCGCCGACTCCCTCGAGCTGGATTTGAACCAGCGACCTAAGGATCACCGTTGTAACATCTACAGTCGGGTAAAACACGGGCGTTGCCCGGGTCATTCGGCTAGTATGTCTATACATGTAGTAACAGGTCATGGTGGGTTGTGATTATACTTGTACTGTAAGTACACCACATGTCTACACTTGTAGAATGTAATTCGACTTCTACATTTACACTCATGGACAAAACTTCAGGAAGTTGTATCTTTTAGCATGTAAACCGGTTTTAGACAATATCTCTGAAAGATATTACAGTGACCTTTATTAAAGACACACGAGATAACCAAAGTATTAACAAAATTGCCTCTGTCTCCCCTTCAAAAATAAAATAATAATAAACGACCGGCGACATAAAAAAAACTTTCCACTTCTTAAGTTTTATCCATAAGTGTAAGTTTCTGATAAAATTGCTTATCAAATAAAAGTGACGAAATTTAAATGAAGAATAAACATTTCTGATTGTGTGCAACTGAATGTTGTTGATGGTTTGCTCCACCTATCGGAATAAATACCGACGTATTGTTGATTTTTTTTAATTATTCCGTAATATTGGCCAAATACACCCTTTCGTGATTAATCCTGACAGATGGCTTAAGCCATCAACAAATTTCATTTGCACGTTAAGGATATGCCTCTTTTCAATATTTAACAACCTAATCTCATCAATCCAGAAGAGGACATCCATACGACATCTTTGTTGTCCGATATTGTGATCAGGGTGTACTGACCGATCTGATCTGCTCCATGGACAAGATGTCACTACCACTCAATAACACACAACACATACACAAAAGCCTTTATTAAGACACACTGGTCTTATAAAGGATTCTCCCCCGAGATTACAAGAGAGATAGACCTGTGAAAGTGGGGAATATACAGAAGAAGAAAAAAAAAGATTATGTAAGTATGATATATACATACACATACATATATACAACATAACAACAAGAGCCCCCATCAAGACCCAAAGTCTTTACTCAATAACTTGATCTTAGTACAATTTCACTTTTATAACCTTTCCAAAATCTTTAACGATATTTTCTCAAATTAAAATAACTTGTCAGTTACGAAATGGTTTCTCTTCCAGAATGGCTATTCAGTTCCATAAATGAATAAATTATGAAGATGATGAAATAGTGTTAACTAGATTGGTTATATTTCATTGACAGAAATCCTTTGTGGGAGGAAATACGAAGAACAATTAGTTACGCCTGTAATTCTGGTTTTCCCTCCTTACAACTTCTTTCTTTCTAATAAGGCTTCCTTTTGAACTGGACTTTCGGAGTAGCTGTTGTCATAGATGATGTATTCTTGTGTCTATTTAGCTAACTATAGTCTTTCTTTTTGATTTCATTCTGCTATACCAAGATATAAATTGACATTTCAGTAGAAAGTGATTCATTAAAAGAAAGACTGAACGGTATCGTTAAAATGGCGCAAAAATATTGAGACACTGTAAATATTGTATAGTTTCTATATCTCCATTTAGATATATTTGTGTATTTGTTATGTAAATTTCTTATTGTGGGTGAGAATACGAAGAACAAATTGGTTACGACTGTAAAACTGGCTTTCCCTCCTTACTTCCTCTTCCTTTTTAATAAGGATTCCTTTTGAACTAGACTTTCGGAGTAGCTGTTGTCATGGATGGTGTGTTCTCGTGCCTATATCGCAAACTGTATTCTTTTCCTTTTGATTTCATTCTGCTATACCAAGATATAAATGGATATTTTAGTAGAAAATGATCCATTAAAAGAAAGACTGAACCGTATCGTTAAAATGGCGCAAAAATATTGTCACTGTGTAAATATTGTATAGTTTCTATATATTTTTTTATTAAAAATAAAGAAGGCATTTCCTGACCACGAGCACATGTGCTTTTTAGATGGCAGAGCGCCATCCAGTGGAGCAAGAATAAACTAAACGTTTATTTAGCTTGCTCCGAGATATTTGGCCAACCAAATTTCTTGATTAATAAAGAAAAGCCATCCACGAACGCGTTTCGCGCTGTTGGCGTTCGTCAGCGTGGAGTAGGCTGTAACCACTGCGACCAAAAAGATTTTTTGGTCCCAGAGGCTTCTTGAGAAATCAAGAAATGGGTATTTCTTGCTCCACTAGATGGCGCTCTGCCATCTAAAAAGCACATGTGCTCGTGGTCAGGAGATGCCTTCTTTTTATTTTAAATATCAACACCTGACCTACTTATCTTTTATTTATTTTTTTTTCTATTTTTTTTAAATCTCTTTTTATATATATTTGTTATGCAAATTTATTATTGTGGGTGGGAATACGATGAGAAATTGGTTACGCCTTTAAAACTGGCTTTCCCTCCTTACTTCTTCTTCCTTTTTAAAATGGATTTCTTTTTGAAATCTCGAAGTATTTGTGGTGGTAAAATGATTCTTGTCTCTATATAGCAGACTTCATTATCTTACTATGATATCATTACTGTTATACTTATACCATGGATATAGATGGACAATTTAGCAAAGATTAGAGTAACGTGTCTTGAAACAGCATTCTTTTAATGAAATGAACATCTATGAAAAAGAGAAATCTTTCTTGAGTGATTGAAAATGCTTTCTTGAGTAAAAGGGTTATAAGAAAGGCTAGGTCTTCTTTAGGAAGAAGTTAAGTCTTGAGGTGTATCCTAGGTGACTGAATTCTTTGGAGAGTCAGGATTGGAAAAAAAGGGGAAAAAGCCTTTTTTAATATTTAGAGATGAGAGTAGAGGCAGTAAGTACAGTAGAAGTTTGTTTTATATATTAAATTGTCTCCTACCCGAGTCTGCTCGATTGTAAATATGGTCAATAGATGGTGCATTCTGTTTTTTGCTCTACTTTTTATCAGGATAATTGACCTTTCTGTTTATAGATATACAATATACTATATCATGATACTCATGACAATGAAAAGTTATACCAGAACGTGGACTCTAAGACGTGGGAATACATGGCTATATGGTACAGGTGAAAATTAACCTTTCTGTTTATAGATATACATTATACTATATAATGATACTCATGACAATGGAAAGTTATAACAGAACGTGGACTCTAAGAGTACTTTCCATATGGGAATACGTGGCTATATGGTACAGGAGAACTTTTACCTTTCTGTTTATAGATATAAATTATACTATATCATGATACTCATGGCAATGAAAGGTTATTACAGAACGTGTACTCTAAGAGTACTTTCCATATGGGAATACGTGGCTATATGGTACAGGGGAACTTTGACCTTTCTGTTTAAAGATATACATTATACTATATCATGATACTCATGACAATGAAAGGTTATTACAGAACGTGGACTCTAAGAGTACTTTCCACGTGGGAATACATGGTTATATGGTACAGGTGAACTTTGACCTTTCTGTTTATAGATATAAATTATACTATATCATGATACTCATGACAATGAAAGGTTATAACAGAACGTGTACTCTAAGAGTACTTTCCACGTGGGAATACGTGGCTATATGGTACAGGAGAACTTTGACCTTTCTGTTTAAAGATATACATTATACTATATCATGATACTCATGACAATGGAAGGTAATAACAGAACGTGTACTCTAAGACGTGGGAATACGTGGCTATATGGTACAGGTGAACTTTGACCTTTCTGTTTATAGATATACATTATACTATATCATGATACTCATGACAATGAAAGGTTATAACAGAACGTGGACTCTAAGTCGTGGGAATACATGGTTATATGGTACAGGTGAAAATTAACCTTTCTCTTTATAGATATACATTATACTATATCATGATACTCATGACAATGAAATATTATACCAGAACGTGGACTCTAAGACGTGGGAATACATGGCTATATGGTACAGGTGAAAATTAACCTTTCTGTTTATATATATACATTATACTATATCATGATACTCATGACAATGGAAAGTTATAACAGAACGTGTACTCTAAGAGTACTTTCCATGTGGGAATACATGGTTATATGGTACAGGTGAACTTTGACCTTTCTGTTTATATATATACATTATACTATATCATGATACTCATGGCAATGAAAGGTTATTACAGAACGTGGACTCTAAGAGTACTTTCCTTGTGGGAATACATGGTTATATGGTACATGTGATCTATGATGGCGCGGACCATTCAACCTGACACAAATAGAGAACAACACAATACTTGACCGTGGACATTTCCACTTGAATCTCTCTAAATGACATTTCTTTATTCTTGACAGTCAACTCTCACAATTTTGAAATTAAATCAGAATATTGTTGGTTTCAAATACGATATTTATTGTGTGTATATACACTCATAGACAAAACTTCAGGAAATTATACCTTTTAACATGTATATCGGGATTCAGACAATAACTCTCAATGTTATTTGATACATGAGAAATAACGCAGCGACATTTATTGTGGACACACGAGATAAACAAGTGTGAACAAAATTGTCACTGTCTCCTTCAAAATAATAGACGCCCGGCGATTTCAAAGAATTTCCACTTCTTTGAGTTTGTCCATGAGTGTATATTATAGTTTTAAAAGGGCATACTTGAATTTTAGAAGAAAATATATTGTCAAAATATTCGAGGGATTGCTTATCAATTTATTGCACAATATATACAATGGGGATGGATGCCTTTTAACCCCCACCAGTAAAACTACACGAATGTATCTACCATGTAGCCAGATAGAGTAGAGTTTAAACCCACCCTGTAATCTACAAACCAAACAAGCCTCTCCCTCCAACCCTCCAGAGAGGGCGGAGACTTCCTCAAACCACCGGCTTTGATGAGCTGAATCCAATTAGGTTAATTTGATTCGACGTCGCCAGGCGGCGCTGGCCGTATCACCTGGACCCAGGCAGATCCCGGTAATCCATGATGGAGTCCGGGGATTAGCCCCGACATCGTCTGCGGGAATTAGCCGTCCCTGCAATTGGCCCGGCGAGATTTCTGACTTTGACTACAGCCTTGTTACATTCAATTTGTTGACATTTGTGACATTGGAGTTAATGACCAGTTTGTTTGGTCGTTGAGATACAGCTTGCATCACGCTGAGGAGGACCAACAGCCCGAAACGCGTCCGTGGTTAACTCTTATTAATTAACCACGAATGGCTATTTGGTTAATTCTGGAATAATTAAAAATTAACAGATAGTTTATATTTCTTTTCCTATAAATGGCAAGGCTGTCGTATATTTATATTTTAATTATATAATATATTATTATATATAATATATTAATATAATAATAATATTAAATCCACAGATTCTGCGATATATTGTATATATATAATAACATATAATTTATCATCATATAATTCAATTGTTAACTTGTAATTCTTAAGCTTTGCATCTAATACGGTGTAATATAATAAAAGACATTTAAATAAATAAAGCCTAAAATATATTTCTACTTTTAAATCAACCTAAATACACCACAAAAGCCATCAGCAATTTTCAGTTGCACGATAAGGAGATTCCTTTTTTTTTTAAATGGTCGTATTTGTTCGGTGCTACAACTGGTACACATGTGGTAGAACAGATAAAATTGGTATGAGCATTAATAGACTTGTTCAGTCATACAATGATCACATTTCGATAATACAGACAAGATTGTTATCGTAGTATTTCTTCGGCTATACAAACTTTATATATTTTATTTTTTAATGGTTTTTTAACGTGTTAAGCGTATATACGCAGGTTTGGCCTTAAATACCCATTTCTTGGTTTCTCAAGAAGCCTCTGGGATCAAAATTCTTTTTGGTCGCAGTGGTACAGCCTATTCCACGCTGACGAACGCAAAAAGCGTGAAACGCGTTCGTGGATGGCTTTTCTTGATTTATCAAGAAATTGGGTTGGCCAAATATTAGGGAACAGGCTAAATCAATGTTTAGTTGATTTCTGTTCCACCAGATGGCGCTCTGCCTTCTAAACAGCACATGTGCTCCTGGTCAAGATATGCTTTTTTTAATTTTTAAACTCTATATTAAATTACGAAACTATTTTAGACACGTAAGATTCTTTTTAAAATAAAACAATTTCTACTGTCCTTACTGCAATGGAAAAATTAAAGGGAGGGCCTGGCTCATCAGTGGTGAACCCTCCCAGCGGTTTCGCCAGTTTAATCTACCATACCGCTGTTATATTGCATTTTTGGAACTTCCTTTTAGAGTGATACTGATGCTTGACTCTTCGAATGAGTATTTTAGTTCATCTAAAACATAGTTAATCTAAAATACCCATTCGAAGAGTCAAGCATCAGTATCACTATAAAAGGAAGTTCCAAAAAATGCACTATAACAGCGGTATGGTAGATTAAACTGGCGAAACCGCTGGGAGGGTTCACCACTGATGAGCCAGGCCCTCCCTTTAATTTTTCCATTGCAGTAAGGGCAGTAGAAATTGTTTTATTTTAAAAAGAATATTACGTGTCTAAAATAGTTTCGTAATTTGATAACAGATGGCGCGCTAGTGCATCGTAATAAAACTATATATTATTTGGAAGTAGATGACACACTACTTATTTGATGACATTCTATCTCTATGGCACAAAGAGAGGATTGCTGTCAATCCAGTACTCTACTTGTTCAACGATACAAAAGCTAAAGTATTTATGTATAGAGAGCATGGTACCTGTGATATCTATTCTTCCATTCGCTCCATCCTTCCCATTGTAGTATAGAATACTCTAATTGAATCTATAATACTTGTGATCGGTGATTATAATTATAATTTTTTTTTCCAAAGCGCTATATCCCGCAAGGGATACTAGCGCCAAACAAGGAGAAAAGTTTATTTACATAAGTTATTTACATTATTCACCGCATGAAAACATTAGAGATCCAGATTTTGTAGAAAGTTTATAATGTATTTACAAAATGAATTGAACTTTAAATATGATTTTTTATCGGATATCAAATCGTTAAGTTCACAAACAACTAGTTCATTCTTCATTCAATTAGGAAATATGTAAGTTAGTATGGTATTTTCGATACTTGCTCGGCGAAATTAATTCAGTATTTAAGATAAAACTGGGGAAAGTACACAATGTTGCGATACTACTCAGCTGTCGTTGTTTATTTAAAAGGTTTCTAAATAACAAGGGAGGTTCAATGTAGACAATTTGACAATTAAAATAATTTTATTGACATCTTGTCAATACATGCAAAAGTGCACAGTCTGCACTATTTTGAAAAATAATTATATATATATTATTTAACCTAAAATGCAAATATTTTATTTTTTAAAAACATGTATTTTATTTTCATCATTGACTATTCTTTCATTTTTGACCATATATTTAGAATACACTTTGAATATTTGTTTTAAATATGTATAGTTAACCTATTTTTTTAATTCACGAATATAGAATTTATTAAATGAATTGCATGAAATGCATTATACTATGTACAAAGAACATGGCGCCTCTGCCAGCACTACAGAGTTTGGTGGAGAATCAGTTCCATGTATATACAGAAAGACGTACTTTATCACCAGTAGATGCTAGTAGAATTAAGGATGTCTCCAATGTCTACCACCAGGAATATCTTCCTCGCCAACAGCTGTCCAAGTCGGGCAAGCTTCTCTGGCTTCCAGGATCATCACGGCCTCATTCCTGGAGACAACTTGCCGTTTTCTCTCACAGCGCCGATGTCAGCAGACTGTACCCCCGCTTGTCTCAGCTGTTCCCCTTCCTTTTAATCGCGCCGTAGTATTTCTTTGACTATATAATAATTTTTAACGCTTTGCCAAATGCTTTATTTATTTCTACTGATGAACACAAAAGAATTTTATAAACTATTTTCATAACAGATGGTGCGCTAGTGCATCATAGCAAAAGAATTTTGTTGAAACGTTTAGAAAATAAGAGTTTATCTGACCGGAGTTTTTATTTAAAGAAATATGAATAAATGGTTTGAATCCTTTGATATATCACAATCAGAATGGAGATTCTAAGATTCTAAGAAATAAGAATGTCGGCCAGAAGCAACCTCTATCTTCAAGATACTCTAATTATAGTTCCAATTTTAACCTCCAGATGGCGCGGGTGTCTATAATCAACCGTCTTATCAAATAGCATAATTAATTAGGTTAAACATTCGACTCAGGTTCTAAGAGGATTGTACCCATCACGCAGATTTATTTCCGTGTTGGCGTGTGGAAGACGTGCCGTGCCACTAACAAAAACCATCTAAACCTCTAAATTTAAAATGAACTCCCCGAGAAAACAGCATAGAAATGAGGCCTTAATGAAGGTCTTGTGTTGATCTTTCCACCGCCTAATTAGGTCGCTGTTACCACATCTTATTTGATAGTTGTCATCTCCACGTCTTTCTCTTCCTTTCAAACGAGTTGATTACTTTTACGAAGAATACATACTGCCATCTATATTTTGTAAATGGAATTATTAAGTGCAAGGTTTTTCTTTTGATCTTTTATAGGATGACTGGATTGGCTGGGATCGAACTTTGAAATATCTGTGAAATTTCAACAATTACAGAATATTAATTGCTTCGTTAAACACACCAATGCTAAACCCAAACACTTTCAATGAAGCCTCTATAAGCAGAATTAACATTACAATATATACATAACTATAACAAGACTTAGAACAAAACACTTCAAAGAAATGACAATACATCCAGATGGCACAAGAACCTATAGGACATGAAACAACTGTCCTGGTATGGAACTAACACCTACCTAAATATTCTTATACCCAGCAATGGCTGCAGCCTTGCAGAAAATTGACATGGACCCAGAACATTACACACCCAAGATAGAGGATATTGCGACTGCTGTGATAGAGATGTATGGGGACATCTGAGGCTCTTCATTCGACACAACAACATTACAATAATATAGAGTGATTTGATGGATTAATTTGGAGAAGACATCGCTGAAAAAGGCTCGCCCTTGTTGAGCCAAGCCCTCCCTAATATTGTCCATATTTTGTTCATCGATTGTAGACATTCATCCTATTCGAGCAAAAATATATACATAATGGACAAAACATAATGAAGTGGAAAGTCTTTCATGTTGACAAAGTCGTTTTATTTATTTTTCTTCTTTTTTTAAGAAGATAGAGGGAATTTTGTTCACACTTAGTTATCTCGTGTGTCTTCAATAAAGGTCAATGTAATATCTTTCAGATTTATTGTCTGAATTCCGATATACATACTAAAAGGTAGAAATTCCTTAAGTTTAGTCTATAAGTGTATGCTGATGAGTCAACCAGTAAAAAGTCGATTTTTGTGTGTCTAACTGAGCTGAGATAATTGATTTCTGTTTTGATTTTGTTGAGAATTTCGAGATTTTCGAGTATATCCGGAGTCCATTCAAATATTTGATGGAAGGATGTGAGGCTACTCTGTGTGATGTTTTGGATGTTCTTGGATGGGCAGTAAAGCCATGTTTTATGATCCATAAAATATATTTTAGTGTCTTGTGGCTTTACCCAGTGATATGGAAGAGTAAAAACTGGGGGGTTAGAGAACAAAACATGACGATTTGAATAAAAATAAAAAAAATTAATTAATGAGATAGTGAGAGAAAAAAAAATGCAGGTAAGAGAACAAACAATTAACGAAAATAATCAAATCATATCTCAATAAGGGATAAGAGATTAGATCAAGAATAAAGCAAGAGCATATTAAAACTGAAATAGAGTTCGAAAAAGAATAAAGGCAGATTAAAGTTTTTCAACCTCGAATACCAGAAATGATTAGGACAGATGTCAAGTTAAGGGCAAATTATATAAAACATGATTAGAAAACAAATCAAGAGATATATTAAGGGAATGTTTAAAAAATTAAAAAGGGTATCGGAAAAAGAGTAAAAGTGCCATACAAAGAGAAGGATTGAGAAAATAAGAAGGAAATCTCAAGTCAAAAAGAAGACGAATTAAAAGAATGTTAAAAGATAATGACTGGCGACAATAAATAAATAAACAAAGACTACTCATGTGACAAACAGTACAAATGTGACATTGTACTGGGATAAGGTGCATAAATTATAACGCTGATGAGGGCCAACAACCTGAAACGCGTCCGTGGTTAGCTTTTCTTGATTAATCAAGAATGGTTATTTGGCCAATTCTGGAATAATTAAAAAACAACGAGAATAGTTGATATTTATTCCGATAGATGGCGCAAGCTATCAGCAACTTTCAGTTGCACGATAAGGAGATGTTTTTTTACTCAGGAGTATGTTATGGATAGAGGTTTAAAGATGATTGGAAGTTGAAAACAAAAGGGAAAAAATCAATTTGTTGTTGCTGTTGTTATGTCCAATGAAGAGCCTCAGATGTCTCCATGTATCTCTATCACCACAGTCGCAATGTCATCTATATTAGGTAGCAAGGGATTGATCATGAATATATAGAATTAGTAGTTCAGATCAAATTAAAGGTACGAACAAGTCTTTTATTATACTTAGTATACATGGTACAAGCCATGATAATCATGGTGGGTGAAAGTTACCGAATGCACTTTTACTGTAAGTGCACCACATATCTACACATGTGCACTCACAATTGTGTCAGTGCCCCGTTTGGTTACTTTGCACTCGCTTTTGGGGTAGGGACGAACAAGTCTGAAAAGGGGGAACCTAGAGTTAACAGTGTCACGTTGAAAAATAGGAAAGACAAACTTCATATTGGCACAGAAATTTTATTTAAAGCAAAAACAACATAAAATTTAGAAAACACTCGAGAGACAATGAGGAAAGTTTTCAGAGTAGGAAATAATAAAAAGCATATATTCTGTTTATAAAATAATAAATATTTCTGTCGCTACAATATAAGTAAGACTGAGTTAAGGAGAAATAAATAATGAGACGGGGTAGCGAAGGTCAAGTGAAGGTTAAAATGAGATCAAACGATGAAAGAAAACACTATATAGACAGACGGGCAGGTGTAGGGCTGAATTGGAAGTAGCACATCTGGTGCAATTCAAAATCCACCCGTTTTTATGGCCTTGCTTATCTTGAGGCCATTACCTCGACCGCTAATTGGTCCATCAACTTTTATGGCCGCAGCCGATTGTTTTAATACAAACAGACGACTGATGCAGTTCCTCAGTGGGAGACTTGTGTATCTACACGGCTGTATACCTCACTGGGAGACTTGTGTATCTACACGGCTGTATACCTCACTGGGAGACTTGTGTATCTACACGGCCGTATACCTCACTGGGAGACTTGTGTATCTACACGGCTGTATACCTCACTGGGAGACTTGTGTATCTACACGGCAGTATACCTCACTGGGTATCTACACGGCTGTATACCTCACTGGGTATCTACACGGCTGTATACCTCACTGGGAGACTTGTGTATCTACACGGCAGTATACCTCACTGGGTATCTACACGGCTGTATACCTCACTGGGAGACGTGTGTATCTACACGGCAGTATACCTCACTGGGTATCTACACGGCTGTATACCTCACTGGGAGACTTGTGTATCTACACGGCAGTATACCTCACTGGGTATCTACACGGCTGTATACCTCACTGGGAGACTTGTGTATCTACACGGCTGTATACCTCACTGGGTATCTACACGGCTGTATACCTCACTGGGAGACTTGTGTATCTACACGGCTGTATACCTCACTGGGAGACCTGTGTATCTACACGGCTGTATACCTCACTGGGAGACTTGTGTATCTACACGGCTGTATACCTCACTGGGAGACTTGTGTATCTACACGGCTGTATACCTCACTGGGAGACTTGTGTATCTACACGGCAGTATACCTCACTGGGTATCTACACGGCTGTATACCTCACTGGGAGACTTGTGTATCTACACGGCAGTATACCTCACTGGGTATCTACACGGCTGTATACCTCACTGGGAGACTTGTGTATCTACACGGCTGTATACCTCACTGGGTATCTACACGGCTGTATACCTCACTGGGAGACTTGTGTATCTACACGGCTGTATACCTCACTGGGTATCTACACGGCTGTATACCTCACTGGGAGACCTATGTATCTACACGGCTGTATACCTCACTGGGAGACTTGTGTATCTACACGGCTGTATACCTCACTGGGTATCTACACGGCAGTATACCTCACTGGGAGACTTGTGTATCTACACGGCTGTATACCTCACTGGGAGCCTTGTGTATCTACACGGCTGTATACCTCACTGGGAGACTTGTGTATCTACACGGCTGTATACCTCACTGGGAGACTTGTGTATCTACACGGCAGTATACCTCACTGGGAGACTTGTGTATCTACACGGCTGTATACCTCACTGGGAGACTTGTGTATCTACACGGCAGTATACCTCACTGGGAGACTTGTGTATCTACACGGCTGTATACCTCACTGGGAGACTTGTGTATCTACACGGCCGTATACCTCACTTGGAGACTTGTGTATCTATACGGCTGTATACCTCAACGGGAGACTTGTGTATCTACACGGCTGTATACCTCACTGGGAGACTTGTGTATCTACACGGCTGTATACCTCACTGGGAGACTTGTGTATCTATACGGCTGTATACCTCACTGGGAGACGTGTGTATCTACACGGCTGTATACCTCACTGGGTATCTACACGGCTGTATACCTCACTGGGAGACGTGTGTATCTACACGGCTGTATATCTCACTGGGTATCTACACGGCTGTATACCTCACTGGGAGACTTGTGTATCTACACGGCAGTATACCTCACTGGGTATCTACACGGCTGTATACCTCACTGGGTATCTACACGGCTGTATACCTCACTGGGAGACTTGTGTATCTACACGGCTGTATACCTCACTGGGAGACGTGTGTATCTACACGGCTGTATACCTCACTGGGTATCTACACGGCTGTATACCTCACTGGGAGACGTGTGTATCTACACGGCTGTATACCTCACTGGGTATCTACACGGCTGTATACCTCACTGGGAGACGTGTGTATCTACACGGCTGTATACCTCACTGGGTATCTACACGGCTGTATACCTCACTGGGAGACGTGGGTATCTACACGGCTGTATACCTCACTGGGTATCTACACGGCTGTATACCTCACTGGGAGACGTGTGTATCTACACGGCTGTATACCTCATTGGGTATCTACACGGCTGTATACCTCACTGGGAGACGTGGGTATCTACACGGCTGTATACCTCACTGGGTATCTACACGGCTGTATACCTCACTGGGAGACGTGTGTATCTACACGGCTGTATACCTCACTGGGTATCTACACAGCTGTATACAGTCCACATACCGAGCTGTCTACAGAAGAATGGTGGATTGAACGTCTAGAACACCGGAAATTCGAACAGACAACAACAGAGAAATTTTAGGATATTTAAGCCGAATTATAAAGATCGTTTGAAATCGCCATTTTTAGCTTCTTTTTTAAAATTATATATTTAGTTTACTTATGTACTTGATCAGTATTTTTTTTATGAAAATTGAAAAAAAAAAACTTTTAAGTGAATGAAAATGTTTCTTAACGTCCAAACGCTTTTATGTTTAGTTATTAGAAATGTGATCCAATGTTCCCGGGTATCAGAAAAAAATATTCTTCTGGAATAATCTATATATATATAAATGAATATATGTGTGTGTGCATGTGTGTCTGTCCTTTATGCCTGACCAAACCACTCATTGGAACGCCATGAAACTAGTACTTAGTACTACTTAGTACTAGTACTATACTTAGTATTGTACTGGGAAGGTTTCTAGCAAATAAAATTTTCAAAATAACTTTCCGCCTAAAAATAATCAAGATAAATATTCTAATTTATCTGTTATAATTCAACACACTGCTCTAAATACAGTATTATCATGATTACGATGATTTTGTAATGTAGAAAATTAGGAAAGACAAAATTCAGGATGACACGGCAATTTATTTGAGACAAGAATAATGATACAATTCAAAGGCAAGATACTATTCCTCTTTTCAACTTCCAATTACCGAGGGAACCAATTAATATTGATTTTATTCAACTTATCGAGTATTTTTCAAGGGACCGGGAAAAAATGTTCACTTTATCGAAAGATTCAAATTTACGAGTTTCAAATTATCAAAATATATCTATTATTTTTTTATAAGTTTATAGAGAATTGTTTTAACAAATGTTCGTTAGACAAACCTTTACTCGAGTAAAACCCGGGCGAAGCCGGGTACATCCGCTAGTTTTGAAATAAAATCTTGTTTTTTACATAAAAATTTGAAATTTATATTTTTTTGGCATATTCGAAAGATATTCTAACACTTCTCGTAGGATGTAACGAAATGGAAGCCGCCCCTGTACTGATGAGGGCCATAGCCTGAAACCATGGTATATATACAGGTTGTCTGAATTTCCCAAAACTGGTGTTTAGATGTATTCTCTGATCTGTTTGCTCTGTATAGAGTTTATGAACAGAATGCTTTGTTCAGTTATATTTCCAATGGAGTTAAAACCTATACACATACAGCAATGTGTTTACAAACATTCTCGAGCTAATATGTAAATATATTACGTTTATACCTGCATATACCTAACTGTACACCTCGATAGTACACCTATGGACAGAACTTAAGGAAGTGGTAGAAAGTCTTTGATGTCTCCGGTCGTCTTTTTTTTTTTAGGAGACAGGCACTTTCTATTCACATTTTATTGAACAGAATCACCCGACTAACACAACTACCCAATCCATATGATCATACAACCACCCAAGTCACATGATTACAGGGTAGCCTAAAGGACATGGGATCTGCCCGGTAAGCGGAACACTGGGTTCGATTCCCATCCTTAGACACATGATTACACAACAATACAAGCCACAGGTTCACATAACGATCAGAACCACACAACCATCCAAGCTAGATAATAACAATCATTAAATCCAAATTATACTTACGGCCATACATTGAATGATCACACAACCATCCAAGCCACACCATTACACAACCACCCAAGTCACATGACCATACAACATCCAAGCCACATGATCACACAACGATCCAAGCCACATGACCATACAACATCCAAGCCACATGATCACACAACGATCCAAGCCACATAACCATACAACATCCAAGCCACATGATCACACAACCACCCAAGTCACATGACCATACAACATCCAAGCCACATGATCACACAACCACCCAAGTCACATGACCATACAACATCCAAGCCACATGATCACACAACCACCCAAGTCACATGACCATACAACATCCAAGCCACATGATCACACAACCACCCAAGTCACATGACCATACAACATCCAAGCCACATGATCACACAACGATCCAAGCCACATAACCATACAACATCCAAGCCACATGATCACACAACCAACCAAGTCACATGACCATACAACATCCAAGCCACATGATCACACAACGATCCAAGTCACATGACCATACAACATCCAAGCCACATGATCACACAACGATCCAAGCCACATAACCATACAACATCCAAGCCACATGATCACACAACCACCCAAGTCACATGACCATACAACACACAAGCCACATGATCACACAACGACCCAAGCTAGATAATAACAATCATTCAATCCATATTATACTTGCAGCCATCCATTGAATGATCACAAAACCATCCAAACATCACCATTACACAACCACCCAAACCACATGACCATACAACATCCAAGCCACATGATCACACAACGATCCAAGCTAGATAATAACAACCATTCAATCCTCCTGATCACACAACCATCCAAGCCACATAACCACACAACCATCCAAACCACACATTCAACACGACCGAACACCAAATGTCCCCGCGTACAAGCCACCCAACTCTACCAGCCACCACAGAAGAATGCTCCCACACATCACTGACTACACAACCAGGCCGGATCACATTCCAACGGCTGTTTAATTAACGATGGTCAAAAGTCGGGAACAAAAAAAGAATGCTAATTAAATTTGAGCGTTTTTCCTTCCTCGGTGGTGGCATCTTGTCGATTTTTTGCTCCGAATTAATTTGGCCACATTCCTGGAAGTCCTGATTAAATATGGCGGCAATACTGGGCGTCCCCCGCGGGATCCTGGTTCCGTTGCCACAGAGGGGGATAGGGGAACAAGTGAGTGGCCAGAGGTACAAAGTTCCTATTTCTCAAACCATCCATGAACACATCATGTTACAGTGTTAGGTGCAATTAAATATGAGGACTTGTCAATCTTCAAACTTCGTTTCAAACTTTCCAACCTTGAACGGTGGTGACAGAAGATCTCCGAAACGTATGATAATGAATTTAATGAAGGTTAATGAGTCCCTAATTAATCACAAACCAACAACCTCCAATAATGTTGGAGTATTCCCTATTGTGTTAGATGGATAGGTTTTCTGTTTGCCTGATTGTTGGAAGAAAATTCAAGATGAGCGTCGCTGTGGCTCTAAATTGATCTGTAACGTCTTAGTGCTTTGTAAGGAGTTAACAACCAAGCTAATACCTTTTTTCTAAAATTTCCAAACTAAAAGGTTTCCATCTCGAAAATGCACGTTGTCTAGCCGGCTGTTGATTTTTCATTGAGATAAGAATATTTCGTCAGGAAAAAAAAAAAGAAATAAAAAGGCATATATTTAATTGAATAAAAATATTTTATAGATAAATATATGAAAAAAACGAAAGAAAAAATAAAAGATAAAAAGATCAGGTGTTGAAATCAATATTAAAAAAGGCATATCCTGACCAGGAGCATATGTGCTTTACAAAAGGCAGAGCGCCATCTGGTGGAACAGAAATCAACTAAACATTTATTTAGCCTGTTCCCTGATATTTGGCCAACCCAATTTCTTGATAAATCACGCTGACGAGCGCCAAAAGCGCGAAACACGTTCGTGGATGGCTTTTCTTGATTTATCAAGAAATTGGGTTGGCCAAATATCAGGGAACAGGCTAAATCAATGTTTAGTTGATTTCTGTTCCACCAGATGGCGCTCTGCCTTTTGTAAAGCACATGTGCTCCTGGTCAGGATATGCCTTTTTAATAGATAAATATATGTTGTAAAATGTGGAGCCGACATCTTCGTAGTAAGTTCCTCATCCAACATGCAGTCATGAGGACAGAATGGAAGCGCACTAGCCTGAAGATATTGAACTAAAAAAAGTCTTCACTTAACAAAAAGGAAGTCGAGATATTTAACATTCATGAGTAAAGATATACAAGTATAGATATACTTTACAAACCTTTATTAAATGATTATCATAAGACGTTTTCCTGTGAGATTAACAAATAGTTATATAATAATAATAAAAACAACACACACAAAGAAATGAGAGTTTGAAAAGTGATCGAGAGATCTTAAAAATCTTTCTCGGGCCACATCTCAAGAGAGGCTTTTAGTTTCTCCAACTTTTATCCTTCATATTTTATACCCCAGATATTTTAAAACTGATACTTCCCTGGAGCTTCTACTTTTTTTGTTGCTGGGCCGAGACTTCAATCAGTTTTGTTTGTTTCTTTTTCTCTCTCTCTCTCTCTTAAAACCTCCCCCCTCCTCTCTTATCATGCCCGACAATGCTCTATTTTTTACCTCTTTGATGCCATATATATATGTGTATGCCATATATATATTGTATTCTATAGAACTGTTTTTTTTTTTGTTACTGCTTTTGTATTTGCGAATTTTTTCTTTTTTGTTTGAATTGTGTGTTTGTATGTGTTTATATTGATTTTTCTTTATAAATAAGCTTGAATAGTATAATTGTGGGGTTTTTTATTGTTTACATTGTGAGTGTTTGGTTTTAACATTTTACTTTTTTTTTTTTTTTATGAAATGGATTACTTTTTACTGGTTCGTATCCAGCAAACATTTATCAACAAATATTTATCTTTGTAAAACGACATTTAAAAATTATCCCGCATGTGTTTCTTTTGAACGAAAAATCGAAATTTATTTTAAGGAGAAATAACGATTATTTCTAACCTTAAGGATGAAGTATGAAAAGAATGAATTGTGAAGAGTAATAATAAACGTAAAAATAAAGTGGCCAGGGATGGGAATCGAACCCACAGTGTTCCGCTTACCAAGCAGATGCCATGTCCACTAGGCTACCCTGGACATATTTTCCTGTTTATTTTCAAATGTCGTTCTACAATCATAAGCCGCATTATAGTGTATTATATATTTATCTTTATTAAAAGATGACACAGAGAGAGTTTTCAAAGTTTAAGATGTGAGGTTAAAGATATTTTTGATTATATAATGTAGTGTCAATCTGAGCAAATGATTTTTATCCAAATGAGTAAACATTCGTGCGACTTTGCTGAACCAGTATGATTGGTAGACTACACTTACACTCATAGACAAAACTTAAGGAAGTTACATCTTTTAACATATATATCGGGATTCAGATAATAACTCTGTAAGATATTACAGTGACCATTATCGAAGACACGAGATAATCAAGTTTTGAAAATAGAGCAATCCATAAATATATCTTTAAATAAAAAGGCATATATTGGATCAAAATATCATTTATTTTACCAATATTTCAGTTGGCTGAACGCCAACCTTTATCAAGGTATTATAACATTTTAATGTTTCAAAAACCTTTTGAACCAATATATGCCTTTTCATTTAAAGATAATCAGGTGTGAAAAAAATTGCTTCTGTCTCCCTCAAAAAAAAAAAAAAAAAGACGACCGGCGATATCAAAGACTTTCCATTTCGTTGTATATTCCTGTAGAAGGGTTTATGATACCCGAAAACTTGAGAGATCGTTCTCATGAGTGTACTTGGTGGAATTAATCCATTCAACGGTGTCACCCACAAACAGAATACTTAAATAGTTTTAATACATCTTTAATTTGTGCCATTACAAGCGCCGCTGTTTTAAATGTTTACTTTCTGTTAGATATACTGCAGTACCAGGCCAACCTGTGTCAGAGGTGGAGCAAGCCTTCTGTGTACCAGATATATACTCATAGACAAAACTTTAGGAAGTAGAAAGTTTTTATATCGCCGGCCGTCTATATTGTTACATCAATTTTAATGCGCCTTACATTTATTTAAAATATTCTATGATATTTAATATTTATTTAAAACAGAATATTTAGATTATCATCATTCCTTTTTATAGTTTCATTCCTTTTGTAATATTTATTGTACATATATCTTGATTGGTTATTGGAGCGACAGAGGACCTAGACGAAGACTGCGGATCACGGCCTACAAGGAAGACCACGAATAAATAAACACAATAACGTTGAACGGTAATTTATTTTTATTTACTTTATTTATTTTCGGGAAACGTGTATAACACCAAGAAGGAAGAAACTAAGTTCGACGACTTTGCAAAGCTGCAACTTGGTGCAACAATATATATGTTGTATATAAAAAAATGAGATTTCTGTTGATTTATGATTATCTTGAGGATTATGCTATGGTAATACAGTCGTGGTTGATAATCTTGAAAGTATAATAATAAAAATAATGAAGATTATAAATAGCTTTAATTGAGCTTATAGAATATAGAAAACATAATTTGTTAAAAGTACAGCCTGGCTTAAGGCGAGTAGAACAAGGAAAAACAAAATATTATTTACATAATACACAAAAGATTTGAGCCGGCCAACGAGAAACAACAATCGGTTTTATATAGGGAAAGTCCCGACATCTGATGGTAGATATAAACAGAATATTTGAATCTATGAAATATAATTTTAAATAAAATAATATTTTTATATAACAATTAGATGCGCTCTCTCTGCCATCTAAAAAGCACATGTGCTCGTGGTCAGGAGATGCCTTCTTTATTTTTAATATCAACACCTGACCCACTTATCTTTTATTTTTTTCTATTGTTTTTTCATATATATATATATATATTTTTTTTTTAATGTTTATCTTGGGTCATATATTTTATTTTCCAATATTTCGTATGGCAACACGCCAAACTTATTTTGAGATGTTCGTGTATCAATTCACGAGAATGTACAACTGCTGTAAAATTTAAAATATCTAAAACCTACAATATGACTGTTTTCCAAATATATCAAATAATAACAATATAGAATAAAATAATCTATAAAATAGTAATTTATATTTAATAAATAAATATATGGTATAAATAATATATATGGAATAAATAAATGGTATATAAATTTAAAATCTAAGAATTGGAAAATTAGTAATTTGTTATATATATAGTGGGCTATGAGGCTTTAAATTGTAAGTATACTTGAGGGATGTCTATTTTTCTGTAATACTGTTTTTATCTTCTATTGAGGTCTAGCTTTCAAGAAAAATCTTCTTTCTTCTTCTTTCTTATCTCAAAGCCATGATAATCATGGTGGGTAGTTAGCGACTGCTTTTACTGTAAGCGCACCACATGTTTACACATGTGAAAAGCAGTTCGACTTTGCACTTACAGATGTGCCAGAGCCCCGTTTGGTTACTTGCACTCGCTGGTGGGGTTGAATTTTGCAAGAATCGGGGGCCATTGGAGCATTTTTAGAAAAGTCTTGAATGTTTATCCATAATATTTTAATATACTATTTCAGTTGAGTCAAAGTTTTGTGAATTGATGAAACATACTCGTGAATTGATACGTGAGCATCTCAAAACAATCTTGTTCCCCGAAGAAGTTTGGCGTGTTGCCATACGAAATATTGGAAAATAAAATATATGATCCAAAATAAGCAATTTTGAATAATTGAATATATTGATTGCTCAATTTTCAAACATGAATATTTTGAAAATAGAGCAATCCAAAAAATCTTTAATTAAAAAGGCATATATTGGATCAAAATATAATTTATTTTACCAATATTTCAGTTGGCTGAACGCCAACCGTTATCAATTAATGTTATAATACCTTGATAAAGGTTGGCGTTCAGCCAACTGAAATATTGGTAAAATAAATTATATTTTGATCCAATATATGCCTTTTTAATTAAAAAAAAAATACATATATGAATGTTATATTAAAATGAATGAGATTTCCTTCTTGGGATTTAGATCATGTTGAGGATTATGGTAATGCAATACAGCCGTGGTTAAAAATCTTGAAATAATAATGATAATAATAATGGTTCTGATCAGTAATTGCTTTAATTGAGATAAAGGAATATATAAAAAACAATTTGATAAAAGTACTGCCTGGCTTAAGGCTAGTGAATATACAAAATAAAAAACTTATTTACATAATTTACAAAAGGTTTGAGCCGGCCAACGGGAAAGTGAATAGTGAATATAGTTTTACGGGCTACTAAAACGAGTTCTTATAGGGGAAGCATGACCTCTGGCGGTCGATTCAACAGAGTATTTGAATCTATTAATTATAATTTTAAGTAAAATAATATTTTAACATAACATGTATATATATATATATATTTTTAAAGGAGACAGAAGCAATTTTGCTCACACTTGGTTATCTCGTGTGTCTTCAATAAAGGTCACTGTAATATCATTCAGAGTTATTGTCCCGATATACATGCTACAAGGTACAACTTCCTCAAGTTGTGTCCATGGTTATGTACATAGCTATCAACTGACCAACAACTCTAAGGTCCCGAAGACAAGATGTAAAAAGAGCGGAGAGGAAGAAAAAGGTTTCCAATCAAAGGTTAACTTTCTAATTAAAAACACGCAGGTAATTAATTAAATAGATAAATGAATTGGTTGGAGTTTCCATTTAATGGATTGTAAGCTAGAATGTGTCCTTCTTTTTTTTTTTAAACTTTCCCATTTTTCTTACTTCTGTTCGTTTTTTTAAACATTTGTTGTATGAAACGAATAATACTGTAACGCTTAATTTAAAACTTGTGTAGTGCTGGTGATGGTTTCGTATTTAGAACTTGCCCTAAGTCCGATTCCATTAGTAAGTGTAAGTAACCAAACGGGGCTCTGCTTCTCTAAATGTAGTATGAATGTATTGTCGCGTGGAAAATTAAGAAAGACAAACTTCATTCCAATTACGGAGCTTCGTTAGAGTCAAAATTTATAGAAGAACTGCTGGTTGATAATATGCTTAGTATCCACTTCAGTGTTAAGTGAGCAACACTAAGTTGTGTGGTTTTCGCCTAAATGCTCATGTGGTGCAGAAGAAGAAAACCCTGTACATATTCTAACGGACTGTCGACTTGTAGAGGACTTGAGAGTCAAAAATCAAATAAATATAAATTGTCTAAATGAAAGAGTTAATAATAGATATATGTATATGAAATTTAATAGATTTTGTAGAATGTTTTTTTAGGAATAGATAGCCTGGGCTGTAATAACTGGTATATAGTTATATGCTGTAAATAGCTCTAAATTTCTGTTCTTATCTGTGATGTTCACTAATATTCATTATAGGGTAATTAAATCGTTAACTAACTGACAAATATGTTCATAATTTCTATTATAATAACTAAAATCATATTAATAATTACTGTAAATAAGCTCCCAAACTTGTGTATGCATGCAAATATCCAAGACGGATATCGCGTGCTTTGTAAATGATAATAAAAGGTTGTGTGGTTTCTACTCTTTTTTTAAGTGCAATTTGAATGTTTGCAGTGATGGCTTCATTAGGTTGTGCTAACCTAAAGTTAACATAGTCAAAACTAAGGAGATATTGTACAACTGCCAACAATCAGCAATGTGTGGAGATATGTTTTACCACCAAAGCCTTAGATATTTTCAAATCATTTCAAATTTGATTTTAGAAAGTTAGGAGGCACTTGTATGCTCCGTTTAAAAGCTCGCATAAGAGTCTCGATGACTAATTTCAGAATGTCACGGCAATTTATTTAAGGCAAAAACAAAATCAATATTTATAAGATACAAGATAAGCAATGAGGGAAGTATCCCCAGAGTAAATAATATAACTATCAAAATTATATATCTCTATATAAAATATAATAAATACTTAGTTACTATGATGCACTAGCGCGTCATCTGTTATCAAAATTCAAAACTATTTTAAAGGCGTAAGATTCTTTTTTTGATATTAAACAATTTCTACTGCCCTTACTGCAATGGAAAAATTAATGAGAGGGCCTGGCTCATCAGTGGTGAACCCTCTCAGCGGTGGGTGAGAGGGTTCACCACTGATGAGCCAGGCCCTCTCATTAATTTTTCCATTGCAGTAAGGGCAGTAGAAATTGTTTAATATCAAAAAAAGAATCTTACGCCTTTAAAATAGTTTTGAACTTAGCTACTATATTATAAAAACGGATATACATTTATTCAGACACATAATAAAAGAGAAAATGGTTTAGAAAAGTTGTTGATATTGGGGAAAAATGAAAGAAGAGAGAAAGACCTGCAATGAGATGGCTAGGAAAAAAAAAAACAAATTGCTTAGGAAATATGCTTATGTAAGTATGTGCGAACGGAAAAAATACGTCCAGGGTAGCCTAGTGGACATGGCATCTGCCCAGTAAGCGGAACATTGTGGGTTCGATTCCCTTCCCTGGACACTTTTATTTTTCCGTTCATCATTACTTTCCATAATTCACCCTTTCATACCTCATCCAAAAAGGTTAGAAATAGTCAATATTTTACCTTGAAATAAAATTTTGATTTTTCATTGAAAAGTAACTCATGCGGTGTAACTTCAAGTGTCGTTTTGCAATCACAATCCGCAGTGTATTATATTGACATATGTTGATGTTGGGAAAAATTGAAGGAAGAAAAGAAGACCTGCAATGAGATGGCTAGAAAGGGTTAAAAAAACCTAAACCACTTGGCAAATAAAGCCGAGATAAAAGAGAGACAGAAGCTAACATCAAGATAAACTTGAAACATATTTTTTTCTCTTTTCTAGACAGACTTGATGTCGAATAGTTGTGTGACAATTTGAAAGTTGGTGACAAATGTTGGGGCCGCGTCAAATTTCACAGATTTTCGCTAATTCTTTTCTAACGAGTTCCCCCGAGAGTTTATTCTTTTGGAGGATTCTAATTGGGCCGTGTTTGAAGTTTGTTGTTTTTTTTTTACGAAAAGTTTTTTTTTTCTACTTTTGCCGAGTTCTTCTCTTTTTTTAGTTATCTGTAATTAGCTATATCCTACCGTAGTCTTCGCGTGTTGAGATTAAAATACTTGATCTTTTTTCCAAAATAACAAATGTGTTAAGAAATCGGTGTTGCCTACTCTATCTTTTTATTTAGCTAGACTAATACACTCATGGACAAAACTTAAGGAAGTGGAAAGTATTTGATGTCCCCGATCGTCTATTTTTTTTTTTTTAAAGAGACAGAGGCAATTTTGTTCACACTTGGTTATCTCGTGTGTCTTCAATAAAGGTCATTGTAATATATTTCACAGTTATTGTCTGAATCCCGATATGCGTGTTAAAAGACAAAACTTTCTTAATAAATAAACGGAGAAAAATATTAATACCTCAAATAAAATCAATCCTGACCATTGACATATACGAGGTGTTCCAGCCTTAAATATGCAAATTGTTAGAATTTACTTTTGTTAATTATTGTTAAATTATGTAAATTTTAGAAATGTATATAATCTTGATTTTAGAAAATAAAGACAGTTAGAGTTATTAAGGCATACGTGGTTGAGTCATTAGTGTTGGTGAGACGAGGTTGAGTCATTAGAGTTAGTGAGACGAGGTTGAGTCATGAGAGTTAGTGAGACGAGGTTGAGTCATGAGAGTTAGTGAGACGAGACAATAGTAGTTATTCAAGTTTAAATGAGTTATAGTTAGCTCGCTGAGTTAAGAAGCATATAATTAAAACCAGCGTTGAAATAAGAACTTGGCGGTGATTCCTCCTTAGTGCTAGGAGGCCAAAGCCAGTTCGATTCATGGTCCCTCAAGAGCCTGATTAGGATTTGAAACAGAAGAAATTTAGCAAAAACTCAGCGAGAATACAATGCAAATGTCTCGAGACGAAAGGATCCTCCAAAGAAAGTTAAGTTGTCAGATAAGGAGAATTGATGGATTTATTGAAAGTGTGGATTCAATTATTGAGGCAGATGAAACAATACGCTTAGAAATAATGGGTGAAGAATTAAAGGAGATCAAAGAGAAAATTGAGAAACTCTACGACGAGCTGTTTTCTTTGGATGAAGTTGATATAGATAAAGAAAGTGAGGCATATGATGGTTCAATGAACAAGATTGGAAGCTTGAGGGTAAAAATAGAAAATGAGAGAAAACTCAAAGACAAACTGGCGGACATAAAGCCAAATGGCTCTCAGGCAAATATAAAATTGCCTCAATTTGACTTACCGATATATGATGGAGATAGGGGCAATTGGATCAACTTCAAAGAGCTATTCCTCACCACCATCGATGCACATCCAGGGTTAACTAATATACAGAAGTTACAATATTTGAATTCAGCAGTAAAAGGCGAAGCGGCCAGATTAATAAGGGGTTTCCCTTTACTAAGTGAAAATTATGGCCAAGCATGGAGTACACTGTTATCAAGATATGATAACCCGAGAGAGCTAGCTTATGCCCAGGTATCAAAAATCTTTTCTCTCCGGGCAATTAAGAATCCATCGGCTAAGTGTCTCCATGAATTCATGGATGTTTGTAATGAAGCCATAAGAAACTTAGAAACGCTGGAATTGAAGAGAAATCAATTAGTGGATGTGATCCTGGTGCACTTCCTCCAGCAGAAGTTGAGTGAAAATCTAAGGTTGGATTGGGAACTGTCAATGGACAATACTCTTCCATCTTATGACAAGTTCATAGCATTCATTTCCAGACATGCAAGAAGCATGTCTTGTGCTGTCAAGGAATGTTCAAAAAGGGAAGAAACCACCGGATCGAGATTTCCCAAATGCCAAAGCTACGGGATGCTAATTGAGAAATCGGACACTTGCATATTATGCAAATCTAAGCATCATCCACTATACATGTGCAACTTATTTTGCAAAATGCCTTTAAAAGAAAAATTAAATGTAGTAAAAGGTCATAAATTGTGCTTCAATTGCTTGAGGAAAGGCCATTTCTCATGGAATTGTAGGCTGAACCAACGATGCAAAGTATGCAAGGGCAAGCACCACACAATGATTCATTATGATAAACCGAGCACGGAAGGCGCTTCGGCCCAAGTTGAGAACACAACTCCGAAGGAACATGAAAGTGCTATCAATTTAACGAATACTCAACAGGCAAACTGCAATGATAGCCACGTACTACTCGCAACGGCTAGAATCAAGATAAAAAATGGACTCGGAAAGTTATGCACCTGCAGAGCCCTACTGGACAGCGGTTCCCAAGTCACCATGATAACAAAAGGATGCTGCGAAAGATTGGGACTTGTCCAAAGGAAATCAGATCGGATGATTATAGGGGTTGGAAACACACCAGTGCAGCATTCTTCATCGACAGTAAGTGTGACATTTTGTCCACTGAATAATTCTGAGGAATTCTCGGTGGAGGCAGTAGTCACGGGAGTGCTCACTTCAGAAATTCCGAACTTCAGGTTAAAAGACCCTAATTGGCCAACTTTGAAGAGCCTCAAATTGGCAGACCCAGAGTTCTACATACAAGCCCCAATAGATATGATATTGGGAGCAGATATATACACTGAACTTATGTTGAATGGCTCTATATCTCTCGGAGAAGGATTGCCAATGGCTATTAATACAAGACTAGGTTGGGTACTTCTAGGAAAACTCATGGGAACATCAGAGAGTAATACAGAAGTCTGTAACCTGAGTTTACAATCTGAACCAAAACTAGAATTCGTAATGAAAAGATTCTGGGAAACTGAATCTGTGCCGTCACCGGATCTTTGTACACAGGACGAAGATTGTGAAAGATTATTTTCGAATAACCATGGCAGAGATAGCCATGGAAGGTATTGGGTAAAATTGCCATTCAGACAACATCGACCGCTTCTGGGTGAATCAAGAGAAAAAGCTTTAAGAAGGTTCCTTTCGTTGGAAGGAAAATTGTGTAAGAATGTGAAATTATATGACCAATACCGGGGATTCATGAAGGAATATGAACACTTAAACCACATGGAAAGAGTCCCAATTGCAGAAGTGAAGCGAGAATTGTGCAGATGCTATTACATGCCTCATCATCCAGAAGATGCGGACTATCAGAGGATATTGTGGAAACCATCGCCAGAAGAGCCTGTGGTGGACTATCGACTACTGACTGTTACCTATGGTACAACTTCGGCTCCATTTTTGGCAATGAGAACATTACAACAGTTAGCAGAAGATGAAGGCCAAAATTATCCTGAGGCTTCTAGGGTGACCTTGAATGATTTCTATGTCGATGATCTGCTAACAGGAGCTCAAACGATTGCTGAAACCAAAGAACTAATAGACCAATTAAAGGACTTAATGAAAAAGGGAGGGTTTCCCTTAAGAAAGTGGAATTCAAATTGCCACGAGATAGTGTCTCATGTCGAGGAAATGAACGAAGAGAGGAAAATTAACTTGGAGAAAGGAGCCATATCCAAGATTTTAGGAATTGTATGGGATCATGTACAAGATACGTTTAGAGTTAATATAACTCTTCCTGAGGAAGTTGTTACCAAAAGAGATCTTCTCTCCAATATTGCGAGGATTTTCGATCCAATTGGTTTCCTCTCACCTACTACAGTGGCAATGGCGAATCTCCAGAGGCAGACCGCGGTCAAAGAAGTCGAGGATTTAGAAGGGCTACCAGTCTACCACCGCGCCATATTGAAGGAAAATGGAGAGTGGCCAGAAGTTACCAAAGCCATCCAATGTAGCTACCCGAAGGTCTTTGTCGGCGACGGAACTCATCTTTACCTCCTCATAGAAGATGTGGAATCTCTAGATGGCCCGAATGTCCGCTCGGTATTGTACCAATACCACATCCCTCACAAAAAATGGATCTGGAGAAAAGTGAATGGTTTCGCTCCAATAGTTATTTCCAAGTCTATCGTTTATGCCTCTCACGATAAAAGGGTGTACTTTGTAGGAGGGAGAATACACTCTAGAGGGAATAAGGTAACTTGCACCGACAATATTGTCCGAGTGAAACTTAAAGAGGGTCGGGCTTCTGTTCTAGTGAAAAGCAGGAAGTCGCCCCTAACTGACCTCTTGGTCCTGGCAATGACATTTGCACCATCGGCGTTCTTGTTTATGCTTGCAGAGACCCGCGACCACTCTACTTACAAGGTTTTCTCCTATCATCTCCTAAACAAAGATTGGCATCTGATTGGATCAGACAAAATATTTTGGAAAGAGAAATTTCTCTCTCTTCAGATTTGCTATACCAACAAGAAACTTTTACTATTCCCTCGAATGCAGTGGGAACAACACTTCTGTAATCTGTATAACTACCGACTTCAAACAGATTCCTGGGGGTGTTATACAACTATTCCGATTCTTGGTGAGAAAGAGGGCTATCCAAAAAATATCAATCACTTTACTATTGTGCAGGATTGGGTAAGAGCTGTATTTGTTCACGCTGGGAAGGAGTCGAAATATTTATGGAAGTTGAACCTGAAGTCTAAACAATGGACTGAACTACCAACCTATGTCAAATACAGAGATAGTCAATACACTGCTGTAGCTTTGGACCTGGTGTTCATATTGGGGCCAGCTGATAAAGAACACGAGACTGCAGAGAAGTATTTGTCGTTCTTCAAGACCAGAAGGTGCGAGTTGCCCAAGTTCGGGCTGCTACCGGAGTCTACCTACGACCTATTACGAAGTTGGCTCCGCTTCCCTTCAAATCTGAACCAGGGTTCAGCGGCCGGGGGGAGTATGTTCCAGCCTTAAATATGCAAATTGTTAGAATTTACTTTTGTTAATTATTGTTAAATTATGTAAATTTTAGAAATGTATATAATCTTGATTTTAGAAAATAAAGACAGTTAGAGTTATTAAGGCATACGTGGTTGAGTCATTAGTGTTGGTGAGACGAGGTTGAGTCATTAGAGTTAGTGAGACGAGGTTGAGTCATGAGAGTTAGTGAGACGAGGTTGAGTCATGAGAGTTAGTGAGACGAGACAATAGTAGTTATTCAAGTTTAAATGAGTTATAGTTAGCTCGCTGAGTTAAGAAGCATATAATTAAAACCAGCGTTGAAATAAGAATTAGGCGGTAATTCCTCCTTAGTGTCAGGAGGCCAAAGCCAATTCGATTCACGAGGTGTGTTCAAAAGGTATCGCGACTTTTGTGTTTTTTCAAAAATTATTTATTTATTCATGAATACCTATTTTGTCCCCTTCAAAGTAATCCCCATGAGATATTATACACTTGTGCCAACGGTTTTTCCAATCTTCGAAGCACTTCAAAAAATCATTTTTTTTTTTAATCTTTTTCAGCTCCTCCTTCGATGCCGTCTTTATCTTGTCAAGCGTAGCGTAACGTCGTCCTTTCATGGGCCTCTTCAGTTTAGGGAACAAGAAAAAGTCACAGGGGGCCAGATCTGGGGAATACGGTGGCTGCGCGGCATCATTAGTGTGTTGTTTTTGGCCAAAAAGTCGCGCACAAGCAACGATGTGTGAGCAGGGGCGTTATCGTGGTGCAAAAGCCAATTTTTGTTCTTCCACAAATCCGGGCGTTTCTGGCGGATTGCTTCGCGCAAATTGCGCATAACTTGCAGGTAATATTCCTTATTGACCGTTCTACTCTGTGGCAAGAACTCATGATGCACCACGCCCCTGCAATCGAAGAAAACTGTCAGCAAAACCTTCACATTCGACCGAACTTGGCGCGCTTTTTTCGGTCTTGGTTCGTGCGGCAGCTTCCATTGAGATGATTGAGCTTTGGTTTCCACGTTATAACCATAAACCCACGCTTCGTCACCATTTATGACCCTCTGGAGCAAATTTGGGTCGTCGCGGACAGAGTCCAACATCTCATTAGCAATGTTCATGCGATGCTGTTTTTGGTCGCAATTGAGCAATTTTGGTACGAATTTCGCGGCGACCCGTCTCATGCCCAAATCATTGATAAAAATCGAATGGCACGAGCCAATCGATATGTTTAGGTCCTCAGCAACTTCTCTAACGGTGATTCGACGATTGGCCAATATCATTTTCTCCACTTCATTAATTTTTTATTCTGTTGTTGAAGTGCTCGGGCGTCCGGCACGCTCTTCGTCGTTCACATCTTCTCGGCCTTCTGAGAACATTTTGTACCACCGATAAACGTTGCTTCGGTCCAAGGTAGCTTCTCCGTATGCCACAGTCAACATTCGGAATGCATCCGCGCACTTAATTTCGTTTTTCACACAAAATTTGATACAGGTTCTTTGATCCATTATTTTTAATAGGTAAACATCGAAGACGATCCAAAACACCTGCAAGCAAAGCAGCTGTCAACAATTAAGTGAACATTCAAAATGGCCGAGTTTGTCGGCATAAGTGAGAGACATGAGTACCAACATAAAGCCACAAAAAGATCGAAATTCGAATATACGTAACCCGCGAAAATTCAAAAGTCGCGATACTTTCTGAACACACCTCGTATATATATTTTTGGACAACCGTCAGGATGTGCCTTTTTTATTTTTAATATCAACACCTTATCTTTTTTATATTTTTTATTATTTTATCATTTTTCACACACACACATATAATATATATATAAATCCCCGTATATATATATATAATAAAGAAAAAGAGATAAACAAATCAGAAAGTGTGTGGTTTAGGGGATAAAAAAAAGAATATGTTTAACCCCGGCAGTGTGAAATTAGATTTCCCTCAAAACTTTATTTAATAAGCATCAAGTGAAGAATCCGTCTTTAGGCTTAATGGAGCCACCATTTCTGTCTGTCTATACTCTATAGAAAGGGATGTTTTTTATCTTTACTTTTTAACTTGGATAAATAACTTTTTTTTCTGAAATCTGAGATTTTATGTCGAATTATGTATTTAAGACCAATAATTATTTTTAGTTTTGGATTCCAAATACAATTTGATTATGAAACCTTATCGGAAATTTGAATCATTTCATTTAAGAACAGATTGGATTTAAGTCTTTAAGGTCTTTTGTGGATTCCCCATTTATATACACTCATGGACAAAACTTAAGGAAGTTGTACCTTTTAGCATGCTTTTATCTGGGTTTAAGAAAATAACTCTGAGAGTTATTTGATACACAGTGACCTTTATTGAAGACATACGAGATAACCTATTGTAAACAAAATTTACTCTGTCTACATCAAGAAAAAAAACCAGACGACCCGCGACATCAATAACTTTTTACTTCCTTAAATGTTGTCGGTGAGTATAAATAGTACACTAAGGCCGCGTATTAAAAAATACACAGTTTCAAAGAAAAGATTCATAAAAAAAAGGCAACCTCTCGGTGGAAAAAAAAGACAATTAAAAAAATCGACTAATTCTAAATAATTAATGCAAATTAGTGTAAAATAAAATTGGCGCGGGGGGAGGGAGGTTTTTAAGTGGATTATCAAAATTTAGGTCCCTTTTAATTATAGGAGAAGAAAGAAGAAAAGTTTAAAACCCACACACACACACTCTATATAGAATAGCTGCCATTTATTTTTTTTTAAATTGTGCCTTTTTTTGATGTAGATTTTTGTGGAATGTTGCAACAATTTTTGTGTTATACACCTGATTGCAACGGTTAGTGAATGTCCGCTTTACGACAGGTATGTGGTTACGACGGAGTCAAATTAGTGGATTGATAGAAAAAAAAAATTGACACTGAAAATGGTCAAATTACAATAAAATTTTATAATTCCTATTTCGACCTGTAGGTGACTCTCATCTCGAACTTTTTCAATGGAAACAAATCATAATGACTCGCTTGTTTGTGGAACAACATATAAAATCTAAGCTACACTCATGGGGGGACAAAACTTAAGGAAGTTTTACCTTTCAGCATCGGTACAATAACTCTGAAAGATATTGATACACAGTGACCTTCAATGAAGACACACGAGATAACCAAGTGTGAACAAAATTTCCTCTGTCTCCTTAAAAAAAAAGAAATTATGTTGTTGTTGTTGTTGTCGTGTCCAAAGAAGAGTCTTAGATGTCTCCATGCATCTCCATCACAGCAGCAGCAATGTCCACTATCTTTGCTCTTCATTGGAAAATGGGTGCCGTTGCCACGTTAGTCACCTTGGAAACGAACCAGAATTTGGTCGAATATTCCAAGGGTCCAGGGGGGACCGCAGGGAGGTGTAGTCGGACTTCTCCCCCCCCCAAACGAAATCATGCATTGTTTTAATGCATATTTAAAAGGAGAGGTGCCACTTTGATACCTTATATATATGTGACAATATAGTGGTAATAATGTGGTGAGGAGAGAAATAATCACACGACGAGTTGGTAGAGCAATCCCAGGCAGCCAGCCGAGAGAGAGAGAGGGAGCGAGGTTCTATGCGCTGAACGGCCGTTTGTCGTGTGTGGTCACCCCCCGGCTATCTGTCCCCAGGTGTTGACGGGCGGGCCCCTTCCCCCCCCCTTGGAATGTCGTGATGTCTAAAGTGTCTCGCTTTAGCTGCCCATCTCTCTCCCGTTGACTGTAGGTTTGTTTTATTAATCCTGGAAGAGCATATATTATGACATATATATATATATATATAACATAAAGTTACGGGAGGATATGATATTCATTTACCAAAAAAGAAATCTCTCACTTTAATTATACAATATGTTCATAAACCTAGTAAAAATAACATTACTATTAATGATAAAGAATGAGCTACAACACCAATGTTGGTAAATTCAGACAAAAGCCAACAACCTGTATACCACGGTTTCAGGCTATGAACCTCATCAGTACAGGGACGGCTTCCAATTCATAACATCCAACAAGACGAGGTTATGAAATCGGTCAAATTTACCAAATAGGTGTTTAAGCTGGTTAAATAGCAAGGGAAGATTTTCACGAAAGAATACGACATAAAGTTGATGATATCCATGTACAAAAACATAGTATATACACCTATATGTTATATATGTACACCTGTTAGTATATACACCTATATGTTGTTTATATATTAGATAATAAAAAGGCATATTAGACGAAAAAACATGGTGAAGGAAGACAAGTTTCTTTTATTGATGCATAGGTGCAAGCTTTCGGGTAAAAAGCCTTCAACAGGCTAGCAATGAAGCGCGACTTATAAGAACTATGGTACAAATGGTAGGAAGGAATATATATATATATATATATATAAGAAAGTTTTTAAACTATTTATATGTTAA
Organism: Cordylochernes scorpioides; assembly: GCA_030710605.1. Classification (NCBI taxonomy): domain Eukaryota; kingdom Metazoa; phylum Arthropoda; class Arachnida; order Pseudoscorpiones; family Chernetidae; genus Cordylochernes; species Cordylochernes scorpioides. Next base: position 14,397,975 of record CP092867.1, on the reverse strand, counting down.
TCTTAACAGAAGACCGATTTTTGAGCAAAGTAAATATTAAATCTGCAGTCTGAAACCACGATTTAATAATCCAATATATGCCTTTCTATTATCTAATGAATTAAATATGGATTGCTCTATTTTCAATACAAATGTTTATATATGTATAAATGTTTTAAAAAGTATAAAAATAATAAAAATTTAATATTCCACGGCAATAACAAAATGAAATTCCCCTAAATTCAACCCTCCGGTCGTTTATTTAACATTTCGATGTAACTAATTACAACGCTGATTGGCTAGTTAAGATCATGTGATAAAAGACGACCAATCAGCGGTCAAATAAATTCGACACCTAATATATATACCTATTTACATATATACCGAGATAGAAAGGTATACATTATAATAGAGATATTCAAGTTAAAATATTACGAAACAATATAAATTTATAATTCTTCGCCATATTTTTACGAATATAATATAAATTCCTTTATAGTTTGTGTGTGTTTGTCCAGAAAAAAAAATAAACAAGATTCTGTACGAAAAAATAAAACTCACAGACTACAATCCAGTGTGACAGGAGGTATATCATGGCTTTACCATCGTAATTAATTGTCTTTGACAAATAAGATAAATTGTTGGCAAAATTCCCATTAAAAGGGAAGAACAAGGACGTTTTTCTTTAATTTAATAGCAGGCGGTAATCTAGGTCCATTTGGAAATTAAAGCTTTCTCAGTAGAAGTCCTTGGAATGGCCCATAAAATTGTTATGAATCGTTTAGGGGTTATCGATTCCTCCGGAGAATTGTCACGCCAGCTGTGACAACGCCCGTTTATGACGTTCCACTTGGCTGTTATGCGCATGTGCATAGCGGAACTCTATATATGTTTTAGTTTCGGTTTGTCATTATCGTTTGATATCTTTTTTTTTTTTTGCGAAACTTTTGTTTTTTTTTTCAAAGGTTTAGCATTCTCTTTTGGTATTATGTGTGTTTGTTATTATAATTTGTGTTTGTGTAATATTGGTTGAATTGACAAATATGTTTTATTATTATTATTATTATTTTACATAAGTATTTTTAAAATAGAGCAATCCATATATAAACCTTTAATTAAAAAGGCATATATATTGGATCAAATAAATTGGTAAAATAAATGATATTTTGAACCAATATATGCTTTTTTAATTAAATAAGTATGTATATCGATACAAAGGTAACAGTTTTGTGACAATATGCAAAAAGGTTGGGTTTTCATCTTTGACTAAAGATTGTTAAAATAATTGCAAAAATACAAACACAATATACCAATCAAGATAATTGCAATGAATTTCTTTATCAAGTTAAAATATTAAGCTTTCAAGCGTTAGCTCAACATCAGGCCAAGTGTTTCGCAAAAATACCTACAATACAATATATAGAGAGGTACAACATAAAGTTGTGGGAAGATAATATTCATGTACCAAAAAAGGCACCTCTCCCTTTATTTATATACCAGAACGGTGCCACTGTACATTATCCTAGTTAAAAAACGTTACTAGTGATAATAAAGGGTTAGTTAAAACACCAGTTCTGGCAAATTCAGAGAAAAAGCCAATCTGTATACCTGTATAGAGGTGTAGTAATAAATTACTTATTTACATATTGAAGATTTTTAAATATGTAAATTCCTTCTATCCCTCTCTCTCTCTCTATATACAACAACAACAACAAAAAGCCTTTATTTAGGGTCACTGACCCTATACAGGATTCACCATAGGTATGCATAAGAACAAAGCAGTGAGACAAAGGAAACAACGATATAGACAGAAGAAAAAAAAAACAAGAAAGAGAAAGAGGGAAGCAAGAAAAACAACACAAAAAGAGTAGCAGTAAGAAAGTGAGGAGTGAGTGTCATTTGGCCTTCTTCTGAGATCCCTCTATATATATATATGTTATGAATAATTTGTTTGTTGTTAGATAAAGGGTTGATAAGACAAAGGATCGATAAGATAAGGGGTTGAGGTGCAGTCGTGATAAGAAAAATATAATTATTTACCGTCAAGTAGCTTTTATTTTCAATTACTTGAGGAAATATTACACATTAGTTATTTTCACATTATATAGAATTTATAAAGTTAATCCTATATTAGTGATTTAAAAAGATAGATATGTTAACTACGCATATTTACAACAAAACTATACAAGAAAACTGAAAGTCTTTCTAAAAACGATGATAAATAAAAGTAAAAATATCAATGAATAAAAATAAAATATATATTTTTAAAATATAGAAATATTTGAGTTTTTAGATTATATATCTATATATATAAAAATCAATGTTTGTTTGTTTGTATGTCCGGTATACAAATTCGCAGTAGTTCACTAATTCAAACCAAAATTTCCATACATAAGTAAAAAAATACGGGGAAGACGATAGGCTATTTTAAAAAATATATAAATCAATTATTAAAACTATATATTCAAATTATTCTACTTAGCTCACGAACAGCGCTCTCTATCAAAGATTAGATTAAATTATGCTGATGCAAACAAATAGATAATGCTAATAACAAACAATTATAAAAAAATCTTATCTAAATATATATCACTCGGGTAGATATGCACACGGGTCAATCCCGGGGCGAAGCCCGGGTCACCCGTCTAGTATCTTATATAAAGAAAAGAGATTTCTGTTGTATTTTAGAATTGTTGAAATTATGGTATGGTAATGCAGTCGTGGTTGAAATCCTTAAAGTATGATAATGAAAATGGTTTTGATCAGATATTGCTTTAATTAAACTTATGGAATATATATAAAATACATAATTGGGAAAAATACTGCCTGGCTTAAGGCGTAAGAATAAAACAAATGAAAAGCTTATTTACATAATGTACAAAGGTTTTGAGCCGGCCAGCGGGAAAGAGAAAATATCTTTATTTACGGGCTACTAACCAAAAGTTATGATTTTTGAGCCCAAAATCGATGTCAGGTGGCAAGGGACCGTAGGATGTGGAAGCAGGAGATGTCTAGCAGGGGTGGTGGAAACGTTGGGCAAGCAGGGGAATAGCGCCAGGGTGCAGTGAGGCGGGTGCGTTGAATAGGCCAGGAATCCAGGAGAAGTGGCAGATGGAAATGGAGGCAGAAGGTCCTTGAAGCCTAGAACTTGAGGGCCCTAGACTTCAGGATGGGGCAGCTTGAGGCTCTCGCCTCGTGCTTGTCAGGAAGGCCCTGGGAGCAGCAGTTGGCACATTTGGAGGTGCGCTGGTCAGCAATGGATGGGCAGGTTCGGCCTTCATGGCCGTCTTCACCGCAGTGGAAGCACTTAGGAGCTCTGGTGCATTGGGCAGAGTTGTGGCCGAAGCCACAACAGCGGAAGCAGACGCGGGCGCGGATGGACTCCTCGAAGTTGAGGATTACTCCATCCACCACGATCCTCCCGCGAACGCCCAGGGCTCTAAAGGTCTTGAGGTCCACCTCGATGAAGGCGGTGCAGGTCCCGTTTCTGGGTGCAGAACGGTGCGCCACGCGCACCACCTTGTCCCCAGGAAGTTTTCTAACAGCAGCGGTTTCCAGGAAGGTCTCCTCAATTGTGGAGTTGGATGTCTCCTCATCCACTTTGAAGAGGCAGATCCGTGGCAGGATCTCCTTCTGCTGGCGGACCTTCATTCCATTCAACTTGCTGGCCAGGGAGGTTGTAACCTCAGGGATGGTGTCAGGATTGCTGGAATGGAGGACCAGCTTCCTCTTGGTGCGCAGGGAGGCCCAAACGCCTTGGGGGAGAGTGTGAGCAGCGCGGACTGTTTTCAGCATCTCCCTTGGGTCAGCCTGTGGGTCATCTGAGATGACCACTGTGTGGGCCGCCGATTTTTCTCCATGAAGGATCACTTGGGCGGCCGCAGGCTTGGAGACGTGGGAAGGCACAGGTTTTGAAGGACCATTCAGGTTTGTCCTCTTTGCAGGCGGGTTGGGAGCTTCAGACTGCTTCCTTTTGGTTGGAGCAGGAGCAGGCAGGGAGGAGGCAGGCTTCTTGGCAGGGAGAGCAGCAGGAGCAGGAGTGGCGGGCTTGATTGGGTCAGTCTGGGAGTTGGTTTCATTGCAGGAAGGAGCAGGGCAGGTTTGAGTGCCGCGGCAAGCAGTCTTGGGCTTGTTGGCCTCCTCAATTTCGTCCAACTCTGCGAAGGACTCGAGGGTGTCAGTGAGGTTCTCTACATTGGTAGCGAGGGCCTTGATCATTTCAGTCCGCGAGGCGATGTAGCGGATCAGGTCCTCATGCAGGGATTTCAGGGCAGGATGGCCAATGGAGCTCAGGATGCTGCAGTTGCGTGAGATCACCATCTCATCTTCCCTCTCCAGGTCGGCGACGTTCACGATGCGGGTTGTAGGCTTGTAGGCCTTCTTTTTCTTCTTGGCAGGATTCATGACCACGGCCAGCGGGAAAGAACAACAACGAGATTTTATAGGGGAAGCATGACCTCTGGCGGTCGATTTAACAGAGTATTTGGATCTATGAAATATAATTTTAAATAGAATACTATTTTAATATAACATATATATTGTAGGTATTTGCAGAATAGTTGGCCTGATAATGAGCTAATGCTTGAAAGCTTGCCATTTTAGCTTAATGAAGAAACTAATTGCAATTCCCTTGAAATATTGATTTATTGTGTTTATATATTTACATACCAAATACATGACCCTTCTCTATTGGCTTTCTATATAAAATTTACATATGGGAATTTATTAGTATATTTATTATCATCTTCAACATTTCCTACCTTGATCACTAGCCTCTTTAAACCCTCTTTTATCTTGTTTCTTTCTTATTCTCATATGGGAGTTCCTTCTCGTTGGGTATGTGTTTCCTGTTTGTTTGTTTTTTTCATCAACCATTTAATTAATTGTTATTTTACAAATTGTTATAGCTTTTGTATTTTTCTTTAAGTTGTATGTGAGATTTCTAACAAATTTTCAGCACATTTCGGTTTAGTTATCCTCGCATGTCTTCGTCTGCACCTCAAGTCGATGTTCTAGTATGTGCTTTTTTATTGTATTTAAAATCCACGAGAAAATTTGCAAAATTAATTAAATTCATTTACTCTCAAACTGTAATGGGAACACTCCCAAAGTGTGTAATGAGAATACTTGAAAACTGTACAAGAATCACTCCCAAACTGTACAAGGGAAACTCCCAGTTTGTGTACTGAACACTCACACAAGTTGCGTGAGGAACACTCCCTATCTGTACAAGTATAACACTTCTATGCTATCACAAAGAAGCAGCTAGGGTGTCCCACACAGTTCAATAAATCCATGAACTTGCAAACGTCAGAAAGACTTCACAGATTATCTGTATAATTCCCAGAAATCAAATAAAGTTACCATCAAACAGACTCCTTAAAAAGTCCATAAAATCCGGGCTACAGACTCCAGAGCAATGAAAGGACTTCACGGTCTTCCAAATTGTTCACGGAATCTCAAGAAGTCCAAAAAAAGCTGCAGTTTAAGTAACACGTGAAGACTTCCAAGAAAGCTCCCGTCCCTAGCAGTGCATCCTCCTAACGACAATTTAACAGTGCAACTCCGATAAACCAATCAATTTCAGTTTTTGTCAATAGCTCCTGTGTTGACGGCGGGAGTTTTGTCTTGGACCACGTCCAAACGTATTTATTGGAACCATGGCGGAGTCTATCTCACCAGTTGTTGCAATTGATTCTTCCTTTCTTTCTTTCAGACGTTTCCGCATGGACGGCGTGATGCGAAAATTGTTTTGGGCGTCTGTTGGACGCCTCCCATCGACCAAGAATTCTGGCACCTGTTCAACCTCCATTTCTGGAATATTCTCTTCTTCTTTTTGTTTGTTCTTTTTACCTCAATACTGTTGGTTTTAACATGGAGATCTACGTGGATATCTGCTCTGAATCTATAAGATGAATAAATGAACGCCGTCTGGTTGATAGAAAATTGATATAAAAAAACTAAAGATTTTGACGAATTAGGAAAAATTTAGATGGTATATAAGGTTATCCCATAAAGTTCGTGTTTTTTTTTTCTTAAAACGTTGTTTTTCTTATTATTTGGCAATTAATATTGTCGCATACCTCGAGATATTTGCATATCATTGTTTTGTTTTATAAATTTTTACATTTTGTTTCTTATGAAAGGTTGATTTATTTGCATGTCCGCGAGAAGCGCGATGTATATATATAGGTAGGAAAAACAATAAAGTTAGAGTTTCTTTTGCTATGAAGCTTCTCATGTCTCGTAAAACTCGTTCTTCTAATATAGAACATCACAAATATTATGGCGAAGAAATAATTTATTATTTAATTTAATTATTCAATGAAATTATTCAACAGAATATATAAATATATTTCTTAATCTGTTTATGTAAAATAGTGATCAAAATATTTCTTTGCTTGCTTGCTCAAGATTCTCTAGCTGTAGATAGTTTTGTTGAGTTGTTGATAATTGTCGACTGGTCGTGGTGACGCCATCAATAAATACTTTCACATCTTCAGATATACAAAGACTTGATTTCTACTCTACAATATTATTATTAAGATGCACTAGCGCGCCATCTGTTATAAAAATTAGAAACTATTTTAGACGCGTAAGATTCTTTTTGAAATTAAACAATTTCTACTGCCCTTACTAAAATGAAAAAAAAATTAATGGGAGGGCCTGACTCATCAGTGATGGACCCTCCCAGTGGTTTCGCCAGTTTAATAGCGAATACATAATAATACACATAATACAATTACTATATACATAATACAAAGACATTATACATAACGGCGAATAATATTATGGTGAATAATATTTGTATTGCTGTCAAATTATATTGACAAACATTTTCAGTTTTTTTTTTTTTCTGATCAGGTTTTAGGGGGAAGAATGTTGTCTTTGTTTGTTGGTGAACCAATCTCTCACGCCTTCTCATTGGACGAATGTGGCCATGTCTTTATATAAGAGGGGACTAAGGGAATGCGAGAGGGGGCCCAGAGCGTGGAGAATTGGTGTGGAGACACTTAAAGTGTTTTTCTACGAGGTTTTCCCTGTCAGGCTGTTCTTTTGGAATCCCTGTGTCACCCCAGTTCGATCCCTAGCAACGCTACAATAAAGCTAAATATTTTTTATTTTATTTTACAAATCGCTAGTTCTTATTTATTTCCCTTTTTGTTGTTGGTGTTGTACTCTTGAGTGTACGCTTTTCTGTGTATTAAGGTACATTTAATTTAGGCCCTTGCCAATATTCCATTTTTGTGTGTTAACCCGCAAAAGTAATAACGTTCGTCATTGCAATTGTTTGCAAGTGTTTACGAACTTTTAGGACAACTTTGTATATTAAAATTTTTCAATGAAATATCGACGAAGGAAACATGGCGTTTATTATTATTCGTTTTATGTACTTCTGTAGAAAGGGTAGAGATGACCGAAAACTTGAGATTACATTAATATAAAATGAAAATAAATTCATCTCCAGTAATCTGTTGTATTATTTGAATTTAATAACCAGTAAATTTCAATCAATTTATTTGAATCATTCTGGTACTGGTCAAATTCAAATAAATGCTTTTATTAGAGATTTAATCCTGTTTATTCTCATTTTTTAAAAGATTCACTAAATGAATTTATTTCATAAGAGGCTTTACTGTATACCCTTAAACCGAAAACGCATTAAAAAAATCGTATGTTTTCTTTCTCTGTGTTATCCTATAGACATTGGAATAAACTTTATATAAAACAAAATTAAATAACAGACGAATTCTCTATTTGAAAAATAAGGAAATATTTTAAGTCTCTTCCATTTAAATTTTTATAACATAAATTTCCTAAAATAAAAATATAATTTTATATTCTCTTTAATATCAGTGAACAAATATTTAAAATATTCAGAAAACGATTCAAATATTACTAAAACTTTATCTATAAAAAGAATATATATTTGAAAATATTTTTCTGTAATTATATATATCAACATTTTTCAAGTAAATCATTAACATATTTCATAAATCCATCCAAATATTAATGCAATTTCAATCATAATTTGACACAAAATATATATTTAGTAAAATAATATAATACACACCCCTAGTAATTTTTAAATATATCGCCATGTATAACAGGAAATTAAATTCTTTTAATTATTAAAACGAAATTATATTTTATAAGTTTAAAATTTTTCAAACTGATAGAGAACTTTGCTTTATTCTTCGAATATTCTAAAGGGACAATAAAAATCATTTGAGAAGAGAAGGCAGACGATAGGCATTTGCGCGGGAAAACAAAAGGAGGGACGTCTTACTCTAGCAAAACATCGGCTGTTTGTCTGGCACACAAAACAGAAGACCAAACAGAAGAAAAAAAGTGTGTTTGCTGTCGCACCGACACCTTTGTCACCTTTCGTCTGTCTACAACCATAGCAGACGAAAAGTTTCGTTGCCATGTTCGGCTGCTATTTATTTCGAACTAAGTGCTTTTAAAATATAAAATTTGTTTTCGTTTATAGGTAATTATTAATCTAAATTAATTATTATTATTATATATTTTAAATTATTTTTGTTTGTTCTGACAAATATTTTTAAAGAATTTTTAAGAATTCTGTTGATATATTTTTAATTTCGTGTGTTGAGTAATATATTATATAATTTTAACTTTAAAAGTATCGATAAAAATATATATTAGATAGAAAGAGATAAAATAAAGACTTATTTTACAATAAAGACCAATACATCAAGTTTAATAGATTCTGCAGGCTGTATGTTTTAAGGCGAAAGTATTGACTGTACATATTTCAAGCTACTATTTCTAATTACTCTATGCAAAACGTTCAATTGTGTTAATTGTATATTATTTCAGATATACACGCAATTATTCTAATTGTGGATATAGCGTGTCTCTCCCAACTGTTAAATAAATAAAATAAAAGAGATAAAATGGATCATAAAATTGTATTTATTTATCAATATTTTACTTAATTGTATATGCTGATCTTTACCATTTATATTTACTGTATTTTGTGTATCTGATTTTACACCTTTTAAATACGTTGAAGTCAATAGATATATTGATCCACGCTCTTGTTGCATCCGCTGAAATTCAATACTTCCTCTCTCGGCAAAGATATATAAGACCTCCGCCCTAGCCGAAAATATAGTCACTTCACCATCAGCGGGAGCCCTCGTCGGTTGTTTTCAAGGTCCATCTCATCCACCATGTAGACCAGTAAGAACTCTTATAATCAATATATGCCATTCAAGACCGAAATTCTGAAATAGAGGTTGGCTTTTATCTGTATTTTCCCAAACTGGTGTAGTGGCTCATTCTTTATTATCACAATTATATTTTTAACTGATGGGATAAAACAAAATGTATTGTTTTAATGTATATTAAAAGGGAGTGGTGTCTCTCTCTCTATATATACATTCATGAACAAAACTGAAGGAATTGGAAAGTATTTGATATCGTTGGTCGTCTTTTCTTTTTTTTTTTCTTTTTTTTTTTTTTTTGAAGAAGACAGAGGCAATTTTGTTCACACTTGTTGGTTATCTCGTGTGTCTTCAATAAAGGTCACTGTGTATCGAATATCTTTCCGAGTTATTATCTGAATCCCGATATACATGCTAAAAGGTACAGCTTCTTTAAATTTAAGTACAAGTTTATTGGAATATTTGTGAAACTATTTTTTTCGCATAAAAATAATTTAATTGCATTTAATGAGATATTTAAAACACGAGTTATTTTAAACAGCTATTTTATTGTTATTTTCTGGAAAAGAACGGTAATTTGTAAAAGATATTTTACATAGTTTTAGAAAATAGAAACTGGAGGTATTAAACCGCACGCCTGTAATGGATGCTTCACAATAGACTTACTGTAAAAAAAAATGTAAATACAATTTTTACTGGGGGGATACACACAAAGACATTGTTTTTATACATTTTTAAAGTCAATACAAAGCAATAGCCTGCCATCCATATATATAACGATTGAAGACATTAAGACACGATTTTTTCTTTTCACAAATAAATCTAACTTCTACTGTCCTTACTGCAATGAAAAATATTGGAAGGGCTTGACTCATGTGGTAAACCCTCCCAGCGGTTTCGTCAATTTAATCTACCAGACCGCTTCTTTAGAGCTCTAATAGTGTATTGGATCATTCTGAGTTTATATGCTACACTAAAGACTTAATGTATTCATTACTTATACATTTTCAAAGGGAGAGGTTCCTTTTTGGGTATATTAATAATATCCTCCTGCAACTTTGTGTTGTAATCTGTCTGGAGAATTGACACACTGCCCCATTGTCACCTTTTTGGTACATTTGACCGATGACCCCTCTCGTAAGGATGTTATGAAATTGAAGCCGTCCCTGTACTGATGAGGTTCATAGCCAGAAACTATGGTATACTGGTTGTTGGCTTTTTGTCTGAATTTTCCAAACCTGGTATTGTAGATCATTCTTTATAATTACTTATACGTTCTGTACTGGGGCGATGAATAAAACGCATTGTTCTAATGCATTTCTTAAGTGAGAGATGCCTCCTTTGTTATTTCTATATATTAAAAATAATGAAAGCATATCCTGACCAGGAGCACATATGATTTTTTAGATGGCAGAGAGAGAGAGAGGACCATCTAGTGGAAGATAAATCAACTAAACATTGATTTAACCTGTTCCCTGATATTTGGCCAACCCATTTCTATATATGAAAAAAAAAATAGTACAAATATGATATTGTACTGGGATAAGGTGCATAAATTATATTTTAAAAAGGCATCTCCTTATCGTGCAACTGAAAGTTGCTGATGGCTTGCGCCATCTATCGGAATAATTTGGCCAATTCTGGAATAATTAAAAAATCAACGAGAATAGTTGATATTTATTCCGATAGATGGCGCAAGCCATCAGAAACTTTCAGTTGTACGATAAGGAGATGCCTTTTTCTTAATTTCTATATATACATATTAAAAACAAAAAATAACTTATCATGATTACTCCTATGAGCATTTTAGATCGTTGAGCGCCATCTAGTGGAACAAAAATCAACTAAACGCTGATTTTAACTTGTTCCCTGATATTTGATCTACTTATTTTTTCATATGAATCAAGAAAAGGCTAACAACATACACGTTTCGAGCTGTTGTCCCTGGCCAGCGTGGTGCAGGCAATATCTTATATACATATATTGCCTTAAATACCCGTTTCTTGATATCTAAAGAAGCCTCTCGACCAAATTTTTGGTCGTTGAGATACAGCCTGCACCTCGCTGACGAAGGCTAACAGCCCGAAACGGGTTCGTAGTTGGTTTATCTTGATTTATCAAGAAAATGGGTTGGTATTATATCATGGAATAAGTTAAATCAACATTGACTTTTCTTTCACTAGATGACACTCTTCCCATCTGAATTGCTCATGTGAATGGTTAGTATATGTCTTTTTGTTTATCAATATCAACACCTGGCCTTTTTTAAGTTTTTATTATCTTTATTACACACACATATATATCCCTATGTTGAATATAGTCACAATATATATTATTTGTAAATAAAATTCTTTATCTATTCTATTCTGTAGATCTTTCTGTTAAAAATCATGTTTAAGCGGCGAAAATTCTTATTAAAAACTCATATCATTTGGTTATTGAACATTTAATAACACATTAGCACATGCCAATAACCAAAGTTTTCAATTATTCTGTAGAAATAATATTTAGAGATTGTACATAGAATATCAGCCCGTTGAAGAGCAGTATATTTGCTCGAAAGCTTGCAAATTTAACATTAAAAGAAACTTTTTACCTGATATTGATTTTTACTTTTTCAAACATTATGTTTTAATATACTCTATTTTCTCCAACAAATTTTTTTTTATTATATTGTCTTCATTTATAAATGTGACCAAATTCTGGTCCAAGGTAGCACTAACGTGGCAACGGCACCCATTTTACAATGAAGAACAAATAATTTATAAATATATTAAGAAAAAGGCATCTCCTTATCGTGCAACTAAAGGTTACTGATGGCTTGCGCCTTCTATCGGAATAACTATCAACTATTCTCGTTGCTTTTTAATTATTCCAGAATTGGCCAAATATCCATTGTTTATTGTTAACTCTGTGTATTGGATATAAAAATGAGTATATAGTGTTGTTACCATATGTAGTGTAGGTTAATAAACAAGTATAGTACGCGAAACGTGTACCTGGTTAGCTTTTCTTGATTAATCAAGAATGGGTATTTGGCCAATTCTGGAATAATTAAAAATCAACGAGAATAGTTTATATTTATTCCGATAGATGGCGCAAGCCATCAGAAACCTTTAGTTGCACGATAAGGAGATGCCGGGCTGTTGGCTCTCATCAGCGTGGTGCAAGCTATAATTTATAAATAAGTTAAAAATAGTGAATTTTTAATCACTAAATGGTCTACTGGATGTAACAAAGAAATCTTAGTGACTTAAGTGCTGCAGGTTTCTTACAACTTAAGCGATCGTCGTAAAAAGTAGGAGCTGGCTTCTTCCTGAAGGTTAAAAGAATTAAAGGTTACCAGCCATTACGTAAGAGGAGCTTTTGCCTTTTTCCCCTGTTCGAGATAATTCAGTTTCGTCTGCTGGCTTATATCTTTCCATTCACCCCCGTTCTGGAACAAATTGAATTAAGAACCAGTCTGTATAAACCCCATTTGATGGAAACCCGGTTCGCTTCTGACATTAGAAAAAACGTTTTTTTTTTTTTAACTTCTTCTAAAAGCAAACCTATAAACTTGCATAAGACTTGTTTTTTTCTTTTATTATCTCCTTTTTTTATCGTTTGGTATAGCTTTTCTTTAATCTATTTTACGATTGCAATGTTGTTGGTGTGTTTTCTTTCCCCTTTTTTTTTACCCCGCCTATCTTAAGCTTGTGATATTTATGTATCTTTTGGTATTCTTTTTTTTTATCTCTTTTCGTATGTTTCTATTTCCGTTTTGGTGGGAAGATAATCGTCTGATGTAAATTACGTTGTGTATCTTTTGGTTGCTTTTTTGTTTGTTTGTTTTTCCCCCTCGATGAGGTTAAATCGATTTTTTTTAATTTTATGTAAATATATATATTTTATATTTCGTAAATATTTTATTATTATATGAATAATCACATTTTTTATTTCTTTTATTTTATATAATTTATTATCTTATATATTGTAAATATTTTTGATGAAAATATATAACTTTCGAATTTTTTGGAATAAAGAGTTTATTTATAAAAAAAAAAGAATTTCCCGCTCTATCAAGTATGAAATACACTCATAAACAAATCTTAAGGAAGTGGAAAGTCTTTGAAGTTGCCAGAGTCGTCTGTTTTATTTTATTTTTATTTTTTTTTTAATAAGAAGAAGAAGGAGACAGAGACAATTTTGTTCACACTTGGTTATCTTGTGTGTCTTCAATAAAGTTCACTGTAATATCTTTCACAGCTTTTGTATGAATCTCAATATACATGCTATGAGGTATAACTTCCTTAAGTTTTGTCCATGAGTGTAAATGTAAAAGTCAAACAACAACAACAAAAAAGCCTTTATTCAGGGTCACTGACCCTATACAGGATTCACCAGAGGTATGCATAAGAACAAAGCAGTGAGACAAAGGAAATAACGATATATACAGAGTAAAAAGAGAAAGAGAAAAAAAAACAAGAAAAGGAAAAAAAAAACAATAATAATAAGAAAGAGGGAAGCCAGAAATCAACACAAAAAGAGTAGCAGTAAGAAAGTGAGGAGTGAGTATCACTTGGCCTTCTTCTGAGATATGGACTTGTGGAAACCATAAAACGCCGTAGCAATATACTTATTCTGGGTCATATTGTCAATTATTGATGGAAGTGAAGCACAGAGTTGCCCTGTAAAAGTCAAACTAATTTCTACAAGTGCAGACATGTGGCGCACTTACAGTACCAGCAATCACTATCTCCCCACCAGGATAAGCAAAGTCTTGAGTTAAGTAAAAAAAAGTAATTCAATTACTCTGTGACAAATATACTTTTATACTCTATCATTTACTGTTACCTGGTACTACAAGTGTAGACATGTGGTGTACTTACAGTACAAGCTGTCACAACCTACCATGGCCTGGTACTACATGTGTAGACATGTGGTGTACCTACAGTACAAGCTGTCACAACCTACCATGGCCTGGTACTACATGTGTAGACATGTGGTGTACTTACAGTACAAGCTGTCACAACCTACCATGGCCTGGTACTACAAGTGTAGACATGTGGTGTACCTACAGTACAAGCTGTCACAACCCACCATAGTCTGGTACTACAAGTGTAGACATGTGGTGTACCTACAGTACAAGCTGTCACAACACGCCATGTGGCCTGGTACTACAAGTGTAGACATGTGGTGTACCTACAGTACAAGCTGTCACAACCTACCATGGCCTGGTACTACAAGTGTAGACATGTGGTGTAACTACAGTACAAGCTGTCACAACCTACCATGGCCTGGTACTACAAGTGTAGACATGTGGTGTACCTACAGTACAAGCTGTCACAACACGCCATGTGGCCTGGTACTACAAGTGTAGACATGTGGTGTACCTACAGTACAAGCTGTCACAACCTACCATGGCCTGGTACTACAAGTGTAGACATGTGGTGTACTTACAGTATAAGCTGTCACAACCTACCATGGCCTGGTACTACAAGTGTAGACATGTGGTGTACCTACAGTACAAGCTGTCACAACCTACCATGGCCTGGTACTACATGTGTAGACATGTGGTGTACCTACAGTACAAGCTGTCACAACCTACCATGGCCTGGTACTACAAGTGTAGACATGTGGTGTACCTACAGTACAAGCTGTCACAACCTACCATGGCCTGGTACTACATGTGTAGACATGTGGTGTACCTACAGTACAAGCTGTCACAACCTACCATGGCCTGGTACTACAAGTGTAGACATGTGGTGTACTTACAGTATAAGCTGTCACAACCCACCATAGTCTGGTACTACAAGTGTAGACATGTGGTGTACCTACAGTACAAGCTGTCACAACCTACCATGGCCTGGTACTACAAGTGTAGACATGTGGTGTACCTACAGTACAAGCTGTCACAACCTACCATGGCCTGGTACTACATGTGTAGACATGTGGTGTACCTACAGTACAAGCTGTCACAACCTACCATGGCCTGGTACTACAAGTGTAGACATGTGGTGTACCTACAGTACAAGCTGTCACAACCTACCATGGCCTGGTACTACAAGTGTAGACATGTGGTGTACTTACAGTACAAGCTGTCACAACCCACCATGGCCTGGTACTACAAGTGTAGACATGTGGTGTACCTACAGTACAAGCTGTCACAACCTACCATGGCCTGGTACTACAAGTGTAGACATGTGGTGTACCTACAGTACAAGCTGTCACAACACGCCATGTGGCCTGGTACTACAAGTGTAGACATGTGGTGTACCTACAGTACAAGCTGTCACAACCTACCATGGCCTGGTACTACAAGTGTAGACATGTGGTGTACCTACAGTACAAGCTGTCACAACCTACCATGGCCTGGTACTACAAGTGTAGACATGTGGTGTACTTACAGTACAAGCTGTCACAACCCACCATGGCCTGGTACTACAAGTGTAGACATGTGGTGTAACTACAGTACAAGCTGTCACAACACGCCACGTGGCCTGGTACTACAAGTGTAGACATGTGGTGTACCTACAGTACAAGCTGTCACAACCTACCATGGCCTGGTACTACAAGTGTAGACATGTGGTGTACCTACAGTACAAGCTGTCACAACCCACCATGGCCTGGTACTACATGTGTAGACATGTGGTGTACCTACAGTACAAGCTGTCACAACACGCCATGTGGCCTGGTACTACAAGTGTAGACATGTGGTGTACTTACAGTACAAGCTGTCACAACCCACCATGGCCTGGTACTACAAGTGTAGACATGTGGTGTACTTACAGTACAAGCTGTCACAACCTACCATGGCCTGGTACTACATATGTAGACATGTGGTGTACTTACAGTACAAGCTGTCACAACCTACCATGGCCTGGTACTACAAGTGTAGACATGTGGTGTACTTACAGTACAAGCTGTCACAACCTACCATGGCCTGGTACTACAAGTGTAGACATGTGGTGTACCTACAGTACAAGCTGTCACAACCCACCATAATCTGGTACTACAAGTGTAGACATGTGGTGTACTTACAGTACAAGCTGTCACAACCTACCATGGCCTGGTACTACATGTGTAGACATGTGGTGTACCTACAGTACAAGCTGTCACAACCTACCATAATCTGGTAATACAAGTGTAGACATGTGGTGTACTTACAGTACAAGCTGTCACAACCTACCATGGCCTGGTACTACAAGTGTAGACATGTGGTGTAACTACAGTACAAGCTGTCACAACCCACCATAGTCTGTTAATACAAGTGTAGACATGTGGTGTACTTACAGTACAAGCTGTCACAACCCACCATAGTCTGTTAATACAAGTGTATACATGTGGTGTACTTACAGTACAAGCTGTCACAACCTACCATGGCCTGGTACTACAAGTGTAGACATGTGGTGTAACTACAGTACAAGCTGTCACAACCCACCATAGTCTGTTAATACAAGTGTAGACATGTGGTGTACTTACAGTACAAGCTGTCACAACCCACCATAGTCTGTTAATACAAGTGTATACATGTGGTGTACTTACAGTACAAGCTGTCACAACCTACCATGGCCTGGTACTACAAGTGTAGACATGTGGTGTAACTACAGTACAAGCTGTCACAACCCACCATAGTCTGTTAATACAAGTGTATACATGTGGTGTACTTACAGTACAAGCTGTCACAACCCACCATAGTCTGTTAATACAAGTGTATACATGTGGTGTACTTACAGTACAAGCTGTCATAACCCACCATGGCCTGGTAATACAATGTGTGGTGTATACATGTGACCTATAGTAACCACCAATACAATTACTATAAAGTGTAAGGCTTCACATGAGAGACCCATGTGATCGGTAACCACCTACTGAACTTTCACCTTTTTAGAAGCAAAAGTAGCTATCTCTGACTTCACCCAACCTCCAATGAGAGACCACCTCCAGAACAGACCAACGTATCTATGTATTTATTATCTCATTTTGGGCGTTCTAATGTACTGTAGTTCTATATCTAATTCTATATGTGTGCATTCCACTAATATATTTATACACAGAAATAATTCCAAATGCCATTTTTTATTACAAAATAATTTTAATACAAGTATTTTCTTTATTTTAAACTAATCCCTAAAAAAAGAAATACGCAAATTTAATATTCACTATAATTTTAAGCGTTAAAAATTTGGTCAAATTAATTCATAAAAGATATAAATGATTTATTCGGAGAAAAATGTTTTTATTAAATTCTTTTGATAAAAGAGTATAATTTTTTTTTCAATGTTTTTCATTAAAATATCATTTATATAAAATAAAGCCCAACCTTAAATTAAAATATAATTTATTTCGAATAATAAATTTGATTTTAGAGGAAATGATTTAATGTAAAAATTTCCCCCACATCACATTCACTAAATTATATAGCAATTCCCCGCGTTTATATTCCATTAATAAATACTTTACGCTGATGAGAGAGAAAAAAAAGTTCTACCTTTATCAATTTTACTTTATGATTTAAAAAAAAAACTCGCTAATTTACGTTCATTATTTTAACTTCATTCCCATTATTAAATAATTATTTTAATAGCAAACGAACAGCTTTTAATTTCGCGTGCTTAATTTTTGAATAAATGAGATCATTTGGTAGAAAATTTGAAAGTTATATATATATATATATATTAAATGCATTTATTTTTAATAGGTTTTATAAAATAAATTTCTCTATTTAAAATGTATTATATATAATAAATTATTTTTGAAAATTTATGGATAATAAGTTCTATATGTTATAATAATTATTGTTGTTATATATAAATGTATTTTATATTTTTTATATGGTAACATCTATTTTGGGAATTCTTATAAGATGTTTAATATAGTTATTGAAAATTAAAGTATGAATTTTATAATTTAAATGAAAACATTAGAATAAACAAAACGAATTTCAACATATTTCTCAGAATATTTAATTAATGCTGTTTAAAATTTATACAATTTAAATAAATTATAATCAATCAAAATAAGCTCTTCCTCATTTACTCTAATCAAATTGAAACAAATTCTAATGTTTTAATAATACTTAATCTTATTTTAACAAATCAAAAATTTTAAATAGTGGCTTTCTTTTAATTTAAAATAATAAAATAACACATACATTAAAAATAAACTTCGAATTAGTAATAAAATCTATTTTATTTTTAATTTTATGTCATAAATAGAGATGTTCTTCGGTTAGAATTCAGCATATCTAATATATTTAGATATTATCTCAATTTTTCATTTTTTCTCTTTTTCTCAAAATAAATTATATTTTCTTTATGTCAAATGCGCGCATTAGTATATCCTTATTACTATGTTGCGCACTTATAGTGACCTATTCATGATAGATAAAAATATATTTTTGAAGAAAAAATTAAGCGGGATATCTGTTAGATGATATTTAAGCTGTGGTGTACATGGGTAAGACATCAAGTGGATTCTCCACAGGTCGATCAGAATAATCTGTCGCAGACGAAGAAGTGTAGCTTGTAGTTGCTTGCAACAGATGGCAGTCTTCGATCTGTCCATCGATGGGTCTGTCAACGATTTTGTCATCATGGCTTGGTGTGACAAACGCCACCACCTACCTACGTCTCACCTTATATGTTATATATGTATATATGCTATATAATAATTCTGAAAGATAGGATTTATTTGCTGATATTAAATACAAGAATATATATTTGCCAATGGTATTGATAATGTGGACTTGAGGCGAGAAAGAAAATAAAAGTCTTGATTACGTATTTACATATTCATAATTATTTCAATCAATACTATTTATTCTACTTTAGATGTCTTATATATTGAAATTTAATTATAATTTGTATTGTGAAAACATGGGTTGACTGTTGGAGAATTTCCAGTGGATGAATTATCTATCGAGTGTATAGTTTGTCTCTCGTATATTTATGACAAAGATCATGTTACAAAAAGCTTCTTCTTTCTTATCTACACTCAATCATATTAAGGTATCAAGCCCGTAGAAGGTGACAACCATCATCTGGGTGAAATAGAATGCGTCTGCCTTTGTCATTAAGACTGGGAGCACTACTCAGTGGCAGGCCAACTTAGCTCCAAAAGAAATGGCCGCCTCTGACTTGAGGAACAGACGCCATATGCAGCCGCTCCTAACATGGAGTACAGACTCATCCTGTATCCCTGGATCAGGAGCCCTTACAGGGTAGTATCAGCCGGGCCAGCTGAGCCCAGGTTTTTTAGCGAGCTTGTTACTGCGCCTCCTTTTTCATCCGGGCTTGAGACAGGCAAAGGCCGAGTTGCCAAAGTGTAAAAACAGGAAGGAAACTTTATTGATGAGTTCTACTCATCCCTAGCAGACACCATCAACAAGTTCTACTGCCTTGATACCCTGATATGATTGTTGAGTGGAGATAAGAAAGAGAAAGAAGTCGCTGTATCCTTGAAGCATATAAAGCTGGTAGAAGAACTTCCATTGTATCCAGCCAATTGTTCTAATTTGACCCGAGTTGGTTTTTCTTTGCTTCCAAACGATTCGAAATTGGTTTGTCAAATTAAAAATTCTCTGTAGTAAAGAATGGCGAAATTACGAGCTAATTATATGTAATTACTTCTAATTAGTTACAGAAAGATGCAATTAAGTAATTATACAAACAAATGAAGCAATTTGTGGTATTTATTGACCATCCCAACGGGTGTGTCTCTTAGATAAATACATATATATTGCACATATGTAATTAAAATTATCATCTTCATAAATGTTTTTATTCCCCATTATTTTTGACAAATTAATTCCTATTTGCATAGGTTAGAGGCCATGATAATCCGGTAGGTCAGTGACTGCTGTAAGTACATCACATGTAGGAGCATTTCGACGATTGTGAGCAGAGCTCTGTTTGGTTACATACATTTTTCATATATCAGAATTCATACATCCATGGACAAAACTTAAGGAAGGTGTACCTTTTAACATGTATATCGAGATTCAGATAATAACTCTGAAAGATATTACAGTGACCTTTATTGAAGATACACGAGATAACCAAGTGTGAGCAAAATTACCTCTGTCTCCTTCAAAAAAAAAACAGACGACCGGCGACATCAAAGACTTTCCACTTCCATAAATTTTGTCTATGAGTATATTTAGACATGGCTATATTAATCCTAGTTATTTTGGAAGTCATTTAAGTAAATTTTTTATTTAAAAAATAGAAATTTGCCGGGAGCATATTGATCTATGCAAATAAAGAGCACATCTCCCGTCAAAATAGACGTTAGTAACCAAACGGGGCTCTGGCACACTTGGAAACTCAAAAGTCGAACTGCGCTTTTCACAAATGTAGATGTAGTGAATAATGTAGAGAACTTATAGTAAAAACAGTTGTTAAACCACTACCTGCGGTCCCCCCTGGACCCTTGGAATATTCGACCAAATTCTGGTTCGTTTCCAAGGTGACTAACGTGGCAACGGCACCCATTTTCCAATTGGACACGACAACAACCCACTACCTACCATGATTATCATGGCCTGTACTACGTTTACTAGGAATAATTTAAAAAGTGGAGCCATTTTCTGGAATTCAATGTTTATATTATTTATAAATTAATCGTATTTAAGACCAAAATACTTAAATAATGACAATATTCATGTGAATGTTTATTTTATTTTATATTAGTATTGAAGGTTTTATTTTTCATTTGAACATTAATACAAACTTTTGATTAGTAAGCCTTTTATAAAATAGTAACTTTATGAAGATCATGCTATAAAAAGCGAGTATTTAAGACAAATAATTCTTTATCCCCTTGTTTTTTTGTCTTAAATCCGAACTCGACTCTATTTCAATTTTACAAATGTTTATTTTTACTATTTTTATTTAAAAAAATAGTTCATATTTATAACGAGAGATGGCGTTATGCTTTAAAAAAAATTTTTTTATTTTATTTCTATTCCAATATATATTCTAAATTATTATTTATTTTTTCATTAAAATTTATTCCTCGAAGAAATAAATAAAAAAAAAATACTTCTTTTCCTTAATGAAAACATTTTTCTCCCCCTCGTAATTAATTATTTATCAATGAATATATATTGGTTGGAAAAAGAATTGGCTTCTCGGCAGTCGTTTCTGCCATTATACTGTCCCATCCATTAGAGATGTAATGATTTTTTCAGGGGTGGTCTCCCTCCCTCGGGGAAGTTGGTGGTTAGATCAAAGGTTTGTACCTAGACAAATGGAGCTACATTAACTTGTGCATTAGTGTATATATGGATTATGTTAGGAGATTCCTGGGTTTACTCAATTGGTGGTGTTTTCATGATTATCGTGATAAACTGGATTTTTTTTTACCTTCCGATTATTTTTTTTTATTTATTTAGCTAAATTGATATATTTGAGTTGTGTGTGGTTTTTCTTTTTTTGTTGTTGTTGTTTTTATTTTTATGTAAATATTTTTAAATATATTTAATAGGCTAATCCCTTAATAGAATGTTCAAATCTAAAAGCTTGAGGGATGAGTTTCTTTTGCGCTGTCATACATGTATGACATTTATCTATACATATTTAGGCCATGAATAGAATAGTCATATGATATTAACAATGAAAAAGAGAGAGAGAAAAAAAGCGAGAAATAGTTATTATATTAAAAGAAACTCATCCTTCAAGCTTTTATATTTGAACATTATATATATTCGTTTTTTTTTATTGTTGTTATTGTTTTTTTTTTTGTTTTTTTTTTATATAAGAAATGGAAAGAGAGAGAGATTGATTGAGATTGAAACTAATTTATTACAATGTCTCCATATAAAGTTATATATATAAGGTTAAATATATAAAATTAATATAAATATAAATAAATAATATTAAATAAGGATTTATCTAAAGTGTTTTAAACTATTTTAAACGCTTATGTGATTCTTCTAATAAACTAAACAATTTATTAATTTGACCAATTCTGGAATAAATAAAAATCAACGAGAATAGTTGATATTTATTCCGATAGATGGCGCAAGCCATCAGCAACTTTCAGTTGCATGATAAGGAGATGCCTTTTTCAAAATAAATAATTTATATTGCAGTAAGGGCAGTAGATAGATTAACTTTTAACAGAATCATACGCTTCTAAAATATTCATGGTAAACGGATTGCGGATTTCGACAATTTAGAAAGAGGAGATCATATATCGCCGCAACTCTTTTTATTAACGCGATTAAAGAAAGCTTTCGGGCAAGCCCTTCTTCAGTTAGCTAAACTATAGTTAGCTGAAGAGAAGGGCTTGCCCGAAAGCTTCCTTTAATCGCGTTAATAAAAAGAGTTGCGGCGATATATGATCTCCTCTTTCTAAACTTCTAAAATAGTTTCAAATTCTCCTAACAGCTGGCACGCTAATGCATCAGATAAAAAAAAAGAGTGAAATATAAAACTGATTTTTATTATTTTATTTATTTCAATTTAAAGCGCTATGTCCCCTTAGGGACACTTGCGCTGTCATACATGTATGACATTTGTCTATACATATATGTCATAATATATACTCTTCTAGGAATAATAAAGCTAACCTACAGTTGACTCAGAGAGAGAGACGGGCGGGTAAAGTCCGGTCACTTTAGACATCAGCGACATTCCAAGGGGCGACCACAGGGGCCGTTACTTGGAACCTCGAGACTATGAAGACAGTTGGGGAATTGTGTGCGATACGAACGGCCGCCCGGCTCTCTCCCTCTCTCTCTCTGGTTGTCTGGGGTTCCTCTTCCAAACTTGTGGTGTCCTTATTTCTCTTTCCCCACCTTATTATTATGCCACATATATATACAATAATTTTAGGCCGTGAATAGAATAGTCATATGATGTTAACAATAAGAAAGAAAGAGAAAAAACGAGAAATAGTTATTATATTTTATAAATTGAGTAAGTTTTATGTTTTTTATAAGTAAACATTATAATATATCTGGCTTTATGATATAAATAAAGATATTTTTTTTTACCGTGTTCACTGAGAAATAGAGCTTTCAAAAATATCTCCTCGTAGGATTTTGTTCGAGATTTCCAAAGCTGCTGTCTGTGCTTATTGACAGAACTGAATATGAGCATCTTGTATAGAGAAGTTTTAATCAATTTGATTAAAGTACTGTAGGTGTTAATTAAGTACGTTTTTTGTCCATGAAGTAATTTGTGAGTCTTTTGGGAGTGGATTGGGGGTAACAATTATGGCAACGTAGGTACTGTAAGCTAGCTAACGCCCTGGCAACAGTAAGTACGCTGTGTGTGCCGGTAAAAAAAAACAACTTTTAATGGAGTTGAAATTAAGTTTGGAAGTAAATTAATAAATTGATGAGAACATCCTTCTGGAAGTCGATCGATGAATTGGGTCTGTCTGAAGGCTTGTTCTTGTTCTTTGGGGCTACCTCTAGGTCCTGGAGGTTTGTTCTTCTTTGGGGCTGATTCTGAGTAGTGGAGGTTTGTTTTTGTTCTTTGGGGCTGATCATATTTTGAAAGGCTTCAGTTTATAGTTTCTCAGCCCCTCCAGTATGTAAATATGTCTGAAAAGCTCCAGTTTATACCACTGCTCCAGTAGGTAAATATGTTCAAAGGTTTCAGTTTATACTACTGCTCCAGTATGTAAATATGTTTAGAGGCTTCAGTTTATACTACTGCTCCAGTATGTAAATATGTTTGAAAGGCTTCAATTTATACCACTGCTCTAGTATGTAAATATGTTCAAAGGTTTCAGTTTATACTACTGCTCCAGTATGTAAATATGTTTGAAAGGCTTCAATTTATACCACTGCTCCAGTATGTAAATATGTTCAAAGGTTTCAGTTTATACTACTGCTCCAGAATGTAAATATGTTTGAAAGGCTTCAATTTATACCACTGCTCCAGTATGTAAATATGTTCAAAAGTTTCAGTTTATACTACTGCTCCGATATGTAAATATGTTTAGAGGCTTCAGTTTATACTACTGCTCCAGTATGCAAATATGTTTAGAGGCTTCAGTTTATACTACTGCTCCAGTATGTAAATATGTTTAGAGGCTTCAGTTTATACTACTGCTCCAGTATGTAAATATGTTTGAAAGGCTTCAATTTATACCACTGCTCCAGTAGGTAAATATGTTCAAAGGTTTCAGTTTATACCACTGCTCCGATATGTAAATATGTTTAGAGGCTTCAGTTTATACTACTGCTCCAGTGTGTAAATATGTTTGAAAGGCTTCAATTTATACCACTGCTCCAGTATGTAAATATGTTCAAGGTTTCAGTTTATACCACTGCTACAGTATGTAAATATGTTCAAAGGTTTCAGTTTATACCACTGCTCCAGTATGTAAATATGTTCAAAGGTTTCAGTTTATACCACTGCTCTAGTATGTAAATATGTTTGAAAGGCTTCAATTTATACTACTGCTCCAGTATGTAAATATGTCTGAGGGAATTCAGTTTATACTACTGCTCCAGTATGTAAATATGTCTGAGGGAATTCAGTTTATACCACTGCTCCAGTATGTAAATATGTTTGAAAGGCTTCAATTTATACTACTGCTCCAGTATGTAAATATGTCTGAGGGAATTCAGTTTATACCACTGCTCCAGTATGTAAATAGATTTAGGACCCACCCGACATATATAATTGCCTTAATCTGAAAGCAGGGCAGACGAACTTGCCTCCAGTTTCCCGCGCACGCTAGGCCTAATATGATTAAAACCCCGCCACAGGTGGTTAATTTGCTTACAATTAAAGTGACTTGGTTTTAGCTTAATTTGACTCTCAAGCTAATAGGGTCTCAAATTGTCAGCTTCCCTTTATTCTACTTTTTGTGGGGGGGGGGGGGGCGAATGGGCGAAGTTTCCAGAAACGGGGGGCAGCGAATTCTCGCTGTATTCGGCTTTGCCTGGAGCTATAGAAGTCTCGCAAACCTTGGTAAGGTCCTGGTCACAAGGAATGCATGTGATCTTTCCATAGATTCCCATCCAGTCAATCAGTCTTATTCGTCGTCTTGCTATACCTTTGCATTCATTATACACTCATGGACAAAACTTAAGTGGAAAGTCTTTGATGCCGCCGGTCGTCTCTCTCTCTTTTTTTTTTTTTTTTTTGGACACAGATGCAATTTTTTGTCCACACTTGTTTTTCTCGTGTGTCTTCAATAAAGGTCATTGTGTATTAAATAACTTTTAGAGTTGTATGGATCCCGCAATATACATGCTAAAAGGGACAACTTAATTAAGTTTTGCCCTTGTGTGTAATTTGAATTTCTCATAATAGAAGTATATTTGCTTTGTCGTTGCGGTCTTTTATGGGAGGTTGTATTTTAGGGAACATTTGGTTCATGTTACATGTTCCAAGTATACGTGGTATAGGCCATGATAATCATGGTGGGTTAGTTAGCGACTGCCATTCACTCAAAGTGAAACCACATGTCTATACATGTAGAAATCAGTTCGAGTTTTGAACTTACAAGTGTGCCAAAGCCCTGTTTGGTTACTCGTACTCCAGGGTAAATTCATGATTCAGGATAAAATTGTGAGAAGCGTTTAAAAACTACTTCTTCTTTTTTCTCTCACAATGAGTATGTTTTAATAGCCACTCTGCGCACGTATATTTGTAAATAATTCTTGTATGAAATAGTCGATGTTTTAATTAAGCCCGTTGAAGAACGATTATCGCTTGAAAACTTGCATTTTAAAATAAAATCGAAACTCATTGTGTGAAAATATTTTTAGTTTTTAAATCCCTGGTGAATTGAACTTGTGGAAGAACTGGAGGCCACATCGAAGGGTAAAAAAAAGTTGTTCAGCGCGGGTTTGAACCCTGCTCGTAGTTATTGAAAATCGGCGTTTTTTTCCACTCCTTCATCAAACCTCATCTTAAAAGAGGAAAAATATTTTCCCCAAAATTTATTCATTAAAATATATTTTTTTAACTTCCTTAAAAAAATGTATTAAAGTTTATTTTTGAAAAGTTGGGGGTATAAAATTATCAGCATTTTACTGAAAAGTCTTAAGTGACGGAATGAAATGCGGTTAAGTGGAAGTATCGCTGTCAGAAAGGATGGTTGAAGTTATCCAGGCTTCCACACGAGTGGCATCGCCAACGAGCCAAGATACCCAGGCAGGCTGTGGACCCCACGAGTGGCTCACTAATGGACAGAAGATGGATCGCCCTGGGAAATAAATGTCGCACGATGTCACCCATTTTTTAACCCGCTATCGTTTTGCACAAATATCAACTTTCTTTTTTAAATTGTTCTATTTCTGCATCATATTACTTCTATTTCTGGTCTCTCTCTCTTTGTGTTTTGTGTTGGTGCGAATGGGGAGTTAACATGAACATGTCTCTTTTTTTTTGGAATTGAAGTGTGTTGTTGTTGTCGTGTCCAATGAAGAAATGTCCCCGTACATCTCTATCACAGAAGTTGCAATTCCATCTATCTTGGGTGTGTAAAGCTGCTGTTCTGGGTCCATGTCAATTTTCTGTTGTTGTTGTCGTGTCCAAGGAACAGATGTCTTCGTACATCTCTATCACAGCAGTTGCAATGTTCTTTATCTTGAGTGTGCAAATTTCTGGGTCCATGTCAATTTTCTGTTGTTGTCGTGTCCAATGAAGAGATATCTCCGTGCATCTCTATCACAGCAGTCGTTCTCTATCTTGGGTTTGTAAAGTTCTGGGTCCATGTCGAATTTCTGTTGTTGTTGTCGTGTCCAAGGAACAGATGTTTTCGTACATCTCTATCACAGCAGTCGTTCTCTATCTTGGGTGTGTAAAGTTCTGGGTCCATGTCAATTTTCTGTTGTTGTCGTGTCCAATGAAGAGATATCTCCGTGCATCTCTATCACAGCAGTCGTTCTCTATCTTGGGTGTGTAAATTTCTGGGTCCATGTCGATTTTCTGTTGTTGTTGTCGTGTTCAAGGAACAGATGTCTTCGTACATCTCTATCACAGCAGTCGTTCTCTATCTTGGGTGTGTAAATTTCTGGGTCCATGTCGATTTTCTGTTGTTGTTGTCGTGTCCAAGGAACAGATGTCTTCGTACATCTCTATCACAGCAGTCGTTCTCTATCTTGGGAGTGTAAATTTCTGGGTCCATGTCGATTTTCTGTTGTTGTTGTCGTGTTCAAGGAACAGATGTCTTCGTACATCTCTATCACAGCAGTCGTTCTCTATCTTGGGTGTGTAAAGTTCTGGGTCCAGGTCAATTTTCTGTTGTTGTTGTCGTGTCCAATGAAGAGATATTTCCGTGCATCTCTATCACAGCAGTCGTTCTCTATCTTGGGTTTGTAAAGTTCTGGGTCCATGTCGAATTTCTGTTGTTGTTGTCGTGTCCAAGGAACAGATGTTTTCGTACATCTCTATCACAGCAGTCGTTCTCTATCTTGGGTGTGTAAAGTTCTGGGTCCATGTCGAATTTCTGTTGTTGTTGTCGTGTCCAAGGAACAGATGTTTTCGTACATCTCTATCACAGCAGTCGTTCTCTATCTTGGGTGTGTAAAGTTCTGGGTCCATGTCAATTTTCTGTTGTTGTTGTCGTGTCCAATGAAGAGCCTCAGATGTCTTCATACATCTCTATCACAGCAGTTGCAATATCCTCTATCTTGGGTGTGTAGTACATGTCCTGTAAGGAAGTGTGTGTTGTCCAAACTGTATGGATTCAAACATATTTGTGAATCCATGGATATCTGAATAGTAAACCATTCCCTTATTCTATAATGGAAGATGGTTAAAAAAGTAATATTTACTCGAACTCATATATACAGAATGATTTGGTATAAGACGCGTTAATAAATAATAATAGGAAAACCAAAAAGGAATTTATTTTTCAATTTCAACAAAACGCTGTGAACAATATCAAAAAACCTCGGCGTGAAAGTCACGTATTTGGATCCTCAAAACTTTCCAGAAAACGAAGCAGACGACCACAAATCAAGCAGTGTAAACATCTCCAAACGATCGATGGATTATCGTCTGCGTTCTTTCTTGTTCGTTTGTTTGTTTTTTGTTTGATCCCCTTCATTATGATAGTGTCATGATACGGCCAATATCACACGCCTTGTCCTTCCAATCTTTCCTTCAGTAATTACTCCTATTTCTGGAGGATTACAACCTCACTACGCCATTCTTTTTTTTTCCGCGAGTGCAATGATAAAATAGATGTGAATTTTGAAGTGGATATAGTGATCTATAAAAATAAATATTTCCGTCAAAGCTATGGTGCATAGAATTGGCAAAACCACTTTGTAAGCCAAACACTATTTATTTTGGAAATTTTTGAAGATTCCATGAATCTCTTTTGGGAATCTTATGGGATAAAAACCTATCTCTTGGACTGACAATGTCCATTAGCCCGAAACCATAGTCTCCAAGTGTACGCGCTTGTTCGGCAGTACAACTACTACAATACACGAACGATACAGAGAAGATTAGCATGGCCCCTGCGCAAGGATGACACGCAAAATCGTGAAGCGTTCCATATGGACGTTCTGAGTTTACCAAAACTTGTGGTTATGTCACCAGCCTGAGTGCGTTAGAATGCAGAGACGGTTAACAGTTGGTGCCTAAGGTTTTACGTCTATTTTGACGGGAGAGGCAGCTTTTCTTTTTTAAAAGCTAAATATATAATTCCCTAAATAACCTCTCTTACTATAGGGTAAAGATTTTATTTTAATGCACAAATTCTGTCCGTTGTCTTTTTGCAAATCTTGTAGGCAGCGCGATCAAACAGCTTCAGAATAAAGAGAGAACCCGATGAAGATTGACGTACATACCGCCGTGCGAAATATTGGATTTAAAAAAATAATGTTTTCTTTTATTTTGATATAAAAATAAGCCCTTTTATCTATCACACTCATGGACAAAACTTAAGGAAGTTGTACCTTTTACCATGTATATCGGGATTCAGACAATAACTCTGAAATATATTACAGTGACCTTTATTAAAGACACACGAGATAAACAAGTGTGAACAAATTTGCCTCTGTCTCCTTAAAAATATATATAGACGACCGACAATATCAAAGACTTTCCACTTAAGTTTTGTCCATGAGGGTATTTTAGAAAACTTTCGTACATTATCGTTTTTTCTTTTATAGGAATTTTCTCTGAATAGAAAGAGATTCGGTTGGTTATAAAAGGTTTCTATCAGAAAGGACCTGGAGAAAGAGAGAGAGTCAGAAAGCTTGAAAATATGCAAATATGTTACAACAAAAAGCCTTATTAAGGACTCTCGTCCCATACAGGATTCTCCCAGATTGATAAACAGAAGTAAACATAACAGTTATATACAGAAAGTGAAGATATAAGATCGACCTTTCTTCAAGTTGGATCCATCATCTGTATTGTGTCTATTGTATATGCTGTTTTCCAGAATTTGTGAAAAGCTAATGCATTTGGTTTGTTTTTTAATACTTTTGCCATTAAAATATTGTTGCACCAAGTTGCAGCTTTGCAGGGTCGTCGACCTTGGTTTCTTCCCTCTTGGTGTTATACACGTTTCCCGAGCGGGTTTCCATATTCAAAGCAAACAAATAAAAGTAAAAGTAAATAAATAAAAGTAAATAAAAATAAATTACCTTTTAAAGTTATTGTGTTTATTTATTCGTTGTCTTCCTCGTAGGTCGTGATCCGCAGTTTTCGTCTAGGTCCTCTTTCGCTCCAATAACCAATCAAGATATATGTACAATAAATATTACAAATGAAACTATAAAAAGGAATGATGATAATCTAAATATTCTGTTTTAAATAAATATTAAATATCATAGAATATTTTGAATAAATGTAAGGCGCATTAAAATTGATGTAACAATATATGGCGACTTGTTTTTATAACCAATCTTTTGACGGATAATTTCTCTCTCCTCTTCCACTGCCAGACAATAAAGCATATAGTGTGGAAAGTCATGGTTAAATTCGATATTACACAGAGTACATTTTATGTTCTTAGATTTCAATAATAAAACATGATTATGTTTAAATAGTGAAAACATAATACTTGGGCAACGTAGCGCTTTACAGTCATTGGAAAACCACCGTTGATGTAAGACTCCATAGTAGTTGATGTATGAAAAATATGCAAATAAGTTGAATATAAAAAAATAAACCCCGGTAAAGTAACAGCTATTGGTCATTGGTCAAAATATTTACAGATGAATAGTCTAACTTAGAATGTAGGAGCAGCGGTGTCTGGAAGTGGTGATATTAAGTTTGAATTTTCAATTTTTCCGCAAAAAAAAAATATTTATATAAAAAAACATTGATTTGACGTTAATATGTAAAATGGTTTATAAATATACTGAATTGTGGGAGAGGGTGTGTTATAATGGGGGGTTAGTTTCATTATAACGGGTGCCTTAGACCAAGGCCTTAAATACCTGAAATATTTAATCAGTTCTATTAAATATATTTATTACTTTTTTTTTTTGCTTATCCCTAGTACACGTGGTACAGGCCATGATAATCATGGTGGGTAGAGGTAAGCGACTGCTTTTACTGTAAGTGCACCACATGTCTACACATGTGAAAGCAGTTCAACTTTGCACTTACATATGTGCCAGAGCCCCGTTTGGTTACTTGCACTCGCTGGTGGGGTTGGACTTTTGCAAGAATCGGGGACATTGGAGCCCGAAATTTATAATTCTGAGCATTAAAAACACTTCAGCCAGTTTTGTAGAAACGTCGAGATAATAAAAAAGGTTTACTGGCCGAAGTATCCTCAATTCTAAGAATCATTTACATGATAAAAGGAATCTTTCGTGAACGGTCTATTTCAACTGATTTTATATTTTAGTTAGCTGAAAAAAGGGCTTGTCCGAAAGCTTCTTTTAAACAAGTAAATAAAAATATTTGCAGCGTTTTATGATTTTTGTTGTAACTTCCCCTTTGTGTATGTTTAACAAACATTAATTACTGTTCGAAGTTACCAATAAATAAAAAAACATTGCATCAACACGATAGCTCTAAAAAAAACTCTTTTTTTATATCTTAATTGAAGATTCACACAGCTAACAAAAAAAACACCAATATAAGGAAAAGTTATCTATATAATATATGTGTGTATAAAAACGACGGAGAACAAAATTACTTCACAGGCCCTTAATTAGATTAGGTTAGGTGATTACAGTTTTATAATTAACTAGGATCAAGTATAATTAGGTTTGGTTAGCGTTTATATTACTAGGTATGGTTTTACTTTGTGTTTCTTGTGTCTATTTATATACTCATGTATAAACTTGAGGAAGTTGTACCTTACAGCATGTATATCGGGATTCAGACAATAACTCTGAAAGATATTACAGTGACCTTTATTGAAGACACACGAGATAACCAAGTGTGTATACACTCATGGACAAAACTTAAGGTGTACCTTTTAGCATGTATATTGGGATTCAGATAATAACTCTGAAAGATATTATAGTGACCTTTATTGAAGACACACGAGATAACTAAGTGTGTATACACTCATGGACAAAACTTAAGGTGTACCTTTTATAGCATGTATATCGGAATTCAGACAATAACTCTGAAAGATATTACAGTGACTTTTATTGAAGACACACGAGATAACTAAGTGTGCATACACTCGTGGACAAAACTTAAGGAAGTTGTACCTTTTAGCAGGTATATCGGAATTCAGACAATAACTCTGAAAGATATTACAGTGACCTTTATTGAAGACACAAGAGATAACTAAGTGTGCATACACTCGTGGACAAAACTTAAGGAAGTTGTACCTTTCAGCATGTATATCGGGATTTAGACAATAACTCTGAAAGATATCACAGTGACCTTTATTGAAGACACACGAGATAACCAAGTGTGTATACACTCGTGGACTAAACTTAAGGAAGTTGTACCTTTTAACATGTATATTGGGATTCAGATAATAACTCTGAAAGATATTACAGTGACCTTTATTGTATGAAGACACAAGAGATAACCAATATACACTTATGGACAAAACCTAAGGAAGTTGTACCTCACAGCATGTATATCGGGATTCTGACAATAATTCTGAAAGATATTACAGTGACCTTTATTGAAGACACACGAAATAACCAAGTGTGTATACACTCATGGACAAAACTTGAGGAAGTTGTACTTTTTACCATGTATATTGGGATTGAGACAATAACTCTGAAAGATATTACAGTGACCTTTATTGAATACACACGAGATAACCAAGTGTGAACAAATTTACCTCTGTCTCCCTTAAGAAAAATAGGCCTCTCTCGCGACTTGAAAGATGTTCCACTTCCTTAAGTTTTGTCTATGAGTGGATTTATAGACTTAATCACTAAAAAGGTTTTAACTCGTAGATCTTGACTTCAAAATCAATAAGGCTAATCTCTGTGATGTGGTGAATTTTTATATTGAGGGAATCAGTCTTAGCTTATCTGCAAGAGACTTTATAATTCTATTTAGTTACCTGTTGTATGGGTTTATATATTGTTGCATCATGATTAATGCGCGTATTTTTAAAATTATTTACAATATTATTTTTAATATATTTAAAATTTATATTATATATTTATTTATTTTATAAAACAGATTATTACTATAAAATATTATGTACTATAAAACATTTGTATTTTGATACACTAAATACCCAACCTGCTTTAAACTTTGATGTGATAAATAAAGAGATATTCTAGGTGTTACCTAAAAATATAGTTGTCTTATTATTGACTGGTTTAACCTTGTACGGAGGGTGTTTCCTTTCAAATGAAACGATTTTCGCGCGCTCGCGTTTTGCACGTGCAGGCATGCTGCACACGACACTGGTTCCAATAGTTCTAGAATCTTCTGGAGAATTCATTTTCATCAGGTATCATGATTTTTGCAACATGGGGGGAGAGAGACTAACGCTCCAAGTCGAACAAACAATTCGGACCCTTTCCAAAGAAGGAAACAGTTATAGCGTCATAGTGAAAAAGCTAAAAGCAGAAGGACTAGATGTTGGAAAAGCTACAATATGTAGGGTAGTAAATGGCATCGGAAAGAAAAGGGAAGCTGAATCCAATGGGCAAAAATTTCAAGTCGATCGACCACGTCCGGTGCGGACCCCCGCCACGGTTTCCAAGGTAAAGCGGCTAGCAACTACTGAAAATCCACCATCTCAGCGCCAACTTTCCAGAATGTGTGGAACATCGCTAAAAACGATAAATAACATCATTCACAAAGATTTGGAACTGGATACCCGACGAAAAGGCAAGGTTCACAAGCTCACCCCTTTCCACATGAAAAACCGTGCAACGAATGCCCGGAAGCTCTAAGAGGAACACCTGGCCGGTTCCAGATCGGAATATACTGCAACATTGGACGAAGCATGGATGTATGTGACGTATTGCAATGGAATCTGGAAGATCTGTTACATCAAAAGAGGCAATCAGGTCCCGGATAATTGGGTTCACCAATGCTCCGAAACTTTCCCTAAAGGTTTCATGGTTGTCGGGGTAATGACTGGCCGTGGAGTCCTTCCGCTCATAAAGGTTCCATCGGAGGTGAACTCAGAATTCTATATAGAATGCGTTCTGAAACCTGTCATCGAACAACTGAAGGACCTTTACCCAGGGGAAATGGACAAAGTGTTCCTTCATCACGACAAAGCCTCTTCCCATACCTCCAACAAAACCCAACAGTTCCTACAAAAAATGAAGGACACCCTAGGCCTAAATTTTATCAGGAACTCGGACATTCCAGTGAAGTCTCCCGACGCCAGCCCACTGGATTTTTACGGGTTCGGTATGTTGAAACAACGGCTCTTCAACCGACGTCCCAAAACTGAGGCCGGACTTTGGAAAGCCGCACAAGAGGAGTGGTCGAATGTTTCGCTCTCCAAAGTCAAGGAAGTGTTCGCAGCTTGGAAAGTCCGATGCAGGGAGATAGCCAAGAAGAAGGGGAAGCACATAGAACACATGAAAAAAATTCACGTTCGAAAAATAAAGTTCTAACGGACGTTTGAAATCGTTTCATTTGAAAGGAAACACCCTCTGTAGAATGGTTGAGACACGTTCTGGAAATATGTAAGACACGTCTGAGGAGAGAATCAAGACTGAAGAATCTGTCAAACCGCAGCTTGGTGCAACAATATTTTACCGTGACATACATTCCTAGAGCAACAGTCAAAAACGTAGTTGATCCTGATGTTGACAGTTGACAAATTGCTAAGAAGTTCCCAGACTGACAGCACGTGCCTCATGGGAAACAGATAAATCTTCACAATTTACAAATTCATTCTTTATCTGAGCCATGGGCATCCACAGTGATTCTGTGGTTTTTTTTTTTTTTATTATTAACTTATTAAAATCAACCAGGCGCGATATTGAAATATTTGCGTCTAATACAGAGTAAATAAAACAGCAAACAAATTAGAACTTATTTTTCCGTTTATTATTACTCTTCACAATTCATCCTTTTCATACTTCATCCCTAAGGTTAGAAATAATCGTTATTTCTCCTTAAAATAAATTTCAATTTTTCGTTCAAAAGAAACACATGCGGGATAATTGTCAAATGTCGTTCTACAAATTTACATGTATTATTCAACGGAGTTCATAAAATTTATATAGACAAAGTGGCTAAGGTGAAAGAATTAGATCATTTAAATCAGAGAACAAACGTTCTTTGGTGGAATCTTTGGTAGGAGTTTATGATTAGTTGCGATTTCTTTGGGATTTCCAATATGGTATGGATCAAATACTATCTTGAAGATAGAGGTTGCTCGTCCAGCTTTCATAGTTTCTTAAAAGAAAAGACACTCTTTGGTCAATACTGGTCTAAATATCTGTTATTTCAAGAACAAGAAAATCACACACTAATACACACACACACAAAAGCCTTTATTAAGACACACTGGTCTTACAGAGGATTCTCCTTGGGGTTACAAGACGGAGAAACCTATGAAAGTGGGAAATATACAAAGAGGTAAAAATGGAGAAAGATTATATACACATGGTAAATATATACAGATTATTATTTGAATAATCCTATGGAAAATAAGAAAAAAAATTGGGAATATGGATGGGAGAAGTGGAGAGCGAAAAGAGGAAAGAAAACAGGTATTTACATATGGAACATACATATAATGGAACAAGTCAATTTAAGCTCTTCTGCTCACACAGCACAGGTGGACCATGGCTTTTTTTCAAGAAATCTTTAAGAGATTTTCCAGGAAAATCCGAGTGTTCAGAGTTGTAAGGTAGAACAAGAATATCAAAAAAGCTGGTTATATTCTTCTGTATTGAATGGTGTTTAGCACTTAAATACCTACTGTATATTGTGTGTACTTTGTTTTCTGCATTCACATCGACTTTAATTATAGAATTTTAAAGTTTGTTTTGAGTGGTTAGGCCAAAATAGGAATTTACAAATTTATACAATAATACTTGTAGAATAACATTTGAAAATTATCCCGCATGTGATTCTTTTTGAACGAAAAATATAAATTTATTTTTTGGAGAAATAACGATTATTTCTAACCTTAGGGATGATGTATGAAAAGATGAATTGTGAAGTATAATGATAGACGGAAAAAAAAGTGTCCAGGGATAAGAATCCTTCATCAACCACTCTTACACTTGAGACAAATATTCTTCATTTGTCAAACTAAAGCTACAATAGCAAAAAGGAGTTTAAGGCAACAAGACTACTCTATTCCTAAGGCTGAACTGGACTCCTTAACTTTATTCATATGTCCTATTTATAGGACAAATACGTTAAACTATGTAAATTGTGCTACAACAAAGAACAAATATGCAAAGACACAACATAATTAATATTACATGTTTTTAATTAACAGAATTTGTTGTTGTTGCCGTGTCCAATGAAGAGCCTCAGATGTCCCCGTACATCTCTATTACAGCAATATTCTCTATCTTGGGTGTATATACTGCATTGTTGTTGTTGTTGTCGTGTCCAATGAAGAGCCTCAGACGTCTCCATGCATCTCTATCACAGCAGTCGCAATGTCCACTATCTTGGGATTAACAGAATTTGATGGTCTTATTATCCGAGTTTGGTGGTAGATTCATTTTTAATTATCCGTAATCCACAAAATATGTTTAATAACAAATCCCAAATCAGTATATTCCCTATTTACTGTTCAAAGAGCAGTGTTACCGAGTAGTTTCAATATTACTATATCACTGATTAATTCTATTCAGTGAGAGTATAAATATTAGAATTACTAACTTCGGAGATATGATTCAATATTTCCTCTCTCTCTTTCTCCAAAATGTAATAATTTATTCTTCCAGAGAATATATAATTGCAAAAGTTGTCAAGGAGACTTTGGAGGCGCTTCAATGAGATGTCCTACCCTACCCGCCGTATTCACCAGACATTGCTCCTTCAGACTACCACATATTCCGTTCGATGACACATGGCCTGGCCGAGCAGCACTTTACTTCTTACGAAGAGGCGAAAAATTGGATCGATGTTTGGAAACGCCTTAAAAGACGAGGAATTTTTTCGACACGGAATCCGTATGCTGCCTGAAAGATGGGAAAAAGTCGTAGCTAAAGATGGACAATACTTTGAATGAGATATATTGTACTGATATTTCTGAATAAAGCTTCGAATTTATTTTAAAAATCCCTCAAAACTTATTTGTACGCCTAATATATATACCAATATAAAAACCCGTATATAAACTTCTAGATATAGTTTTGTATAAATTTATATTATTAACAAAAAAAATCGATTTGAAATTTTTCCTTATCTTTAGTTTACATTACTATGAATGTTCGTTGTAGAAAAGTTTTAAATCTTTAAGACGAGTTGAAGTAAAATTAGAAAAGTTCAGAAAAGTAATGTTTAGACAAGTTAGGCAAGAAGCTGTCCCGTGTGACAGACAAGTGTCCCAGAAACTTGACATTCTGTCAACCTGTCCAAACAAAAACTTTTTACTTGTCTTCTTCCCGCTTTCTTCTCTGTCACTCTGGAATCTTTAAAGACACCTGGCCGCTCTTAGAATGGTTTTGGGCGGAGTTTTAATGTTTCTTGCTGTGTTCTCTGTTTTTATGGGATTATCAATAGGAATTTTTGTGTTTACTTTTTTAAAATTATCCCTAGTACACGTGTGGTACAGGCCATAATAATCATGGTGGGAAGAAGTTGGCGACTGCTTTTTTTTTTACACTAATAAATTAAATGTCTATTCATTTTTCTATTGTGAGAGAAAAAATTGACCTTTTAATTAGAAAATATATAGTTTTTTTTATTTTTATGAATATTAAGATTTTTTTTTAAGTAAGGTCAAAAAGTGGACGAATGTTTTTTTATATATTTTAAATAGTAGTCTTATATATATATAACATAAAGTTGAGGGAGGATTATATACATATACCAAAAGAAGTACCTCTCCCTTTAATTATGAATCAGAAGGATTCCTAGTTAAAGGTAGATATGCCTTTCTCTAGGTATATATATATGTGGTAATTTGCTAAGCAGTCGTGATAGTTGCAAGTAGTAAGGATGCATACAGGAGACAGAATCCAGAAGCCAGAAGCAAAAACCTGCGAGGAGTAGATGGAGAGGAGAAATAGAATATCAGAGAACCACCCTGGGAACTATTGTAGTGTAGACCGCATCAGAGCGAACTGTCTCTTGTTAATCAAATTCAGAAATCTTTAAAATTATTCTCAATAGGCTAAAATAGTGACCGCAGAGAAAGGAACGGGACGGTGACCTCAAGTTCTCCAAATTGTCTATTCATAGAAGACAGGACATGTGGTCAACTAGGAGTGTATTCTGACTAGCCAACCTTCTCTATTTCCTCTCCTTATACTTCCACACATCTTTATGTGAATATATTCGTATTTAAGACTAGACGGGTGACCCGGGCTTCGCCCCGGGATTGACCCGTGTGCATATCTACCCGAGTGATATATATTTAGATAAGATTTTTTTTATATAATTGTTTGTTATTAGCATTATCTATTTGTTTGCATCAGCATAATTTAATCTAATCTTTGATAGAGGGCGCTGTTCGTGAGCTAAGTAGAATAATTTGAATATATAGTTTTAACAATTGATTTATATATTTTTTTAAAATAGCCTATCGTCTTCCCCGTATTTTTTTACCTATGTATGGAAATTTTGGTTTGAATTAGTGAACTACTGCGAATTTGTATACCGGACATACAAACAAACAAACATACAAACATTGATTTTTATATATATAAATATACATTTTCTACATGTGATGATATCATTATTTATATACAACCTGCACCACGCTGACGAGAGCCAACAACCCGAAACACAGTGGTTAATTTATCTTGATTTATCAACAAAATAGGCTAACTAAAAATATTATAGAACAAACCTAAATCAACGTTTAGTATAATTCTGTTCAACTAAATGGCCCTCATACAGTAGAACCTTCATTTAGCGGACACCTCTCTATAAAGGACAGTTTTCATTTGAAAAATTACCATTTCTACAATTTAGAAACTCTCTGGTAAGAGTAACATCTCTCCCTAAAGGACACTTTGGCTCTGCAATTAGGTGTTGTTCTTTACAGGGAGGTTCTACTGTATTGTATATATTAATTTTATCCTATATAGGAGATAATAACCAAATAAATTTGTTGAAACAAGGATATAGATAAAAATAGATTTTCTTTGTGGTCGAAAAGAAGCTTTTATTTCCAAAAATTTATATTTTTTTAATAAGGGGCTATAATTCTATTCCTAGTCTATTCACCAGTACCCTATCTCTTACCTTATAAAGTCTACTAGATGTGTATATATCCCATTAATATAATAATAAACCCCTATTTACTATCTCAGCTCTATATAATGGAATTTTTTTCAACCCCATCAAATCTAATATATAGTATAACCTAATTACATTTATTCATAATTTAATTATAGTTGGAAACACACAAAACATAATAATTAAAACGTTATCTAATTAGTTTAATAGAGGATTTATTAGGAATATTGGAGAAATTAAGTTTTTTTCTCTCTCTCTCTCTCTCGTGTTTTATTCTTTTTTTTGATAGTTATGTATTTTGATAATAATAAGACCCTATGTTTATAAACTTTGAAAACGGGTTTTCCCAGTTTGATTGTTCCGTGTGGTAATAGTTAAGAATAGTAAAGATAGAAACTTTAGAGTGCCATCTGGATGTAAGAAAAGAAAACTGTCCTATAAGCTTATGTCCATAGTTTACTTGAAAACCATTTCTAAGATTTCATCCTTCAGTGTAGCATATAAAAGCAGAATGATCCAATACAGTATTGGAGCTCTGAGAAGCGGTCTGGTGGATTAAATTGGCGAAACCGCTGGGAGGGTTCACCACTGATGAGCCAAGCCCTCCCAATATATTTTTTCATCGCAGTAAGGACAGTAGAAGTTCGTTTTATGCATAAAAGAAACATTCGCGCTTTTAAATACTTTTATTTTAGTTTATCTTACTGCTCCCTTATTGCAAGGAGTGAAAATAATGGGAAATGGGCATGTCTCATCACTGTTTTTTTCGATAGAGTAGTTTATCTTACTGCTCCCTTATTGCAAGGAGTGAAAATAATGGAAGGGGCCTGGCTCATTACTGTTTTTTTCGATAGAGTAGTTTATCTTACTGTCCTCTTATTGCAAGGAGAGAAATAATGGGAAATGGGCCTGTCTCATCACTCTTTTTTTTTTTTCGATAGAGTAGTTTATCTTACTGTCCCCTTATTGCAAGGAGAGAAATAATGGGAAATGGGCCTGTCTCATCACTGTTTTTTTTTTCGATAGAGTAGTTTATCTTACTGTCCCCTTACTGCAACGAGAAAAATAATGGAAGGGGCCTGGCTCATCACTTTTTTTTTTTTTTTCGAAAGAGTAGTTCATCTTACTGTCCTCTTATTGCAAGGAGTGAAAATAATGGAAGGGGCCTGGCTCATCACTGTTTTTTTCGATCGAGTAGCTTATCTTACTCTACCCTTATTGCAAGGAGTAAAAATAATGGAAGAGGCCTGGCTTATTACTGTTTCTTAGCCGTTTCGCCAGTTTAACTTACCAGATATCTTTACTATAAAATATTGAGGTGTTCTAAAGTTATAATCTCTTATATCGAAGAGAAATCGTTTATATTGTATCGAAATACACTCATGGACAAAACTTAAAGAAAGGGAAAGTCTTTGATATCGGCGGTCGTCTGTTTTTTTTTCCCCCCGAAGGAAACAGAGGCAATTTTGTTCACACATTTGGTTATCTCATGTGTCTTCACTAAAGGTCACTGTAATATCTTTCAGAGTTATTGTCTGAATTCCGATATACATGCTTGAAAGGTACAGCTTCCTTAAGTTTTGTCCCCTTGAGTGTACTTTTATTAATTTTGACATTTATATTTTCTATTCTGTATAATTCTCTTATTGTCTCTCTGGTATTTTATAAATGTTTATTTTTACTTTCCTTAAATAAAAAATTGCCGTGTCACATCTTGAAATTTGTCTTCCTAATTTTCCACGTGACAATACTCGGTATCTCTTTATTGTTATTTTGAAAAAGATCTGTTTTCATTCGAAAGCTCGCATCTTTAATTTAAAAATATATACATATACTAGCGGGTGTACCCGGCTCCGCCCGGGTTTTACTCGAGGGAATGTTTGTAGTCTAGTATGTTGATATAATAAATCTATCTGAATATTAGGAAAGGTCAGGTAATTTTTTGTAGGGTGATGCTCTGAAAAAGAACGCTATACCACTTTATCACTAAACAAATTGGCGAGTCAAAAATAAGCAACCGAAACAATCCATTAGCTTTGCAAGATAAGAAAAGAAATAGAGAAATGCATGCAAAATTCTCAACACAAATCAAAATCTTTAATCCTCAGAAGTAATGTATACGGAGTATTAGGTAGGATGAGGTTTATTTTGTTTCTATTACATTACATCATCTTTAAATCTCAAAGCAGAGCAAAACTGGCATACCCGAGACATTTGGCCTATATCGATAGATGAATCAGCTTTATAATCAATATGGGCATTATACTGCAAACCTGAAAACGGCTTATGAGTCCAAAGCTGAATACGCTGAACAGGAACTTGCATAGTTTGTGTAGCTGCGACGCGGGCTTCAGAATACCTAAGACGGCGAAGCGCACGACGCGTCTCACTTTGAAGTGGTGTCTCAATAGCTCTAGAATTCCTATATCTCCTGGAAGCAGCCGTATTCCTACCAAGTAAACGTCGGCTGTGGCGAGGCATATTCTGAAAAAAAAATAGATTGAGATTAATAACAAAAGCTTCAAAACCAGCAATTTCTAAACAAAGCATAAAAATTTCCTGTCTTTTTGAGGTAAAAATCAAAATTTTTTATTCAAAATAACCTTCAGATATGTTAAAAAGATTTTAAAAAACTAAAATCATAATATTATATTACCAAAAAATTAATGTACAAAACCAGTTATCATTAAAAAGCTTCAAAAATAGACCAACCGCTGGATACGGCAATGAAAAAGCATGCTTTTTTGAGGTAAAAAATAGAAATAATTTTCTAAAATACAAAATACAACCCCTATATGTTAAAAAACTATAAATAATCTAAATATAAAATATTTAATCAAATAAATTAAAATATATTTTAAAAAATTTTGAAAAAGGACTTCAAAAAGACAAATAAATGAATCCGTAAAAGAAATCCCTTGCTTATTTAAAAATATAAATAACCTATTTTTTAGATACAACCCATATATGTAGAAAATATAATAAATAAACTGTATTTAAAAGATCAAAGCAATAATTAAAAAATTCCATAAGAAAATTTAAAAAAGG
The DNA here is from genome assembly GCA_030710605.1 of Cordylochernes scorpioides. Lineage (NCBI taxonomy): Eukaryota > Metazoa > Arthropoda > Arachnida > Pseudoscorpiones > Chernetidae > Cordylochernes > Cordylochernes scorpioides. Next base: position 14,356,043 of record CP092867.1, on the reverse strand, counting down.
ACCTCAAAATGACCCATAATTGAACACAATGAAATTGCTTGCTCTTTTTTGCGATTAATAATAAAAAACCCAAATATTTTAAAAAACACAACACCTATATGTTATAAATACCACAAATAATTTGTATTTGAAAGATCTAAATAATTAATTAAAAATTTCTTAAGAAATATTTGAGAAGGGCCTCATAATGACAATCACATAAACATATCAATAAAATATCTTGCATCTTAGTGAAAAAAAATAGAAATAACCCAAAATTTGTTTACAAAACAACCCATATATGTGGAAAACACCATAAATAATCTACTTTTAAAATATCTAAGCAATTAATTAAAATTTTGTTAAGGTCCTCAAAAAAGACATAAAATTGAGCACATTAATGAAATTTCAAGCTTTTTAGTGAAAAAAAAAATAGAAATAACCCAATTTTTTTTACAAAACAACCCATATAAGTGGAAAACACCATAAATAATCTGTTATTAAAATATATAAACAATTAATTAAAAATTTTGTTAAGGTCCTCAAAAAAGACATAAAATTGAGCACATTAATGAAATTTCAATCTTTTTTTGTAAAAAATAATATAAATAACCTTAGTCTTATAAAAATACTAACCACGTAAGTTAGAAATAGCATATATAATCTGTATATAAAATAAAAAAGAAATAAATTAAAATTAGCCTGAAAATTTATCTAAAATATAAAATTGATCTCATCAAGTAAGGCTTCAACTTTTTTTTGTATAAAATATGAAAACTATAAAATAAAAGTATCTTACCATGTATAAAAGTTATTAAAATATATATAAAAAAGATCAAAACTAATTTTCCAAGAAGCGCAAAAGTGTAAACACTTTAACTCTGTTGAATTTTTTTGTATTTTATCGATAACAGCAAAGTTATGTATGTTAAAGTTAGGAAAAATATTTTGATGTTAAGCAAAACCTGCTCCATCTCGTTTTACATAAATGTTGAAAATTTGGTCGAAATTGATGCATTGTAACGAAAGTTTTTAGTGGTGTCCACTTATGAAATTTCCATTTTATTAATATAGATACTCTCATTGTGTGAAATATATTTTATAATATGAAAAAATAGTAAAAAAAAAGTGATAAATTGAATCAGGTGCATATATTAAATTTTAAAAAAATGGCATCTTCTGATTGTGCAAATAAAAGTCGCTGATGGCTTGCGCCATATATCGGAATAAATATCAAATAATCGTTGGTTTTTAATATGTGTTGAAGATGTTGATAGAAATAAGTGGAGGGTTGTCTATTAGAGTATTTGTCTGGGCGAGGTAGCGGGAGTTGAGGGGCTATAAAAGATTCCCTGTCAGGGATTCGATCCAACATTGGACTCCAAGATAGCGACCTTATCTGGACCCGCGCCTTGAAATATGTCACCGCCGCTGTCGCTTTTATTGGGGGGTCCCGGGATTAATCCTCGGGAATTGATAGGTCCTGCTTTAAAGTCCGGAATCGATTGGGGCTTCTTTGTTCCGTCCTGGCCTTGGTTCTGTTTGTACAGACCTGGACCTGTTCTTTTTCCGTCCTGTTCTTGGTTCTGTTTGTACAGTCCTGGACCTGTTCTTGGTTCTGTTTGTACAGTCCTGGATCTGTTCTTGGTTTGGGTTTTCCAGTCCTGGTTCTGTTCTTGGTTTGTTTTTTCGGTCCTGGATCTTTTCTTGGTTCAGTTTTTTCTTGTCCTGGATTTGTTCTTGGTTTGGTTTTTCCAGTCCTGTATCTGTTCTTGGTTTGGTTTTTTCAGTCCTGGATCTGTTCTTGATTCTGTTTTTTTTTCAGCCCTGGATCTGTTCTTGGTTTGTTTTTTCGGTCCTGGATCTTTTCTTGGTTCAGTTTTTTCTTGTCCTGGATTTGTTCTTGGTTCAGTTTTTTCTTGTCCTGGATTTGTTCTTGGTTTGGTTTTTCCAGTCCTGTATCTGTTCTTGGTTTGTTTTTTTCAGTCCTGGATCTGTTCTTGATTCTGTTTTTTTTTCCAGTCCTGGTTCTGTTCTTGCTTCTGTTTTTCCAGTCCTGGTTCTGTTCTTGCTTCTGTTTTTACAGTCCTGGATCTATTCTTGGTTCGGTTTTTCCAGTCCTGAATCTGTTCTTGGTTTGGTTTTTCCAGTCTTGGATTTGTTTTTGTTTCTTGGAAGCGTCCACCTAGATGCCACCTAGGTTTCAGGCTAATGGCCTTTCTCGGTCCAGGGTGAATTTTATTCCATGAGATCCACAAGGGATCTAATGGAATCTTCACAGTCAGCCAAAGAGGTGTTTAGCTGACAAAGTGGCTAGGCTAAATCTACGGGCTGTATTACTTAGAGTTCGAACATATAAATCTATCCCAAAGAGAAAAAAAAACATTTTTCATGCCAAAAAAAAATAGAACATAATATTTCACACAACACCGATTTTTTTTTATTCTTCGAAAAAAAAAATAGAAAAAAGGGGGGAAAGACAATTTTTAATCACAGAATAACGAGAAGAAAGTAAAAAATCCATAAATATCCTCTCAGGAACACTAAAGACGACAATTAATTGTCAAACTGGGAAGCCCATCTATCTGACGTCAAAATGGCGACGGCTTTTTAAAGATCAGACGAGAGTCAATTGGGCGTGTCTTCTGCCACCTAATTAGCCGCCGCAATCCTCTACGGGGGTCATCAGTGTCGCATGACTTCCTGTCCGGTGACACTGTCCACTTCCTCCTTAACCATTTTGTTTTTTATATATATCGCTAACTATTTTTTAATGTCCATAGCAGACGATGAAAATTTGTCTTCTTTTTTTTTTATCTCGTAATACGTTTTTAAGTATTTTAAAATAGATTACGAATTTTTAAAGTTATTTTATTGACAATTTATGAAGAAATTTATAGAGCTACCCATTTGTGTGTATATATATATACAAGATACCAAATGTGGTACCGCTCCCTTTAAAATTGTATTAAAATTATATATTTTTAAAAAAGAAGAGGTGACATTTGTGGAAAATGATACCATTATTTCCCAACTTAATAAGATATACAAGGTAGGATAAAAAAGTTCCCTAACTTTTTTTTATAATTATTTATTCATAGTATAGTAATTTAAACATCAAAATTTTCAAAATAGAAGCCTTGGTTATCTACACATATTTTCCAGCATGAAAAAAGCTGTTGAAATGCTAGTTCAAAGTCAATTTTTCTAAGCTTGTTTAGCTCCACCGTCGCATTTCAATTACTTCTGATGACGATGAAAAGCGCCTCCCTTTTAACGTCATTTTAAATTTTGGAAAGAAGAAGAAATCACATGGGGAGATATCAGGAGAGTAAAGAGGAATGCACCAAGACAGATACAGAGTGTTTGGCTAAATACTCTTAAACAATAATGGCTCTATGAGCAGGGGCATTATCATGTAGCAATTTCCACTGTTTTGATTTAAAGAGTTGGTTTCTTTTTCTTCTTATCGCATCACGAAGGTGCACAAGTATTTTTTGTATGCCTGTTTATTAATAGTAACACCCTCTTTTATAAATTCATAATAGACGAGTCTTTGATAATCGAAAAACACTACAAGCATTACTTTTCTTTTGGACTTGTCAAGACGAACTTTTTTCTTCCTAGAAGAACTTGGTGTGTGCCATTCGAGTGATTGTTTTTTTGGTTTGTGGATCAAAAAGAAAGCACCATGTTTCATCACCAGTTATTATTGTTTTTAAAAAAATCGGAATCAATATTTACAGCTTCAATTAAATCTTTTCAAATTGATAATCTGGTTTCTCTTTGTTGATCTGTTAAATTCCGTGGGACAAAATAACCACAAAGTTTTTCATGTTTAAATGTTCACCAATAATTTTTTGGCAACTACCACACGAAATTCCAAGTATTTCTGATATATTATCAATAGTAATTTTTCTATCAGCAACAATTAAATCACGTACCTGTCGAATATTGCGATCCGTTGTTGACGTCAATGGCCGACCTGACCTTGAATCATCTGCGATGCTCTTACGACCATCTTTAAAACGTTTATACCAGAAATAAACTTGCGTTCGTAGCAATTTTTCCTCTTCATAAGATTCATTCATTAATGCTAATGTCTCTGTGAAAAACTTTTTTAATTTTACACAAAATATAACATTTGCCCTTTGCTCAAATGATGACATTGCAGAAACCGACGCGAGCTAAATACTTACAACAAAAATATGCCTAAAATGTAAACTACGCATGCGCATTTACTGAGGTTGCTGAATTAAATTATAGTTTAGGCTTTGTTCTTTACAGTAAAATTGATTCTACATTTTTCAAAAGTTGTTTCATATTTTATTTTCTAAAAGTTCGGGAACTTTTTGATCCTACCGTGTATATACAGTATATTCATTGATTATACATTCATAGACAAAACTTAAGGAAATAAGAATTATTTGATGTCGTCGGTCGTCTCTTTTTTTTTTTTTGAGATAGAGGCAATTTTGTCCATACTTGGTTATCTCGTGTGTCTTCACAATAAAGGTCATTGTGTATCAAATATCTTTAAGAATTATTGTCCCGATATATACATGATAAAAGGTAAAACTTCCTTATGTTTTGTCCATGAGTGTATACAGCCGGTTCTCTATTTGGACCAAGTCAATCTCTACTGGAATTTTGTAGAAAAACCAAACGTTTGCAAATTCTTTAAACACCATTTTTTTTTTATTCTATGTTTGCCGGTCCCAAGCCCAGATGAAAAAGGAGGAGGGGGAGCAGTAACAAGCTCGCTAAAAACCTGGGCTCAGATGATAGTACTCTGTAAGGGCTCTTGATCAAGGGATACAGGATGAGAAGCATCTGTGCTCAATGTAGGAGTGGCTACACATGAACTTGGTGTGTGCCATTCGAGTGATTGTTTTTTTGGTTTGTGGATCAAAAAGAAAGCACCATGTTTCATCACCAGTTATTATTGTTTTTAAAAAAATCGGAATCAATATTTACAGCTTCAATTAAATCTTTTCAAATTGATAATCTGGTTTCTCTTTGTTGATCTGTTAAATTCCGTGGGACAAAATAACCACAAAGTTTTTCATGTTTAAATGTTCACCAATAATTTTTTGGCAACTACCACACGAAATTCCAAGTATTTCTGATATATTATCAATAGTAATTTTTCTATCAGCAACAATTAAATCACGTACCTGTCGAATATTGCGATCCGTTGTTGACGTCAATGGCCGACCTGACCTTGAATCATCTGCGATGCTCTTACGACCATCTTTAAAACGTTTATACCAGAAATAAACTTGCGTTCGTAGCAATTTTTCCTCTTCATAAGATTCATTCATTAATGCTAATGTCTCTGTGAAAGACTTTTTTAATTTTACACAAAATATAACATTTGCCCTTTGCTCAAATGATGACATTGCAGAAACCGACGCGAGCTAAATACTTACAACAAAAATATGCCTAAAATGTAAACTACGCATGCGCATTTACTGAGGTTGCTGAATTAAATTATAGTTTAGGCTTTGTTCTTTACAGTAAAATTGATTCTACATTTTTCAAAAGTTGTTTCATATTTTATTTTCTAAAAGTTCGGGAACTTTTTGATCCTACCGTGTATATACAGTATATTCATTGATTATACATTCATAGACAAAACTTAAGGAAATAAGAATTATTTGATGTCGTCGGTCGTCTCTTTTTTTTTTTTTTTGAGATAGAGGCAATTTTGTCCATACTTGGTTATCTCGTGTGTCTTCACAATAAAGGTCATTGTGTATCAAATATCTTTAAGAATTATTGTCCCGATATATACATGATAAAAGGTAAAACTTCCTTATGTTTTGTCCATGAGTGTATACAGCCGGTTCTCTATTTGGACCAAGTCAATCTCTACTGGAATTTTGTAGAAAAACCAAACGTTTGCAAATTCTTTAAACACCATTTTTTTTTTATTCTATGTTTGCCGGTCCCAAGCCCAGATGAAAAAGGAGGAGGGGGAGCAGTAACAAGCTCGCTAAAAACCTGGGCTCAGATGATAGTACTCTGTAAGGGCTCTTGATCAAGGGATACAGGATGAGAAGCATCTGTGCTCAATGTAGGAGTGGCTACACATGAACTTGGTGTGTGCCATTCGAGTGATTGTTTTTTTGGTTTGTGGATCAAAAAGAAAGCACCATGTTTCATCACCAGTTATTATTGTTTTTAAAAAAATCGGAATCAATATTTACAGCTTCAATTAAATCTTTTCAAATTGATAATCTGGTTTCTCTTTGTTGATCTGTTAAATTCCGTGGGACAAAATAACCACAAAGTTTTTCATGTTTAAATGTTCACCAATAATTTTTTGGCAACTACCACACGAAATTCCAAGTATTTCTGATATATTATCAATAGTAATTTTTCTATCAGCAACAATTAAATCACGTACCTGTCGAATATTGCGATCCGTTGTTGACGTCAATGGCCGACCTGACCTTGAATCATCTGCGATGCTCTTACGACCATCTTTAAAACGTTTATACCAGAAATAAACTTGCGTTCGTAGCAATTTTTCCTCTTCATAAGATTCATTCATTAATGCTAATGTCTCTGTGAAAGACTTTTTTAATTTTACACAAAATATAACATTTGCCCTTTGCTCAAATGATGACATTGCAGAAACCGACGCGAGCTAAATACTTACAACAAAAATATGCCTAAAATGTAAACTACGCATGCGCATTTACTGAGGTTGCTGAATTAAATTATAGTTTAGGCTTTGTTCTTTACAGTAAAATTGATTTTACATTTTTCAAAAGTTGTTTCATATTTTATTTTCTAAAAGTTCGGGAACTTTTTGATCCTACCGTGTATATACAGTATATTCATTGATTATACATTCATAGACAAAACTTAAGGAAATAAGAATTATTTGATGTCGTCGGTCGTCTCTTTTTTTTTTTTTTTTTTTTTGAGATAGAGGCAATTTTGTCCATACTTGGTTATCTCGTGTGTCTTCACAATAAAGGTCATTGTGTATCAAATATCTTTAAGAATTATTGTCCCGATATATACATGATAAAAGGTAAAGCTTCCTTATGTTTTGTCCATGAGTGTATACAGCCGGTTCTCTATTTGGACCAAGTCAATCTCTACTGGAATTTTGTAGAAAAACCAAACGTTTGCAAATTCTTTAAACACCATTTTTTTTTTTATTCTATGTTTGCCGGTCCCAAGCCCAGATGAAAAAGGAGGAGGGGGAGCAGTAACAAGCTCGCTAAAAACCTGGGCTCAGATGATAGTACTCTGTAAGGGCTCTTGATCAAGGGATACAGGATGAGAAGCATCTGTGCTCAATGTAGGAGTGGCTACACATGGCGTCTGTTTCTCATGTCAGAGGTGGCTATTTCATATTGGAGCTAAGTCAGTGGCCTGCTACTGAGTGTGTAATGCTCCCAGTCTTAATGACAAAGGTATTCTACTTCACCCAGTCATGATGGTTGCCACGTTCTACAAGCTTGATACTCTAATATGATTGAGTGGAGATAAGAAAGAAGAGGAAGCTTTCTGTAACATGATCTTGTCATAAATACACGAGAGACAAACATCTATATACAAACACTCGATGGATAATTCATCCACTGGAAATTCTCCAACAGTCAACCCATGTTTTCACAATACAAATTATAATTAAATTTCAATATCTAAGACATCTAAAGGAAAATAAATAGTATTGATTGAAATATTGGGTTTGAATCAGGTTTGGTTTCATATGAGAATTCGGCTTTTAGTTTTTATAATTGTAATAAAACTCCGCCTTTGCTGGTCCCAAGCCCGGATGAAAAAGGAGGAGGGGGAACAGTAACAAGCTCACTAAAAAAACCTGGGCTCAGCTGGCCCGGCTGATAGTACCCTGTAAGGGCTCCTAATCCAAGGATACAGGATGAGCAGCGTTTGTACTTCATTGTTAGGAGTGGCTACACATGACGTCTGTTTCTCATGTCAGAGGCGGCCATTTCATATTGGAGCTAAGTCAGTAGCCCGCTTCTGAGTAGTACTCCCAAGTCTTAATGACAAGGCCATTCTACTTCACCCAGTCCTGGTGGTTATCAACTCTACAAGCATGATACTCTGAAATGATTGAATGAAGATAAGAAGATAAAAGAATTGTATTTGTCACTCATTACCAGAAAGATATTGGTTTTAAATACGGATTGATGATAAATCCTATAGGTCTTATATATATATATCGAAAATCAACTAAATAACCAATGTTTTCTACTCAAAATGATAATACTATTTTTCACAATCCTTTCAAAAAAGATTTTTAAAATAAAAGGGACGTTCATAATAAAAATATACACGTGTTAAATATTCATTTATATTCATTTTAGAAAAATTCTTCTTTTTTTTTTAATAAAAATAAAAAAAAAGTTTCGGAAAATTCTTTGCTCAGTGATTTTTCACGGGGTTGAGCGCTCGCTTGTAAAGGAGCTATGCTCACCAAGGTAATCTTTCTGCTTTGATCGATTGCAATTGATGGATGATAATGTTGATATATCTTAATTGCTAGAGGGTCACGTAAATTATTGATTCCTGCTCTCCACCTTGTTACAGCTTGTGATGATGATGATAAAAGAATCGACTTTACTCTGTGAATGTTTATTTTTATTGCTCACAGAATTGTTTTATGTTTAAAGAATAAATTAACACAAGTTTGACTTCGATTCTCTAGTTTTTTTTTTACGCTACTTTTCTCTTTTAATTATCGGCTGAATTTTTATTAACAATCAACCTCTATATAACGATTGGTTTCCTCGATTTAACGTTTTATTTTTCATTGCGTCTTTGGATAGTAAATTCTTATATAAATCGTTGGGGTAGATCTTCATTTTTGTTTAAATTATTTAATGTTCTTTTTTTTTTACCTATTTGGATACTTTTATTAATATTTGAGGCCAAATTTAGGTTGTGACATGGCATTATTTGTAGGAAAAAATCTCTCTCCTCTTTTAAAAATAAATTCATTTGAAAATGCGTAGATTTAGATAGGATAAAACTCACAACGCAATCTTGGGAAAATTCAAACAAAGCTTGAATACTATGGTTTAAAATTGTGTGGATATGTTCGAAAAATCTATTCTATTTTTGAAATAAATTCCTTTGAAAATGCGTAGATTCAGATAGGGTAATATTCACAACGCAATCTTTGGAAAATTCAAACAAAGCTTGAATACTATGGTTTAGAATTGTGCCGATATGTTCGAAAAATCTATCCTATTTTAAAATGAATTCCTTTGAAAATGCGTAGATTTAGATAGGATAAAACTCACAACGCAATCTTGGGAAAATTCAAACAAAGCTTGAATACTATGGTTTAAAATTGTGTGGATATGTTCGAAAAATCTATTCTATCTTTAAAATAAATTCCTTTGAAAATGCGTAGATTCAGATAGGGTAATACTCACAACGCAATCTTTGGAAAATTCAAACAAAGCTTGAATACTATGGTTTAAAATTGTGCCGATATGTTCGAAAAATCTATCCTATTTTAAAATGAATTCCTTTGAAAATGCGTAGATTCAGATAAGAGAATAAAGCCACAACAAAATCTTTGGCAAATTCAGACAAAGGAAAGTTTGAATGCCATGGTTTTCGGAGTTGATAACTACAGCCTTCATCAGTACAGGGGGCATCTACGATTTGGCAATATCCTACAAGAGAAGTTACCAGGCCAAATATAGAGACGGAATCCATATAAAGATGGGAATCTTGCCAATCAAGTAAATGATTTAAAAAATAATGGTTACCTCTCCCGTTAAAACTTGACGCCATCTTAGAACCCAACAGTCTCCAGGTCCGACACATGTCCAATGGCCACAGAATCCACCGTGCATAGGTTAGCGTATCACTGAAATCATATAGATAACATTTCGCTTTCGTAATTATAGAAATACACACAAAAACATCTGAAAAAAACAAAAGGAAAAAAAATAAGTGGGTCAGGTGTTGATATTAAAAATAATAAAGGCATATCCTGACCAGGAGCACATGTGCTTTTTCAGAAGGCAGAGCGCCATCTGGTAGAACAGAAATCAACTAATCATTGATTTTAGCCTGTTCCCTGATATTTGGCCAACCTAATTTCTTGATAAATCAAGAAAAGCCATCCACGAACGCGTTTCGCGCTGTTGGCGCTCGTCAGCGTGGAGCAGGCTGTAACCACTGCGACCAAAAAGATTTTTGATCCCAGAGGCTTCTTGAGAAACCAAAGAAAACAGTAACCTCTATATTGAATCATTTCCATCTAAAAATAAATCACAAAATGGAATCTTTCTGTGCAACTACATACAAACCATAGTAAAAAAAGGATCTTCCCAAACTGTCCAAAGATCACCAAACAAGTAAATTAACACTTAGCTAGAGAACTGGTAAAGCTCCACTAACTATTATAACCCAATCACGGCAATAAAAAAACAAAGGAAGGTCCCCAATTAAATGAGAAATATCCCAAGTCATTTGTCGCACGGTAATCAGACGATTGTATCAAGGCCTCCAATTAGAATGAGATTGGACCAAATCTACTTTTACCTTTTCTTATCAAGCCAGAAGATAGGAGAGAATGTATTTTTCTCGCCATTTATCCGCCATTTGCAATTTCCATTCTTTTTTTGGATAATTTGAAACATTAGTTTAGCCATTTTGTACCTCTTAATGTGTCCCTGAGTTGTTCAATTCGGTTAGTTTAATATATTGAATGGAAGTGTGTTTTTTTAGTTAATCTTTAAGTAGAATCTGTGGTTAAACAAGGTTAATATTATGGTAATTTGGTTATTTTACAATAAAACGCAGGCTCTGAGGATGAGTTTCCTATTTTTTATTAAATACTTCACAAGCTTTCGGGTAGTGCCAACCCTTCTACAGTAGTAAATAAACGAAATGAATTTGGTTAGTGTGTATGGCTAGGTTTAAAATGTTCCCCCTTAGAGTATATATATAATAAAGATTTATCTATCTAATCTAGGGTTCGGTGGATGAATGGTCTAAACTCTTGTTTTGCGGTCGGTGACCTGTGACCCTGGTTCAAATCCCGCATTGGACAGTTTTTTTTTTTTTTCTTAAAAAAAAATTCTCCAATGGCCTCCGATTCTTGTAAAAGACTCCCACCAGCGAGAGCAAGTAACCAAAATAAGGATCTGGCACACTTGTAATTGCAAAATTCGAACTGCTCTTTCCACAAGACAATTAAAGACATCCCCCTTCTTATATTTTGTCTATGAGTGTATTTAAAAAAAAAACATAAATTTGAGTTCTTTTATTAATTTTTTAATATTAGCATATATTCTGACGGCTCTGAGGTAGCCATAATGAGGTGAGTTATTGTGGTCCTTTTTATAAGGTTGTCCTATAAGTTCGTAAACATATTATGATTTATATTTTACAAGTGTTTACGAACTTTTGGAACAACCTTGTAATTCTGAAACTTGGCCCACCTGTTGATTGACCATCCTTAATATAGAACATCAGAGATTAAATCATTCTTCTATAAGAATTCTGTTGTAATTTTTACCAAGGTTATCATAATGGTTGTCCCAAAGGTTCGTAAACACTTGCGAAATATAAATCATAATATGTTTATGAACTTTTGAGACAACCTCATTTCTTTTATTTCGACATAGAGCGCTATGTCCCCCTAGGGACACTTGCACTTTAAACATAAACAAAAGTGAGACAACCTTATATTATTATTATTATCCCTAGTACACAAACGTAGTACAGGCCATGATAATCATGGTAGGTAATTAGCGACTGCTTTTACTGAAAATGCAATCACATGTCTACACATGTGGAAAGCAGTTCGACTTTTTGCACTTACAAATGTGCCATAGCCCTGTTTAGTTACTTACGCTAACTAGTAGAGTTGGACTTTTACAAGAATCGAGGTCTTTTTTGAGGAATTTTTATTCAGAAAGAAAAAAAGTGTCCAATGCGGGATTCAATACCGCGACATGGCTCTCTGAAAACGACGGTGTATCCCTACCACTCCTTCATCGATATAAGGTTTGAAAAATAATCGTTTTAAATCATAAGCCGCATTATATTGTATTATAAAAAACTTTATATAATATTTACGAACGGAAAAATATATCCAGGGTAGCCTAGTGGACATGGCATCTGCCCGGTAAGCGGAACACTGTGGGTTCGATTCCCATCCCTGGACACTTTTATTTTTCCGTTTATCATTACTCTTCACAATTCATCCTTTCACGCATTATATTGTATTTTAAATTGTTATATATTTTTTCAAAAGAGAAGCATCTATAAAAGACAAAAAGAGTAAAAAGTTACCTTCACGTTAAAACCAAATGTAATTATGAACAGCAATAGAAATCTATGTTAGAGATGTGAATTTCAGAAGATATAGAGTGAAAATAAATAAATGGTTTGTATTAAATGTTAAAATGAGGTGTTTAATCGTTGAATAGAGGATCGTAGCTATTGTAAAAGTATCGTTATATCGAGGTATCGTTAAATATGGGAATTTAAAAGCTGCTGTGTCCGTGAAGAGAGAAAAGAGTGTTGGAATGACCTTGCAGAGGAAATGAGTTCCCGGTGGATCGAAGAAGCAATGAGACTGCCCCAGATGGCTGTAAAGGCCTGGGACCGTCCCAGCTGCGGCACGCCATGCAGATCCCGAGGTGAAGAAAATGCATGTCGCCCATTGGCTGCCTACTCACCACCAATCACAAGTGGCTTATTGGCCATTTCTGGAGATGGCGGGATAGCACGAAGACTCGGTGTCTTGATTGAGCGTTGCCGCCATTGATTGCTGCGTGTGTGTGTGTTGGGGTTTTATGTGGGGCAACTTTTTTATAGTTGGTTATTTTTTGTTTATATCTTGGAAACTTTCTGGTTTTTTTTTTGGAATTTTTCCTATTACTCTCTTTCTAGCTCTCTCTGACGAAGAGTTGTTCTTTGGATAAAATAATACAATCCCAGAAGTTCGTAAACACTTGCAAAAAATTTGAAATACCAATATTATTCGCCGTTATGTATAATGTCTTTGTATTATGTATAAAATAATTGCATTATGTACAGTAGACTCTTCTATAACGCAAGTTTTTACAACGCGATTCGTACAACGCGATAAAAAAATTGCGACAAATGTATTTATACAACGCGAATTTTCGTATAAAGCGTTATAAAATAAAACAAATTTACCCTAACAACATTCGCGTTATACAAGTTTTATTTCGTACAACGCGATTTCATACAACACGGAACACATTAATCGCGTTATAGAAGAGTTTACTGTATTATTATGTATTCGCCATAATAATATTATTCGATAAGTAAAAATAAAAATAACGTTTTAAGAAAAAACGAACTTTTGGTACAACCTTAAAGTACATAGATCCTTCCTGTATACCACTGGTACATCTAGACTTTAGATATTGTGTAGGGATGTAAAATTGAAGGACGACCTCCAATAATCTGTATATATAATTGCTTTATTCTGTCTGAAGCTCACGGATAGAATGCGCGCCCATTGGCTGCCGGCGAACACGTGTCCTCCCTGCCCCCCTCTAGACAACCCTGTTATCAGCTGTGTGATACATACACCTGTCTATAGCGGCCATTCTAGACAACCCTGTTATCAGCAGTGTGTTACATCCACCTGTCTATACAGACCACCCTGTCTATAGCGACCACTGACCACCCTGCCTATAGCGACCACTCTAGACAACCCTGTTATCAGCTGTGTGATACATCCACCTGTCTTTACAGACCACCCTGTATATAGCGGCCATTCTAGATAACCCTGTTATCAGCTGTGTGATACATACACCTGTCTATAGCGGCCACTCTAGACAACCCTGTTATCAGCTGTGTGATACATCCACCTGTCTATACAGAAAACCCTGTCTATAGCGGCCACTCTAGACAACCCTGTTATCAGCTGTGTGATACATACACCTGTCTATACAGACCACCCTGTCTATAGCGACCACCCAAGACAACGTTTTTAAAATATATTCGCACTCGGGTAAAACCCGGGCGTTGCCCGGGCCATTCGTCTAGTCTGGTTATAAGGGGTTAAAGAAGCTACCGGAAGGTCACTAGATGAGCTGTAAATGTTGATCAATACCAGATCAAATTGAAGAATATGTGTCACACACCATATTGCCACGTGGAAAATTAGGGAAGACAAAAACTTCAGGAGGAAACAAAATTTATTTCAAGCAAGGACAAACTATGAAAGGTAAACTAAAGATAAGCCACGAGGGGAATTTACAGAGTAGCAAAATATAAGCATGAAAATGACCACTCTGTTAATAAAAATAATAAAAAAAAATAAATACTTGGTTACAATATTGTAACAAATAGTTGACTTGATGCTAACCGGGTATATCTAAAAATCCGATATTGTAGTCCCATATAATGAATGTCAAAACTAACGTGGTATCTGGTTCCAAACTTGTATATCCGTATAACTTAACAAGTTTGGGATGAATTATAAGTTGAGAACGTGCCATTTTTATATAATAAATGGAATCATTAAAACATGAATGTTTCTTTTTAAATATAAAACACACAAAGCTTTATAAAGACCACCGGTCTTATACTGATTCACGACAGGAATAAATAATAGATGGAGCTCCTATATTCCAGGTAGCGCAGCTTTTCAAATATAAAACACACAAAGCTTTATAAAGACCACCGGTCTTATACAGATTCACGACAGGAATAAATAATAGATGGAGCTCCTATATTCCAGGCAGCTCAGCTTTTTAAATATAAAACACACACATACACAAAGCTTTATAAAGACCACGGGTCTTATACAGATTCACCACAGGAAGAAATAATAGATGGAACTCCTATACTCCAGGCAGCGTAGATTTTTAAATATAAAACACACACATACAAAGCTTTATAAAGACCACCGGTCTTATACAGATTCACCACAGGAAGAAATAATAGATGGAACTCCTATACTCCAGGCAGCGTAGATTTTTAAATATAAAACACACACATACAAAGCTTTATAAAGACCACCGGTCTTATACAGATTCACCACAGGAAGAAATAATAGATGGAACTCCTATACTCCAGGCAGCGTAGATTTTTAAATATAAAACACACACATACAAAGCTTTATAAAGACCACCGGTCTTATACAGATTCACCACAGGAAGAAATAATAGATGGAACTCCTATACTCCAGGCAGCGTAGATTTTTAAATATAAAACACACACATACAAAGCTTTATAAAGACCACCGGTCTTATACAGATTCACCACAGGAAGAAATAATAGATGGAACTCCTATACTCCAGGCAGCGTAGATTTTTAAATATAAAACACACACATACAAAGCTTTATAAAGACCACCGGTCTTATACAGATTCACCACAGGAAGAAATAATAGATGGAACTCCTATACTCCAGGCAGCGTAGATTTTTAAATATAAAACACACACATACAAAGCTTTATAAAGACCACCGGTCTTATACAGATTCACCACAGGAAGAAATAATAGATGGAACTCCTATACTCCAGGCAGCGTAGATTTTTAAATATAAAACACACACATACAAAGCTTTATAAAGACCACCGGTCTTATACAGATTCACCACAGGAAGAAATAATAGATGGAGCTCCTATACTCCAGGTAGCACAGCTTTTTAAATATAAAACAAACTTCTACTGTCCTTACTGCGATGAAAACATATTGGGATTGATTGAGTTTAATCTTATATGCTTAATAGCTTTAATATTAACTATGTATATATGTATACTATGTATATATGTATACTATGTATATAGGAGGTGAGCAGTAGAGCGCGCCATCTGTAAATAAGAAAAGAAACTAACTTTTTAACACGATTTTTCTTTCCGAATGACTTCCTACTCTCCT
Organism: Cordylochernes scorpioides; assembly: GCA_030710605.1. NCBI lineage: Eukaryota > Metazoa > Arthropoda > Arachnida > Pseudoscorpiones > Chernetidae > Cordylochernes > Cordylochernes scorpioides. The sequence continues at coordinate 14,340,177 of CP092867.1, read as the reverse complement.
TACTGTGATGGGAAATGTTGAGTGGAAATTTTTGGTTTATTTGGAAAAGTAAGATTCATGTGTGTGCTGTATAGTTTATATTTCTTATGGCGAGTTATTGCCTTATGGTCAATATAAGGTTGTCCCAAAAGTTCGTAAACATATTATGATTTATATTTTGCAAATGTTTACGAACAATTTGGGACAACCTTGGTAATATTGTTAACCTGGGTAAAATTATAACAGAATTCTTATAGAAGAATGATTTAATCTCTGATGTTCTATATCAAGAGTGGCCAATCAGCAGGTGAGCCAAGTTTCAGAATTACACACACATACACAGCTTTATTAAGACCACCGGTCTTATACAGATTCACCACAGGAAGGAAGCATAGATGGAACTACTATACTCTAGGTAGCGCAGAGCCCAACAGTATCCAGGTTCGACACATGTCCAGTGGCCACAGAATCCACCGTGCATAGGTTAGCGTATCACTGAAAAAAGTTTCAGAATTACAAGGTTGTCCCAAAAGTTCGTAAGCACTTGCAAAATATAAATCATAATATGTTTACGAATAGTATATAGTATAAAATCTCTCGAATTTAAAGTATTTTCACAGAAATTTAATTGTAGAAAAATAATCAGTAATGTAGGTTAGACGTTCAGGTTCAACAACTTAAGTAGCCATGCCATTCTGCAGTGTAGAGATTGGATTTAGACTTGAATATCAAAGGTTTTTATCTATAATTTAGTGGCTTGATTATGATTTCTTTAGATTTCGAATTTTACAAAAAATAAACCGTATTCAAAACAAAGAAATTCTGGCTACCTAATTTGGTCCTAAATCGGGAATCGACTGTATCTTAAAGGGAGAGGTGCCTTTTTTCCTTTTTAGAGGTTAGTTCCAAATTTGGGCGATAGATGGTGTGATTTAGAAACTACTTTAAATATAAACCAATCAAATTAATTTTAATTGATGGTTTCTAACGTTCTGATTGGTTGTGTGCAGGTGAGTTTGTTATCCCCCTGCTGGCTTCCATTATATTGGCCTGTTATACCATAATACGTAAGTACTGTACCAGTTAGTACATTAGAAACTGTTTAATTCACATTTTAATTGTTTTTTATCACTCGCTAGAATGACAAACTTTATCGTTAACACGTACAAAATGGTAAAGAATCATTTAACCTATCTGGACATATATACAGGACAAGGTAATAGACGATAGGCGCATATCCAAACACAACAATGATGATATCAACAGAATATGAGAGTTGTCGGGCCCATGGAGAAGTCTCTTAGAATGACATCGTCCTTGGAGACAGACTCGACAACCGATTTTGACATTCCTTGAAATGGAAACCAACGGTGCATTACTTCCAGGAAGGAGTGACTCCGACTTTGAGTTTTATAAATTTTATATTTTAAACTATTTTTACTCTATAGACATCCGTCAATGATATGGCACAAAGACATCAACATTCCTTGCGATGAAAACCAGAGGTGTTCCATTAAGTTACTCCGACTTTGAGTTTTATATTTTTTATATTTTAAACTATTTCATCTCTAGACATCCGTCAATGGTATAGTACAAACACATTCAACATTCCTTGCAATGAAAACCAACGGTGTTCCATAAGTGACTCCGACTTTCAGTTTTATAAATTTTAAACCATTTTAACTCTCTCATCATCCGTCAGTGCTACAACACAAACATATTAGACATTCCTTGCAATGAAAACCAGCGGTGTTTCAGAAGTGACTCCGACTTTGAGTTCTATAAATTTTATATTTTAAACTATTTCACATCTCTCGACATCCGTCAATGCTACAACACAAACACATTCAACATTCCTCGCCATGGAAACCAACGGTGTTTTACTTCCAGGAAGGAGTGACACAAACTTTAAGTTTTATATCTTTTATATTTTAAACCATTCAATCTCTCTCGACATCCGTCAATGGTACAACACAAATACATTCAACATTCCTTGCAATGAAAACCATCGGTGTCTTCCAGGAGTGACTCAAAATTTCAGTTTTATATTTTTTATATTTTAAACCATTCCATCTCTCTCGACATCCGTCAATGATACAGAACAAAAACTTTCAGCCTGCCTTGCAATAGAAAAACAACTGTGTTCCATTAAGTGACTCAAACTTTCAGTTTTATATTTTTTATATTTTAAACCATTCCATCTCTCTCGACATCTGTCAATGGTAAAGCACAAACACACGCATATTTAAGAGATACAACAAACAGGGAAAACTAGAAACAAAGAAGCCAGGAACAAGTATGGACAATCGAGAGGACCTCTCCAAATAGGACTATGGATGATTGCCATCACCAAAGTAAGGTGGTTATGTTTAAACCACAAATGTTTTGGGGACCATTCAATCTTTGTCAACCGGTCATGATAACCATCTCCAAATTTTTTTTCTAATATAGACAAGGCTTAATTGTAGATGCCTTTTTAGGCTAAATTTGTAATATATCTTTATTTTTCAAGAAATAGGAATGCCAGCCAGGCAGACTCTATTTTTACTAATATCTAATGTTCATTTATTTTTATCTCAAATTTAATATCATATTTTTTAATCGATCGCATTTAAAAAAAAAAACACAATATTTGCTTACGAATTGGATAGTTTTTTGTTGTTTTTTTTTGTAAAAAAATATATAAATTTTACAATTATCAACATTTCTGCAAAATAAAAGGTAAGAAATCGTGAGTCAAATAGTCCCACAAACGGTTGCCAAAGTTGGTGTGACCAATCTTTAAAAAAAAAGTAAATAAATAAGGAAAGGGATTGGTCGGGAGATAAAAAAGAAACTTTTGTCCCGCAGATTGGCCATTTAGATATAGCACCACTGTGGCCAGACTAATTATAGAGCCCGCCAAAAATTATCGGCTGCCAACTTTGACGCCATCTTGGTATGTGGATTCCACTTTATATAATTTATATATATTTATCCTATATAATTTTTTTTTTTCGAAACTATTATAGACGCGTATGATTCTTTTTTAAAAATAAACAATTTCTACTGTCCTTACTGCAATATATAAATTGTTTATTTTTAAAAAAGAATCATACCCGTCTATAATAGTTTCGAATTTTGATAACAGATGGCGCGCTAATTCATTATAATATAAATTTTTTTTTTTTATAAAATTATTTTATATATTAAATACAATTAAAAATGAGACAGAAAAAATGTGTTGCTATATTTGTATTAATTTTATAAAATATATTCTTATTTTTCACTCTGAAAAAAATGTTTGATTTGAAAACAAATAAATGCTAAGCGTGAGATTGTAAAATTTTAGAACGAATATGAAGTGTTTTTCTGAATCTGAAAAATAGTATTTTATATAAAATATAAATTATGATTCAGTGCGTGCATGTGTGTGTATTTGAAGAAAGTGGAAAGTATTTGATATCGCCGGTCGTTTGTCTTTTTGAAGGAGACAGAGGAAATTTTGTTCATACTTGGTTATCTCGTGTGTCTTCAATAAAGGTCACTGTAATAACTTTCAGAGTGATTGTCCCCATATACATGGTAATAGGTTAAACTTCCTTAAGTTTTGTCCATGAGTGTATACACACTTGGTTATCTCGTGTGTCTTCAATAAAGATCACTGTAATATCTTTCAGAGTTATTGTCCCGATATACATGGTAAAAGGTACAACTTCCTTAAGTTTTGCCCATGAGTGTATAAGAGACTTAATAGTATGGAGATGTACTGTACCTACCTAGATTGAACCTATACTTAACTACCCCATACACCATCTAACGAAGACCAACGTAATAGTTAGAGCACAGAAATATAGTTTAATTCAGTTTCTCTTCAAACTCCCCCTCCCAGTGTTAACTATTAAAAGTTGTTTAAATTAGTTTGCCGCGAGTTAAACTGGTTAGGCCCGAGAAGTTAATATACGTATTCTTCCTAACTAACTAGATTAATTAGTTTAGGTTAATAGGTTAGAAATACCAATATATTATATAAACATGCAAACAACATTTTACTATATAATCATCTACTTTAATATAAACCTCTATAGAAATATATATCTTGAGGTAACCCGGATTCCTGGAGCCACCACGTACTAAAGTCACAGCCAAATATCCGAGTTGAGACTTCACCTCTAATGGTGGTGATATAAAATATATATATATTGTTGCACCAGGTTGCGGCAGACTCTTCAGCCATGATTCTCTCCTGTGCTGGGTCTTGCATCTTACCAGAGCGTGCTTCAACCATCCTACAAATTTATATAAGGGAATAATGAGATAAGTCTACTTTAAGTAGCCTCCAGAATAATATTTATTTCTCACATCAAAGAGAGCAGTGAAGTCACACGTGTACCTAAATACAAATGATGATTCTATAATACATACATTCTGTTTATAATACATATATTCTGTTTAATAAAATAAATAAAAATAAAATATAATTTTGAATTTAAAATATATGAAAAATAATATTACTAATTAAAATAAAATAGGTTCATTAGCCATGATGCAACACTTCCCCCTCTCCAGAGGTCGTCACGTCTTCGTGAGTTACCTCATCAATTCTCTCAAAATAGGGTTTGAGTCTTGAGACATGGACAATCAATGGGTCTTGGCCAGGATTATCTTTCGGCTCAATTAAGTAATTTACGTTAGACAGCTTCTTTAATATTCGATATGGGCCAAAATATTTTCGCAATAGTTTTTCACATGGTGTCTGGTGTCCAAACTGCCACTAAATGTCCTGGTTCATAGATTTTCTCATTGTGTTTTTTGTCATAGTTTCTTTTCATTCTTTCCTGAGTCTTCTCTGTGTTGTTAATGACTACCTGTCTCGTCTCCTTGCTATTTTATCTAAGTAGTTTTCTATATATTCGTCGTAATCGTCCATGTTACTGTCCGTTGGGGCATTCTCGTCGTCTAAGAGGGACATGGGTTCCCTTCCAAACAACAGGAAAAATGGAGAGTAGCCTGTGGTTTCTTGAATCGTGGTATTATACGCGTGGGTGATAAAAGGGAGGATTTCATCCCAGTTCTTTTGGTCTGTGTTCACATACATGCTGATCATATTGATTAAAGTTCTATTTAGCCGTTCCGTTAGTCTGGGGGTGGTAGCTCGTTGTGAAGCAGTGTTTAACTTTGCACATTTTCATTACCTCCTTCATCAAATTGCTAGTGAATTGTGAACCTCTATCACTAATAAGAAATCTTGGTGCCCCGTGAGGTAAAATAATATGTTCGATTAAAAATGTAGAGACTTCTTTCACGGTTGCTTCTGATACTGCCTTTGTTTCAGCATACTTGGTATAATAATCAGTCAACACAATTATCCACTTCCTTCTTCTTTTCGTTGATGGCAAGGGGCCAACAAAGTCAATTCCGATTCTTTCAAAAGGGTAGTTAGCTGGGGGAATAGGTTGTAAAAGTCCAGAAGGCAAGTGATTTGAACCTTTCCGACTTTGGCAAAGATGGCACACGTCTTTACAAATTCTGAAACATCTTTCAACATGGAAGGCCAATAGTATTTATTCTTCAATCGGTAAGTGGTTCTGGCGACGCCCAGATGGCCATTCAGCATATGGTTGTGGTATTCACTCATGACTTCCTTCCTTCTCTTCTTTGGCACTACCAGCAACCATGCCCTACCTTCAGGATTTGGATTTTTCTTGTAGAGACACCCATTTTCTTCTTTGAAGTTCTGTGTAATTGAACGCTTGTTTCCACTAAGGTTCTCCTTAATATTCTCAATAAAATCATCCTTTTCGTCTATTATTTGATTCAGAAATAGTCTTTCATAATCTTCGTCCCATTCGTTTTCAGGTAAGGGTCCTCTAGATAGACCATCAGCGTCCAGATGTTTTTTACCCGATTTGTGTATAATTTCGAAATTATATTCCTGAATCTTCAGTGCCCATCGTGCTAATCGGCCGGTCGGATCTTTCAGATTCTTAAGCCAGCATAGTGCGTGATGATCAGTTACGATTTTGAAGTGCCTTCCATATAGGTAGGGTCGTAACTTGGACATTGACCACACAACAGCTAGACATTCTTTTTCGGTAGTCAAATAATTTTGCTCAGGTTTGCTCAGTGTTCGACTTAAATATGAGATAATCTTTTCTTTATCGCCGAACTTTTGAACTAATGTTGCACCCAGGCCGATGTTAGATGCGTCAGTATGAATGTAAGTAATTGCATTCGAATCAAAGTGCCCTAAGATTGGGGGATTTATCAATGCTACTTTAAGGGTTTGAAATGCTTTTTCTTGATTTTCTGTCCAGGTAAAAGGTACATTCTTTTTTATAAGACTGGTTAATGGATCGGCAATTTTTGAAAAACCTTTGATAAATTTTCTATAATATGAGCACATTCCTAAAAATGATTGAACTTCTTTTATATTTTTGGGCCGAGGAAAATCTTTAATAGCCTTGATATTATGCTCCGCTGGTTTTATACCATGTTGATTAGTTATATGGCCAAGAATCTCTAGTTCTTCGAAAGCAAATTGGCATTTTTTGTTGTTCAATTTTAAATTAGCCTCGCGAAAACATTTTAAAACAGCTTCTATTCTTTTGAGATGTGTTGAAAAATCCGAGCTATAAATGATTACGTCATCTATAGATAACATAAGCAAATTTGCCATCAAAGATTACCAAGCATATTTTCCATGTTCCTCTCAAATGTAGCAGGGGCATTGCATAGACCAAAGGGCATTACGTTGAACTCATATAGGCCATGTGCTGTAGTGAAGGCTGTCTTTTCTTTATCTTTCTCCTCAACCTCTACTTGCCAATATCCTGATTTAAGGTCAATTGCTGAAAAGTATTTGGATCCTTGAAGTGTATCCAATACTTCATCAATTCTGGGAATTGGGTAAACATCCTTCACTGTTATATCATTCAATTTTCTGTAGTCAACGCAAAATCTGTACTTACCATCTCGCTTCTTGACCAAGATTACAGGGAAGGACCATGGACTCGAGGATGGTCTAATTATGCCGTCTCTGAGCATTTCATCAATTTGTTCTTTTATGATTTCTCGCTCTTACGCGCTCACCCTATACGGCTTGTATTTGATCGGTTTCGCGCCTTGTGTATCGATCCGATGTTTCGCTAAGTTGGATCTTCCTAATCCCGACGAAAACAAATCCTCGTACTTTTCCAAAACTTGTTTCAATTGCTCCTTTTCCTTATATGTTAAATTTTCGTTTATCTGAAATTGGGGTTCTTCATGCTCTTTTTGTTCACTTTCTTCCATAAGATTCACTTCGGATGGCTGGCTTCCAAAGCACAATGTTTGGGTTTTTTAATATTTTTAATGGTCGAGGGTAAGGGTTTGTTATCCAGATATATGCTTCCTTATTCACAACATTTATTAAGCTTCTCGCTAGTCGAAGTCCATTTGTTTGAAACATTTTATGGTTCTCCTCGATGATGTATTCGCCATCCTCTGCTTCTACAAATGCATTAATCAATTTAATAGAAAGTTCTGGTATAATGGCATCCTTTGCACTTTTTATTTTCTTCTGTTGATATTTGATTACGTCACGATTTTCTGTCAAGTCATATTTGATTACTTCACGCTGACAATCAATTTTTGCGTTCATTTTCTTAAGAAAATCACGTCCAAGTATAAATATTCGCAAATGTGTTTTCATTATCACAAATTGATGTGTAATTGTTTTGTCATCAAATTTTATATTTAAAATAATATTTCCTACGATATCTAATTCTTTGCCATCGGGTCCGGAGCACATTTTATCAGGATTTATTATTTCAAGACCTGTGTTAAGAGCTGTACTAAGGTCGAACACTGAAAGATCGGCGCCTGTATCAATCAAAGCTTCGCAGATACCGATTCTATCCACGTTAATGTTCATTTTATATTTGGGGTCCAACTTTTTAATTCCATTTATGGTCGACTTGCTTTGATTGACGGACTCAGGCGCGATGCTTAGTTTAAATCTTCTAATGCGGCATATCTATTCCTTGTAAGGATACTCGAGTACGGGCTATTACTTACGTCAGCGTAGAGCAGAGGTCTCGACTTCTCAGTTCCATTATCCATTCGGATTTCTTCTTCGACCTTGTCTTGTGTAACTATGGGGTCCTCATCCACAATTCTTACAAACCTGACTCTGCAATACCGCGCTACGTGTCCTGGCTTGTTACACTTGAAACATATTGGTCTCCCGTCTTCTGTCCTATTCCTATTTGAATTTGGATTCTTATTGTATGTTTTATTTGGGTAGACCGGTTTTGGCTCAGGATTGGGAGTGTAAGATCGTTTAGGGGCAGATACCTGGGGCAGAGGCTTGTTCTGGTAGTACCTCGGAGTGGGGGCCTGGGGCTTGGAGGTGTTCTGGTAGTACCTCGGAGCGGGGGCCTGGGGCTTGGAGGTGTTCTGGTATGTTCTTCTGAACGACGGAGCGCTCTTCCATTGCTCTTGATGATGGGGACGAGGAGAGCGTGGTCCATTATATAGAGCTTTTGATTTTTCTACACGTTCTTGGTAATTCTTTTCGAACAAATCCAGCTTTTTACAAATTTCTAGAAGTTCATTGGTATTTTTAGGAGGGTTTAGGAGAAGGGCAAAAGAGTATTCTTTCTTTAACCCTCCAATAACCCAGTTTATTTTATTCTCTTCTTCCATTTGGGGGTCGACCTTGTTGCACAGTACAAGGATATCCTCTGCGAACCTGATTGGGTTCATTCCACTGTTGCATCCTGTTTAGTCTCATCTTCTTTTCTTCTTTGTTGGCGTCTGAGGCAAAATCCTCAATTAGGCGGCTCTTGAAATTTTCCCAGCTGGTGAAACTTATCTTGTGTAGGTTCAGCCAGGTTTTGGCGCTACCAATCATATTCATGGCAGCATAACGAGAGATAATGTAGTCTGCCCAATGGTACAGGAAGCCAATTTCTTCAAGAGATTCAATCCATGGGCGAGGGTCTTCCGTTCCATCATACTTGGGGATGTCGATGTTGGGATTCAGGACAACTGGGTCGGAACTAGCATCTCTACCAATTCTTGCACCAGGTTGCGGCTTGGCAGACTCTTCAGCCATGATTCTCTCCTGTGCTGGGTCTTGCATCTTACCAGAGCGTGTTTCAACCATCCTACAAATTTATATAAGGGAATAATGAGATAAGTCTACTTTAAGTAGCCTCCAGAATAATTTATTTATTTCTCACATCAAAGAGAGCAGTGAAGTCACACGTGTACCTAAATACAAATGATGATTCTATAATACATACATTCTGTTTATAATACATATATTCTGTTTAATAAAATAAATAAAAATAAAATATAATTTTGAATTTAAAATATATGAAAAATAATATTACTAATTAAAATAAAATAGGTTCATTAGCCATGATGCAACAATATATGGTAATTTAAACCAACAACTGTGTTAATTTGGGTTGAGTTAAAAAGATAATCCTTTTTATATCATTATTTTATTTAAGATCCAATTTAAAAACAGGAAAGAACAAAAAAATATTATAAACTTCTTGTTTACAAGTTACGAGTTAGAAGATCAAAATCACAGAGTTGTTAAATCATTTTTGGTCATTTATATATATAAATCCACAACAACCCCATATTGTATATAACTTATAACAAGATTTTCATGTTGTATAATAGAAACACATCTGTAAATGATTATACGCATTATTGACATGTGTCATTACATCATCATATGTATTGTACTTTGTACAAACTGAGGATAAATACATAAAACTCTGTAATAGATTAAGGGTTGAGCTAATGCAAAAGGTCAAAAACGTCTAAAATCGAGATAGATTTAGAATTCCCACAACAAAGTCTAAAGATAGATAGGAAACTGTCAGGACGGCGCCAGTGTATAATTTCGCCAGACGATCCACGCTCTTCACATCTGCTGAAATGCAATACTCCCTTTCTCAGAAAAGATATAAAAGGCCTCCGTCCTAGCCAAAAATTCAGTCACTTCACCATCAGCGCGAGCCCTCGTCCGTTGTCACCAAGGTCCATCTCATCGACCATGTAGACCAGTAAGAACTCTTCTACCTCCATCTTTCGCTCCTAGCTCAACTTTTATCTGTTCACGGAACTTTCTTAGTGCAACTGTGTCCTTGTTTTTTGTGTACGGACATTCCCAAGCTTTCCACTCTGCCTCGACCACGACTGCCTGTACTCTGTGAGAACTGTTAAAGGTCTTACAAGGTGCAGAGAGGTACTGGAAAACTCACCATCCTGACTGTTCCTCTCGGTCAACACACTATAGCGAGAGTTGACAGGGACCCACACCACAGTTTAAGTCGACTGGATCACTCATCACAGATTTAGTCGACAAGATTCTACAAGAGTCAACAGTATAACATCACATATATACGGAGGGTGTTTCCTTTCAAATGAAACGATTTTCGAGCGCTCGCGTTTTGCACGTGCAGGCATGCTGCACACGACACTGGTTCCAATAGATCTAGAATCTTCTGGAGAATTCATTTTTATCAGGTATCATGATTTTTGCAACATGGGGGGAGAGAGACTAACGCTCCAAGTCGAACAAACAATTCGGACCCTTTCCAAAGAAGGAAACAGTTATAGCGTCATAGTGAAAAAGCTAAAAGCAGAAGGACTAGATGTTGGCAAAGCTACAATATGTAGGGTAGTAAATGGCATCGGAAAGAAAAGGGAAGCTGAATCCAATGGGCAAAAATTTCAAGTCGATCGACCACGTCCGGTGCGACCCCCGCCACGGTTTCCAAGGTAAAGCGGCTAGCAACTACTGAAAATCCACCATCTCAGCGCCAACTTTCCAGAATGTGTGGAACATCGCTAAAAACGATAAATAACATCATTCACAAAGATTTGGAACTGGATACCCGACGAAAAGGCAAGGTTCACAAGCTCACCCCTTTCCACATGAAAAACCGTGCAACGAATGCCCGGAAGCTCTACGAGGAACACCTGGCCGGTTCCAGATCGGAATATACTGCAACATTGGACGAAGCATGGATGTATGTGACGTATTGCAATGGAATCCGGAAGATCTGTTACATCAAAAGAGGCAATCAGGTCCCGGATAATTGGGTTCACCAATGCTCCGAAACTTTCCCTAAAGGTTTCATGGTTGTCGGGGTAATGACTGGCCGTGGAGTCCTTCCGCTCATAAAGGTTCCATCGAAGGTGAAGGTGAACTCAGAATTCTATATAGAATGCGTTCTGAAACCTGTCATCGAACAACTGAATGACCTTTACCCAGGGGAAATGGACAAAGTGTTCCTTCATCACGACAAAGCCTCTTCCCATACCTCCAACAAAACCCAACAGTTCCTACAAGAAATGAGGGACACCCTAGGCCTAAATTTTATCAGGAACTCGGACATTCCAGTGAAGTCTCCCGACGCCAGCCCACTGGATTTTTACGGGTTCGGTATGTTGAAACAACGGCTCTTCAACCGACGTCCCAAAACTGAGGCCGGACTTTGGAAAGCCGCACAAGAGGAGTGGTCGAATGTTTCGCTCTCCAAAGTCAAGGAAGTGTTCGCAGCTTGGAAAGTCCGATGCAGGGAGATAGCCAAGAAGAAGGGGAAGCACATAGAACACATGAAAAAAATTCACGTTCGAAAAATAAAGTTCTAACGGACGTTTGAAATCGTTTCATTTGAAAGGAAACACCCTCTGTATGTAGTAATATATCTCAATATATACACCATATTTACATATGTACCATAATTATAAATAGTGTAGCAGCCCCAATATGTAAATAAATTTCAACGCGCCAGCTTGACCATCGTGTAATCACAAACAAAACAATAAAGTTTTATTGAGATAGCCATCATGTGCAATTGCAAATAAAATAATAAAGTTTTATTGAGAGTCCGCAAGGCAGGGCAAGATTCTTATTTCAGAAGTCGTTAGTTAGTTTTACTTCACGTTCGCCACCGACAACAGCAGATCTTTTATTTGATGATTCAATTACAAAAAGATATAAAAGACGCCACAATTCTTTTTTATTAATTGTATAAAGTATCAATCCCTTCCTCAGAAAACTAAAACATGCAATGCTTTGACAATTGACAATTAAAATAATTTTATTGACATCTTGTCAATACATGCAAAGTGCACAGTCTGCACTATTAAAAAAAGAGATAATATGGATTATATACACCAAAGCGAGAAACCATTTAAAGAAAACATATATATCTGTACATACTTGACTATTTGAAATTGTATCCATTATTCCTGTAGAAGGGCAGCTTACGCCCGAAAGCTCGAATTAATTTTTCAAATAAAGAAACTTATCCTTTTTGAATCTATTCGTTATTATATATACACTATGTACAATGAATATGGCGCCTCTGCCAGCGCTGTAGAGTTTGGTGGAGAATCGCCAGTGGGTCTCCAGCGACACCACGCATTTCGCGATCTACGAAGAATACGTATATCGCGTACTTCGCCGCTGAGGAGATGGTGATGGCGTGGTCCTCGAGACCAACTGGAAATATCTATGACTGCAATGCTTTGATGATGCAATCATTTGATAATGCAATGATAAAAAATAACAATAATTATGGAAGGCCTGGCTCATCAGTGGTAAACCCTCCAAGCTGAATCGACAGTTACCATACCGCGCTTTTAATTGTTTTTAAAAGAAAAGGATTTGAAGACTTTTGTGTAAAAGATAGCTGTTAGAGAAAGAGATATTCGTATATTTATTTTGTATCACTGCATGAAAAAATAACATTGTATTTTTACCTTCTACAGTAAAAGAAATAATAAAATAAAACAAAAAATTTCAGTATATAAATTTTCAAAAAAAAAAAATACGTTTAAAAATTTTCAAAAATTTAGAGGTACGTTTGAACTTCAAACTATCGTCTGTATTAAATTTAATTCGGTGTATCACATGACTTTTTTTTATCTTTTGGTGTCCAACGAGAATCCATATTTTTAGAATTTTTTTTTTTTTTTAGAATTCCCGCCTTTTTGATATTCCACGCTGCTTTTTTTCCCGGATTCGTCTGCCCCCCCGGATGGAATTCTAAGCAGCAGATACTCCTCCACCACGTACGCGGGTAGAATTAACCACCCTCCTGCATAATCAAACTCTGGAATCATCCATCTGGAATCCAATTGGCCAAAATTATCGTCTGATCTTAGAAGAATCGTCTGTTCGCTTTTTTTAAAAATCGCCATCTTTAACAAATGTTCGCGCCTTTTTTTTTTTTCAACCTCCTAGATTTTTTTTTTCTTACCTGTCTATCCTTTTTTTTTTTTCACAGGTAAATTTTTTTCATAAATTATTTTTTAATCACTAAATTACCCTAGATTTTTTATATATATAAATGTAATTCTATATTACCTTTTTTTAAAATAACTTGAAATATTACTTTTCTATATTCTTTTTTTTTTTCATTAGACAACAAACGAAAGTTTAATTTTTAGGCCACTAGGAAATTTTTTTACGAAGAGGGAACTATTTCTAATAATTAACGGTTGAATGAATATAAAAATATTTAAAATAAAAATATAATAGAATGTGCATATAATGTGTATAATTTCGATATGCACAAAAACATTTCAAACATATATGTAATATTGTTGCAGATGATCCTGTCAACGTATGTATAAACTAGCAGTCGTGTACGTGAGGCGAGTGTTGATGTTCTTCCCACACGCGGACAACAAGAAGCAGAGGCAGGGCTAGATGTTAGCACCGAGAGTGATCGGGGACAGCCCACGGGACAGAGGTAGAGGCCATGACACAAACTTGGATGCCTATCACCGAGACATGGAGAGAGAGACCGAAGCGGTCTGCCGATGGACACACTGTAGAACATACTGCCGCTGACCCCCTGCTCAAAACCTGTCCAGTTAACAAGGGTCGTCTATAAAAAGCCCTGAAGGAGGGCCTAATCATCTGGGCTTTGGCTATTTCCTCTCTCTCTCTCTGCCCCCAGCTGCCACCATCTGACCACTCTTTGGCTTTTTATTTTGACGTCATCATTTTGAGGTTAAATACAAATAAGGGTGTACAGGTTATATTAATAAAGATATAGCATATATATATACAAAATATGGGGGTGGTAGCAAATAGGAACAGTGTACATCTTACTAGAAAGGTAGGATCTTATAAAGTATCGGCTCTAATTGGAAGATATGTGAAATATACTAAAAGTGTCATTATTATACAGTTTAAAATATACTATATATACAATTACTTGTATAAATGTGACCTACTACACTGTCGAACATGGGTGCTAGGTTGAATGTGCTCAAAAGAAGTACCTTTTTTATATACCTATATATATATGTTATATTAAAATATTTTATTTAAAATTATATTTCATCGATTCAAATACTCTGTTAAATCTACCACCAGATGTCGGGACTTTCCCTATATAAAACCGATTGCTGTTGTTTCCCGATGGCCGGCTCAAAACTTTTGTACATTATGTAAATAAGTTTTCTTTTTTTTTTTATTCCTACGCCTTAAGCCAGGCGGTAATTTTTCCAAATTATGTATTTTATATATTCCTTAGCTCAATTAAAGCAACCTCTCTGATCAAAACCATTATTATTATTATTTCAAGATTTTACCCACGACTGCATCACCATAGCATAATCTCAACAATTCCAAAATCAGCAGAAAATCTGATTTGTTTTTATAATATATATATATAGGATATGGGTATCCCCTAAATCTACCTAAGGAAGCCGAAGTACGGTGAGCTAATCATTAAAAAAGAAACGGCCATCTTCTCTCACACACTAATTCCTATCTTCCATTAATTACTCCGCCAAGACTGTGTGCCCACGGATTATTCTCTATGAGGATTTAATTAATTAGTTTCATACCAGATAATTGGAAAACAACGTCCCTCCCCCCCGACGATGGAAAATTTTAGACGAGAGAAAAAAAGACGCCTGGGTAAAGCTTTGGAGGATTACGAAACAAGTTCGTTAATAGCGGGAAAGTTAGTTTAAACTTTGGAATAATCATTTTAGACTCGTGTCGTCTGGTACCACTTGGGGAGATCGTTGGACATGCAGCGATGTAGCAAGTTAGAGATGTACAAGCTCGTCTCTGATACATGTTCATCCCTGACTTAACAATTTAATAAAACCAACAAGTAATCCATGGTTAATTATTAAAAAGACATCTCCTTATCGTGCAACTGAGGGTTGGGAAGGAAGAAGGAATAATGAAAGGAGATGCCTTTTTCATATTTTATGCACTTATCCCAGTACAATATAACATTTGTATTATTTTTTCAAATCAATGGTTAAGTTTATTTCACTATAGATCTGTATTTCAATTTCTCTAGCTTTCGGTATAACATGTCCCCTTCAACAGGAGCAGCTAGAAGTATGACTTCCTGCTAGTGTATATAGTTAACTTGAAGTCATACTTCTATATAATTCTCTCCTGTTGAAGGGCATGTGATCCCGAAACCTAGAGAAATAAAAATAGTAAAACTCAGCACGGGATTGCTTATTGATTTTATTTACACTGGTCCGCAAAATTAAAGGAGCAACATTTTTTTTCATTTATCTCAAATTTTATTGAACATTTATCAATGAAATTTTATACACAAATTTATTATTCCATTATTGATTAGAATACCCGAAATCAAAGAATTCTAACACGTATTTTATGCAAATTAGCTGGTCAAGCAATGATCTTCTTGCAGTCAGTGCATAAATATATTGGATATTGTTGTCAATATGGGGTGTAATCGCCTTTAACTGATAGACAGGCTCTACATCGGCGACCCATACTAAGAATTAGGGAGTTTATCAGCTCCTGTGGAATCAACGCCCACTCTTGTGTTAAGGCTGTTTCTAGCTCATCAGTGTTTCTAGGAGGGGGTTGGAGGGATGAGATCCGCCGTCCTAGGTTGTCCCATACATGCTCAATGGGATTTAGGTCTAGGGATCGAGCTGGCCAATTCATCCGAGCAATTGCATGGTTTTGGAGAAAAGTGTCGACCACACCAGCCCTATGTGGACGGGCATTATCATCCATTAGAAGAAAGTTTTCTCCCATTTGCAATGCTTAAGGAATCACATATGCTGCCAAGATCTCGTCCCGATACCTCTGTCCAGTCAGGGTTCTTTGCCGAAAAATATGGAATGCTGTGCGACCGCCCAAGAAGATTCCAGCCCAGACCATAAAACCTTGGCTTCTGTAGGGATCCCTTTCAACCATATTCCGGGGATTATTTCTGGTTCCTACCTCTCTCCAGACAAAGACACGACGAGAATCGCTGTTTAGAGAGAATCTGGACTCATCAGTGACATTACACGCCTCCATTCATCTGGATTCCAGGCGACATGTTGTCTGAACCAAGGTTTCCTTGCTCTCTTTTGAGGTGGTGTCAATGGCACACAAAATATGGGTCGTCGAGCATAGAGGCCCTTCTTGTGAAGCCTTCTGTGTATTGTATCAGTTGATACTAAGACTCCTGTAGCTGCATTGAGGTCACTTCGTAGTTGCGATGCTGTCATTCTTCTATTGCGACGCACAAGGAGACTCAAATAACGGTCTTGATTTAACGTTGTGACCCTTAGCCGTCCTTGTCCGGGTGTTCTGGCAACATTATCTGTCCTTTGAAATTTTTTCCAAAACCTTGAGACAACGTTTCTTGTCACACCAAGCCATCTTGCTACTTCTGCCTGTGATTGGCCTGCTTCCATCCTTCCAAAAGCTTGCCTTTTTTTTTTTTTTTTGTGATAAATGTTGTCTATAAGCCATGAAAACTTTAAAAAACAAAAAGGTTCAATAAAATCTAGTGGAGCGTAAAATTAGGACGCTTTGAGAAAGACTCAGGCACGTGCTGGAGGCGGAGTCTAGGTAGACGGTGGTATTTTGCATATTGGGAACAACTTTATTTGTTTTTCTGTTTTACATACTCTCTTAATTCATGGAAGCTTTTGAATATACCAAAACTTGATATATATCCCTTAATATAACTTTTCTTTTCTTAAACATGTGTTGTTCCTTTAATTTTGCGGACCAGTGTAAAAGTTCTTATTCAATGACTGATGAAAGCTTTGTATAGTTGTACTACAAGTTATACAGCTTTAAAGTTGACAATTATCGTTAGAAAAAGAAGAGCTAACTAGAAGACACACAATTATATCTCACCACCAAGACTGTTTATATAGCTGATAACTTATTTACATATTGGTACTTTATACCATGGTTTGTGCTTTTTTCTCTCTCTCTTTCTTTGACTACGAGACCTGTTTAAGACGAAATGTCTTAATAAAATGTTACTGGCGTTGTTGTGGGCATTTTCTATAACAACGACCCGGGATCGAATCTCGAATTGGGAACTTTTTTTTTAGAAAAATGGCTTCAATTGTTCTCGACTCTTGCACAAGTCCTACCTCATCAGTATGTGCAAGAAACCAAACAGGGCTCTGGTACCTTGCAAGTGAAATAACATGTGTGTTTCTAATAACTTACTAACAGAAATGTGAACATTTTTACTGTAGGAACAGCCACAAACTTCTTCTAACCTCCCATAATGCTTATTTGGAATAGGTAAAGAGAATAAGGAAAAAATATTCAGTCTACTCTCGATTCAACACCAAAACCAATGAACCAGAAGTTTTATACCTTAAATCCACTATTTTATGATAATTCGTTATAAATTTCTGAAAGGATTTTTCAAAATTCAAATCAGTTCTCATCAATGTACAAAGATTTTACTGAGGCTATAAAATTGAGAGGCGACATCATATACACTTGTGGACAAAACTTATGGAAGTGAAAAGTCTTTGATGTCGCCGGTCGTCTTTTTTTTTTTTTTTTAAGGTGATAGAAGCAATTTGGATCACACTTGGTTATCCCGTGTGTCTTCAATAAAGGTCACTGTGTATCAAATATCTTTCAGAGTTATTGTCTGAATCCCGATATACATGCTAAAAGGTATAACTTCCTTAAGTTTTATCCATGAGTGTACTATTTATTTATTTATGCTTATGAGGTGATACAGCAGCGTATTTACAATTAGAGAGGAGACAAAATGAGTGTACTATCATTTTGATCTTCATTATGATCACTATATATAATGTCAAAGAGAGACTTATGAACCCGGGATTAGTAAAATGAGCGTCTTTTAATTAAACTAAATACAAGCGCTCTTTCGAGATTTTTAACAGGTCTTCTTCAGTAACACGCTAGATTATCTAGCTAGTCAAAGAACCTTTTTTCAAATCTCGAAAGCTTGTTTGAATTTATGTTGATAAAGAAGACACGCAATGCTTAGTATTGATTTCTCGTTTCAAAGCAACAGAGAATGTATACAACAAGCAAAGCTTTATTATGATGCATTAGCGCGCCATCTGTTATCAAAATTCGAAACTATTATAGACGCGTATGATTCTTTTTAAAAATAAACAATTTCTACTGTCCTTACTGCAATGGAAATGGTAGATTAAACTGGCGAAACCGCTGGGAGGGTTTACCACTGATGAGCCAGGGGCCCTCCCATTAATTTTTCCAATGCAGTAAGGACAGTATAAATTGTTTATTTTTAAAAAGAATCATATGCGTCTATAATAGTTTCGAATTTTGAAAGCTTTATTAGGGACACTTGTCCCATACAGGATTCTCCCAGATGAGTAAATAGAAACAACATAATATATATCTACAGAAAGTGGAGAATAATAACATCAATCTTTCCTCAAGTTGGGTCTCACTTCTGTGTTACCCCTTTTGGACTGTGCTGTTCTCCTGAATTTGTGAAAGTCGATATATTGGTCCTGCTTTTCACTACTTATGCTAATAAAACATATGGCGAATTAGTCACCATAAGCAATCTTCTGGCAGAAAATTACTCTCTCATCTTCCAAAGCCGGACAGTAAAACATGTAGTAGAAATGTATAGTTAAATGTGATACTACAAAATCAAATGGTTTTGTAGGACTTCTAGTTTTATTGAAGACCCAACTGGGATTTTTTTAAATTGATATTTATAAGGATTATGCACGAATGTTTCTTTTAAAACCAAATAAAATAAATTTTTTACTGTTCTTACTGTGATGAAAAAACACCGTCAGGGCTTGGTTCATCAGTGATTAACCCTCCCAGCGGTTTCGCCAATTTAATCTACCAGATCGTTTTTAGAGATCTAATACTGTATTGGACGATTCTGCTTATATAGTGTAACACTGAAGGGTGAAATCTTAGAAATGGTATTCAAGCAAACTATGGTAATATAAGCTTATAGGACAGTATAAATTTTGTTTTATTTGGTTTTAAAATAAACATTCATGGTTTTCTTATAAATAGATGTCGCTTTATTGTCTTCTGTTTAAATTGATATTTAAAGACACCCTATCTTGCTGTAATCTCATTTATGGGAATTGTATATAAAGTTAAATAGCGTTTATAAAAATAAAGGAGAAAGCTAACTTTAAAAAAAAGGATTTAACAAAATTCCGTTGGAGAAAATGCCATATAACGCCAACGTCAAGAAGAAGAGCAGAAAAACGTCAGGAAAGATATATAACCTCGTTCCCAGCCTCTAGCTAAGTTGTATCCTTGTCCCCAGCGGTCTATTGTGTGTCCAAACTCATCTTTCTTCAAGACATCCATGACGGATTACACGTTAGCCCAATCGTTGGTCGCCGAGCTAGCAACTTGCCCCGAAGGAGAAAACTTCGGGGAGATTAGGACCGGTTTAGCCCCTATTGATCCGAGCGCTCAAGGCGGAAACTTCTATGACCGTTATTAATTTCGGGACCCTCTTTTCCCCCCCTTGAGAATTTCAACGTCTACGAAAACGAAAGAAAAAAAAAGGCAAATTAATTAAAGTCCGTTAAAAGTTTTGTTTGAGTCAAATAAATGTTTTTTTTTTTTTCTTTTCAGACGATGTGTGTGCTAGGTTTGCAAATTCAGAAAATTCTCTTTTTTTTTTCTTCTTCTTTTTCCAAACTTATTCTAAAGAAGAAATCCTTGAAGCTATTTTCTACTAAATATGTTTGTTTGCTTGTAGAGTTTTTTCTTCTTCTTTTTTTTTTCGAAAGAAAATAGTTAATTTAAGGTTTTTAAACATGTTTTTGAGCTGTTTATTTAATGGAAAAAAAACGTTCTTTTTTTATATATATAGAAAAAATAATATAGTTTTATAATATATCGAAATAGATTGGTAAAAACGATAAAAATTTATCTCTATAAAACTGATCCGGATTTAAGACCGAGATTTTATCGATTTCATGGCTCCAAAAATACAATTCAGATATGAAAACTGATTGGAAATATTTTAGCAAAATTATAATACAATATAATATAATGCAGCTTGTGATTGTAAAACAACATTTGAAAATTATCCCGCATGTTTTTTGTTTTTGCTCATCCTAGTACACGTGGTACAGGCCATGATAATCATGGTGGGTAGTTAGCGACTGCTTTTTCTGTAAGCGCACCACATGTCTACACATGTGAAAAGCAGTTCGACTTTGCACTTATAAATGTGCCAGAGCCCCGTATGGTTACTTGCACTCGCTGGTGGGTTTGGACTTTTGCAAGAATCGGGGAGCCATTGGAGCATTTTTTTTATTATTATTTTATTTTAAAAACAGAAAAAAGTGTCCAGTGCGGGAATCGAACCCGGGTCGTAGTGGTCGAAAACCAAACGGTTTAACCAGCCTTCCACCGTGTTTCTGTTGAATGAAAAGTCAAAATTTATTTCAAGGAGAAATAACGATCATTTCCAATCTTAGGGATGAGATATGAAAGGATGAATTGTGAAGAGTAATGATAAACGTATAAAATACGGGTTAATTTTCAACATGCGGGATAATTTTCAAATGTCTCACAAAAATAACAATTATTTATTAACAGACTATCAATGGTGATATTTTGATACTCTGTATACTTGTCTTATTACCTCTCTGTTAGTTTATAAATGTTTAAGGCATCCCTAGAATATCTCCCAAGAAAGAAATTTGCATAGCGCCACCTCATGAATTAGACTTCCACTCACATTGTAAATAAATGATGAAAAAGACATCTCCTTATCGTGCAACTGAAAGTTGATGATGGCTTACGCGATCTATCGAAATAAACCGAAAATTCACCGGTACTGGTCCTGCCGCTGCATCAGGCTTCTCATCCGGGGGGCATTTACCATAATCGGGTGGCCCCCTGACCTGCAGGTCTTCGGGCTTGGCCTAGACAATGACGCCCTGGCCATCCTGGCGTCTGCCAAGACACGTATCTATAGGTACTTCCTCGGTGTGGAACTGAGGAGTGAAGACCTTGTCTGGAGGAGGACTCTCTCAAGGTGGGGAAACCTTCCTTGCTGAAGACATTTGTACACAACTATATATATATTCCCCTACACCTTATATACCCTTTTACTATTTTATTTTTTCTCCTTTGTAAAATTTGATTAAAAGAATCAATAAAATTGTTTAAATTGTCTATCGAAATAAATATTGATAATTTTCAGTTGCACGATAAGGAGATGTCTTTTCCATAATTTATGCACCTTATCCCAGTACAATATCACATTTGTACTATTTTTTACACATTGTAAATAAAACCAAGAAGGTCACAGTCCGGGTAGTTGGTGAATTCTGTACGTGGCTCCAGGAACCTACTGGGTTAACTAAATAAATAAATTTTAATTCTTAAAATTAAAGATACTTCGGCCCCAGTAAATCTTTTTATTATCTCTAAAATAATTAAAAAGAATTATACTGGGCCGAAGTATATTTAATTTGAAGAACTATGAATGCCACCGGCCAGGCAGCCTCAATCTTTACAATAATAAATTTCAAGGTGTTCTGGCCTTATAAATAAATTTCTGTGTCATCCTGAAGTTTATCTTTCCTCATTTCCCAAGCGACAATATAACCAATCACTTTTAAGAATAAAACTGATTTATTCATTTACTTTTTTTACCACCGTTCGTGCGAACGTGGAAGTCACACAGATACACCGACTGACGGTAAAGTACATTTTCTACTACTGATTGGTTAGCGGAACGCCTGCGCCAGATTGCTTGCAAAACGTTATGAGAACTCGCTGAGAATGGTTATGTATAGAAGTGCAGCGATGTCTCAAAGTTAGATATTTGGAAAAATATATAACCCATAATCTGAAGCCAAAAGTGTCGTTATTAAAAACAATTCTACAATTTAATTTTGGGTGTGTGTGGGGTGGAGTGGTTATTTTAAAGTTATAAATAAGTGTTTTTTTAGTTTATAATTTTAGTTCATATATTTCACACACACAAAGCCTTTATTAGAGACATGCCCCATACAGATTCTCCCAATTGGGTAAGGTAATAATCATCTTGTGTTATTTACATAGGTAGTAAGATAGAAATTGAACTGGCTTTACTCTTCGTCTCAAAGTCATTCAATTGTTGACTGGTCCTTACATAATGATGATCTAAAAAATGTATAGTAAGCTATTGCCTTAGATTTGTTTGCTGATATTTTTGAAAGCAATACGTAGGGTGAAATGTTGGTACATTTAATTTGTTGATATAGGGCCTTCCTTTCTTCATCAAGGGCTGTACAATTAAGTAGGTAATGGGGGAATTCTTCAGTAATTTCCTTTTTTGAATATTTATTTCGTGTATACGATGGGTTAATTCTATAGTGAAGAAAAAAACTTATATAGCAGCATCTCTTTTCTTTTTCCAATATACAAGAAAATTTGGAGAAATCTGAAAGACGTTCCCCCATCTCTATAATTCCGCTTCTCAATATCCAATTTGAATATTTACATTAAAGTATCCAATCCCTATAAGGAGATTTTTTTTGTTAATTTAATTTTTGCACATATTTTTCTCTAAATATAAAAACAAATTTCATTAAATTATTTTAATATTAATTAATATGCCAGCTCATCTACATAATCAGCGGCTAAAATTAATTTCGAACCTCTTAGGTTATGCAACAAAAAGCCTCTAAACCTCAGGACTCTTAATTTAGTTTTGGTTTTTTTTTTTCGATAAAGAAAACCTAAATTCCCAGCTGGTTCAACCGCTGGATTCTTCTTTAGATTTCATCACCATTGGAACAGTGTTTAGCGTGACTAGAGGTGTGTGACTAGAGTGTCTAGATGTGTGACTAGGGTAAAAACTGGTAACTGAAGTGTCTAGATGTGTAAATAGAGTGTTATTTTTTTTTTTTTTTTGTGGATGACTAGAGTGAAAACTAATGAGTAAAGTGTCTGATGTGTGACTAGAGTGTCTAGATGTATAACTAAAGTGTCTAGGTGTGTAACTAGATTGTTTAGATGTGTGACTAGAGTGAAAACTGGTGATTGAAGTGTCTAGATATGTGAATAGAGTGAAACTGGTGACTGAAGTGTCTAGATGTGTAACTAGAGTGTTTTTTTTTTTTTTTTGTGACTAGAGTGAAAACTGGTAATTGAAGTGCCTATATATGTGAATAGAGTGAGGCGGATAACTTAGCCCTTATTGTATGTTTTATGTACTTATATGGTGTCTCTGGTATTCTTCCTCTGATTGGCTTTCTTCTACTTTCCAACGCCATTTTGGTGAGTCATGACGCATGCGCAGTTTATTTATTTTTTTACCGCCGTTCGAGCGGTGAAGTGTCTAGGTAGGTGACTAGAGTGAAACTGGTAACTGAAATGCCTAGATGTGTGACTAGAGGGAAAGCAGGTGACTTAGCAAACTAGACTGTAATTGGAGTGAATATAAATTGCTCGATTGAAGTGACGGTATAAGAGTGACGTCACGTATGACTGAAGGACTGGATGGGTGTCTGAATATATTATGACTGAAGTAGTCATCTGTGTAATTAACTTTATTATAGTATACTTTGACAGGAATAACTTGATATGAGAGTAACATGGTTTTTTATTTAGCTGAAGGGAGTCCACTCGCTGCTGAAGTTACTGGGATTTTGGCTGAATAAGGACTTAGGTGTGATTGAAGTGGATGATTGTGTACTGAAGCCATTTGACAGCAGTGACTTGATTTGAGTGAAGTGGCTTTGTATGTGACTGAAGTGACTCCACTCGCTGCTGAAGTTACTGGGATTTTGGCTGAATAAGGACTTAGGTGTGATTGAAGTGGATGATTGTGTACTGAAGCCATTTGACAGCAGTGACTTGATTTGAGTGAAGTGGCTTTGTATGTGACTGAAGTGACTCCACTCGCTGCTGAAGTTACTGGGATTTTGGCTGAATAAGGACTTAGGTGTGATTGAAGTGGATGATTGTGTACTGAAGCTATTTGACAGCAGTGACTTGATGTGAGTGAAGTTGCTTTGTATGTGACTGAAGTGAGTCCACTCGTTTCTGAGGTGACTGAAATTTTAGCTAATCAGGATTTACATGTTATTGAAGTAGTTAGTTGTGTGACTGGCCCCATTTGACAGCAGTGACTTGATGAAAGAATGAAGTGCCTTTGTATGTGACTGAAGTGACTCCACTCGCGGCTGAAGTGACTGGAAATTTTGATAAATAGATAAAAATTTGATAAAAAAATTTACATGTTATTGAAGCAGCTAGTTGTATACTGAAGCCATTTGACAGCAGTAACTTGATGGCGAAAGTGAAGGGGCTTTAATAATGACTGAAGCTGGTCTTCTGGCTGTTGTTATTTACAGGAGAGAACAATTCAGGTCTCTTGATTGAGGATCCACAGTAGAATATTTTAAGGATGACGCTTCTCTTGGAAATTACATGATACAAAAATTCAAATATTTTAAACATTAGTATCAAACAACACGGAAATATTACTTTGAAAGGAGAAAAATGTTTAAAAAGCTATTACGATGTGCTGGGGTAGCAGCTTGCCCAACGTACAGAGGGTGTTTTATTTGTTAAATAATTATTTTAGTGCTTTATTAAAAATAATTAACAAATGTTAGTAAACAACTTATTGTTTTCTATGTACAAGCCTTGACCTTTAGCAACATCCCTGCAACGATGTTTCCAGGAAATAAGACTTTGTCTTAGAATATTGTGATCAAGACCCTCCCAACCGTCCTGTATTTATCAATGATTTACTTCCATATAAGCTCTGTTGGTTTCGTCTTCCAATCAGATTCTCCTGGATCGTCACGTGACATTCAGGCAACTAATGAGGGAGGTCAAAGAGAGCCGACAAGGATGACGTAACCAGCTAGTTAGGTAAAACTCCTGCCTGGGGTTTGCATCCCTAATTCTCCAAAGAGATCCTCGATTGATGGCGTAATGCGATTTCTGGGGGCATCAACACCTGCGCAACTCGAGTGTTGCCGCTGGCTTTACCTTTGGTGGAGTGTCTGGGGTTATGTCGGCTTGTACCGTCTGTTAATTCAATAGAGCAACAGATTTCTGAAGTTTCTTTTCATTTTTTTTTATTGCAATCTCAATCTTCCGGACATTACCGACCTTCTACTGGATTATAAAAATGAACAATAATGAAACGCCGATATTTCAATAAAAAGAAACTCAAATCTCCAGAAAGTTGTTGCCTTATTTAATTCATATACAGGAGATTCTCTCTCATCTATTGCATTGTACCTTCTGTAGTTGTCAGTCGGTCTGCTAATTGTCTTCAGCACCATTTTCTTTCATCTTGTATAATCTCTCTTGTTTGCTCCAGGCTTAGTCTTGAAAAGTCTTTAATATGATCCGTCCATCTTTTCCTAGGTCGAGCCTCAGTTCTACTTTATATTGCCTTGTAGAGTTATCGAATAAAGAGTGGAACAACTTCATTAGCAGTCTTGGACACGGTCTTTCCAACAGTAAAGCTAATTGTTCATACATACAAAACGAATTTATATAGTATAGGTATGTAGTATTAGTATGTATATGTGGCAATATAATAATGTGGGGAAAGAGAAATAAGGACACCACAAGTTTGGTAGAGGAACCCAGGCAACCAGAGAGAGAGAGGGAGAGAGAGCCGGGCGGCCGTTCGTGTCGCACACAATCCCCAACTGTCTTAAAAGTCCCAAGGTGTTAACGGACGGGCCCCATTTGCCGCCCCTTGGAATGTCGCTGCTGTCTCAAGTGACCGGACTTTACATCCCGTCTCTCTCTGGGCTGGCTCTAGGTTTGCTTTATTACTCCTGGAAGAGTATATATTATGACATATATATATATATATATATATATATATATATATTTATTTATTTTAAAGATTGAGCAATCCATAATAATATCTATTAATAAATATAAAGCATATATTGGATCTGAATTTATTAAACGGCCAATATTTCTAGGGGCAACACGCCTCTCTTTATCAAGGCTTTTGATTTAAACTAAATCACGTGGGCATGTGATCCACTCATGCTATACAAGATCAAAGTAAGAAACTATCTGATGAAAATTTCACTGTATATAAAATATATGTACAATGGTTATATTTAATAATAATTAAAAGAGTATACAATTAAATAACCATTTGATTAAATAAATGAAAAGATTGATAAATATTAGAAAATAAAAATGAGTAGGGATTATGATTCAATATGTTGTGTTGATAAATATAAATATAAATATATTACAAGTATAAATATATGTAAAATAATAAAAAATAAAAAAATAAAAATAATAATTAAATAATTTAGGAAGATATAAATTCTCTATAAATTTCTTGTAGGTCGATTTTTCTATTTATGCTTTCTGTATCTTTTATAGAGGCCCAGCTTTCTAAAAATAACCTGCAATGTTTTTCTTTAATATTCTGGTATAAAATGGATGCTTTGTCAAAATCGGGTATATGACTATTGTTTAGCGCATGGTCTACTAGGATAGATTATGGTTTATGGATACGTAGAGCTGCTTTGTGCTGGTTAATGCGTTCTTTCAATGCTTTGCTGGTTTCTCCAATGTAAGTGGCTGGACAGGTTTTGCATGGAATTTTGTAAATAATATTGCTTTTGCTTTCCTTTTTACTATTATTCTTGGTGTTTGAGTGGCGTAGAATTTGTTTCAAATTTGGCGCAGATTGATATGTGGTAATTATATTATATTTCTTCAATACTCTGGCGATTCTTTCTGATCCGTAACTGTATGGGAGAGAGCAATATCTTTTATCGGATTGAACATTGCTATTGTTTGAAGATGGGATTCTGGGAGTGTAAAAATGCTTCTTGATGAATTTCTTCGGATAATTATTGCCTATCAACTCTTTAAAAATTATATTATTCTCTTCTTTTCTTTCAATATTCCTATTTGAGCAATGTGTAGTTAATCTTTTGGAAAGTGTTTTTACAACCGCGATTTTATTATGAATCGGACCAAAAGAGCTAAAATTTAAATAGTTTCCTGTGTGCGTAGGTTTTCTGTATATGGTGGTTTCTATATGAAGTTCTTTTCTTACTAGTTGAATGTCTAAAAATGCTAAAGAATTATTGTTTTCTATTTCGTGTGTGAACTTTAAATAAGGTTTAAGATTATTCAGAAAATATAGGAAAGTATCAATTTCTGTTTCAGTTATGCAAAATACATCGTCAATATATCTCATCCATAATAAAACTTTTAAATTATTTGCTTCAGTCCCATAGTTAGCTATGCTGGCTCTCCTCTCTATCCTCTCACGAAATATTTGTCGTCAATAATATCTCCATTCCAGAAGCAACTTCCTCATACAATCCCCAATCCCATAGTAGCAGTTGAAACTATCAAAAATCTACAAATTCCCAGTGATAATCAGATGGTTTCATTTGATGTAGAATCCCTCTACACATCAATCCCACACGACGAAGCTCTCCTAGCCCTCAAGTCTTTTCTAGAACTCCATCCTGAAATGGTCCTTCCTGTTCCCAAAGAAGCCCTGATAGATTTATTGAAGCTTTGTCTAGAATATAGCTATTTTAACTTCAAAAACAGATTTTTAGGCAAATAAGAGGCTTGCCTATGGGCAACCCTATTTCAGCAGCATTGGCAAACATTTTCATGAATGAAATAGACAAAATAATTACTGAAGCAAATAATTTAAAAGTTTTATTATGGATGAGATATATTGACGATGTATTTTGCATAACTAAAACAGAAATTGATACTTTCCTATATTTTCTGAATAATCTTAAGCCTTATTTAAAGTTCACACACGAAATAGAAAACAATAATTCTTTAGCATTTTTAGACATTCAACTAGTAAGAAAAGAACTTCATATAGAAACCACCATATACAGAAAACCTACGCACACAGGAAACTATTTAAATTTTAGCTCTTTTGGTCCGATTCATAATAAAATCGCGGTTGTAAAAACACTTTCCAAAAGATTAACTACACATTGCTCAAATAGGAATATTGAAAGAAAAGAAGAGAATAATATAATTTTTAAAGAGTTGATAGGCAATAATTATCCGAAGAAATTCATCAAGAAGCATTTTCACACTCCCAGAATCCCATCTTCAAACAATAGCAATGTTCAATCCGATAAAAGATATTGCTCTCTCCCATACAGTTACGGATCAGAAAGATTCGCCAGAGTATTGAAGAAATATAATATAATTACCAGATATCAATCTGCGCCAAATTTGAAACAAATTCTACCCCACTCAAACACCAAGAATAATAGTAAAAAGGAAAGCAAAAGCAATATTATTTACAAAATTCCATGCAAAACCTGTCCAGCCACTTACATTGGAGAAACCAGCAAAGCATTGAAAGAACGCATTAACCAGCACAAAGCAGCTCTACGTATCCATAAACCATTATCTATCCTAGTAGACCATGCGCAAAACAATAGTCATATACCCGATTTTGACAAAGCATCCATTTTATACCAGAATATTAAAGAAAAACATTGCAGGTTATTTTTAGAAAGCTGGGCCTCTATAAAAGATACAGAAAGCATAAATAGAAAAATCGACCTACAAGAAATTTATAGAGAATTTATATCTTCCTAAATTATTTAATTATTATTTTTATTTTTTTATTTTTTATTATTTTTACATATATTTATACTTGTAATATATTTATATTTATATTTATCAACACAACATATTGAATCATAATCCCTACTCATTTTTATTTTCTAATATTTATCAATCTTTTCATTTATTTAATCAAATGGTTATTTAATTGTATACTCTTTTAATTATTATTAAATATAACCATTGTACATATATTTTATATACAGTGAAATTTTCATCAGATAGTTTCTTACTTTGATCTTGTATAGCATGAGTGGATCACATGCCCACGTGATTTAGTTTAAATCAAAAGCCTTGATAAAGAGAGGCGTGTTGCCCCTAGAAATATTGGCCGTTTAATAAATTCAGATCCAATATATGCTTTATATTTATTAATAGATATATATATATATATATATATATATATGTAGTATTAGTATGTATATATATATATGTAGTGTCAGTATGTTGTATTAGTGATGTAGATATAGTATAGTGATTATAGTATATTGATATAGTAAAGCTATTTGTTCAAAATATAAATATGTAAAATCAATGTAAACAAGTTTTAACCATTGTTGTTCTTGTCATTGTAATCCGTTTAGTAATCTGTTCTCTGGAAGGTTCTATGGTACCATGGTGTAGAACAGCACCTGCGACTACAATACCTACGGTGTCTCCATAACGACGCCATAATTAGCACGGCCAGACAGGACCTGATTGATTCAGCTTCTCAATTACCCAACGGACTTGATTGATCACTTCCCGCATAGCCGACGACAATTGTTCCGGATCTCTGCCAAACTTCCCTCTCTCTGTGTTTGTGGAGTCCCTTCAAGTCTCTCCTATCTACACTGTTCTTCTTCAATAACACAAGAAGACCTTGTTTGTTCTTCGAACAAAATGATACAAAAAAACGATATTCTCGAACATTTTAGATTTCAAATTGTTGTATCGCCTTCCAGTAGTAGTAGTTGTTGTATCGCCTTCCAGTAGTAGTCACGACAACGCAGCCTTATCTTTACTGGTCAACTTCTGTTTTATTGCACCGTTAATGTTCTATATATATACAAATATATATTTACATATTAATAATAAAAAAACATGCAAAATACATACAGCTATTTAACAATTTACATACACAACACATCTCCCCTTTTAATAGTAGTGCAGCCGGTCTGGCGGTCTTCTGGATCGCTGCGGTCTTGGACTGCGCACAGGGACAGGGACAGCCGCAGCAGCAGGGCCCGGTTCTGGTTCTGGAGTGTCCTCTTGTGCTGAAGACTCCGCTCCTTTCAATTCTTCGTCCACCTCCGGGGTTTCTTCCCTTGTCTTCTCCTGTCCTCCAAGCCCAGGGTGATCTCGAGAAGTGCCAGGCAGTATAAAATCTCTTGATATACCCGGCAATACCAAATCTCTCACTTCAGGAACTTCTTTCTTGATAACTGGCCTTAGCTGATTTATGTGTCTTTTCACATAACGGCCTTCGTCTTCTATAAGGTAATGTCGGCTGCTCAGTAGTTCCATGATCCTGCCCTTTTTCCATTTTGGTCCGTTAGCAAAACTCCGGAAATACACCTCAGAGCCGACCGCAAAATGCTTTTGCTTCCTCATGGCATCATGGTACACCTCTCCTACCTTCGCCATTTTCGGAATCAAATTTGAAAATCTTGATCTTAGATTTCTTTTCATTAAAAGTTCCGCGGGAGACTCCTTTAATACCGTTTGAGGAAAAGCTCTATGAGCGAATAAAAATCGCTGTAGATTGATTTCTACACTGTCCTTTCCTTGGTTCTTTCGTAAAGAGTTTTTAAATTCACGTACATATCGCTCAGCTAAGCCATTAGTGCTGGGATTGTACGGACTCGTTTTTGTGTGTCTTATACTATTTATTTTTGTAAATTCCTCAAATTCACTTGAGACAAATTGTCTGCCATTATCGGTTACCAAAAGTTCAGGTAATCCAAATCGAGCAAAGATCTCCCTAAGATGTCCTATGATGGTCCTGCTCGTAATGTCCTTTATGATGACAATCTCCAGCCATTTGGTGTACGCGTCTACAAGGACCATAAACATTCGTCCCATAAATGGACCTGCTAGATCTAAGTGTAGACGGTGCCACGGCTTCTCAGGCCAAGTCCACTCTGAAATGGTAGACGGCGGCATACTTGCAGATTCTTGGCAAATTCTACAATCTCTAGCCAACTCTTCAATGTTCTTATCTATGCCTGGCCACCAAAAATACCGTCTAGCAATCATTTTCATTTTTACCATCCCTAGGTGCATCTCATGTAAATCGTTCAAAATTAAGGATCTTAATTTTTGGGGAATTACCACTCTTTCACGCCATTGCAAACAACCAAACTCACAACTTAATTCGTCTTTTATCCTATAATAGGAACAAAGTGGATTTTCCTGCGATACCTTTGGAATTTGCCAATTATTTTCCCTAACATTTCTCAACACAATTGATAGTAATTTATCCCGGCGTGTCTCAACTGCCACATCCTGGAATGAGAAGGGGACCTCACTCATTTTCCGCAGGAGAAGCACCTGATCCTCATCCAAAGATTCCGTGGTCTTTGAGACTAAAGGTAATCGTGATAACGCGTCTGCATTGCCATTATCATCAGTTTTTCGAAACTCCACAGTGTATTTAAATGCAGATAATTTTAACGACCACCTCTTAATTCTTGATGCAGCACATATGGGGATCGGTTTCTGGGGTGAAAAAATGTGCATTAAAGGTCGGTTGTCTGTGACCAACACAAATTCACGTCCCAATAGATATTGTCGGAATTTCTCACAACCAAAAATGATGCTTAAGGCTTCTTTTTCTAATTGCGAATACCGCCTTTCCGCTTCAGTTAGCGTTCTTGAAGCAAAGGCTATAGGAGTTTCTTCCTTTCTATCGTTTCTGTGACTCAGAACCACTCCTAAACCATAGCTAGAAGCGTCACATGCAAGGACTAGTTCCCTAGTTGCATCATAATGTGCCAGCACCGACTCGTTAGTTAGCAATGCTTTGCATTTTGCAAATAATATACGGTGTTCGCTAGTCCAGTTCCATTTGGAATTCTTTTTTAAGAGGTGATAGAAGGGTGCTAAAATATCTGCAATATTTCTTATAAACCTAGAGTAATACATAAGGAGACCTATAAAAGATCTCAATTGAGAAACGTTTGTAGGTTCAGGCGCCTCTACCACCGCTTCTATTTTACTACTTATGGGATGCAGTCCTTTTTTATCTATTTTAAAACCTAAATATTCAACAGCATTTACTGCGAATTTGCATTTATCCTTGTTTAATCTTAAACCTTTTTCTTGCAACCTTTTAAAGACCAATTCCAGCTTTTGTTTGTGATCCCTATGATCCTTTCCGGCTACCAGGATGTCATCGATGTAGCAAGCCACTCCCGACATATCTGCAAATAGATTGTCCATTTCTCTTTGAAACTTATTCGGTGCTACAGCTACTCCATAGGGTAGCCTTTTAAAGGCAAATAACCCCTTCGTAGTATTAATGTTTACCACTCTTTTGGCCTCTTCAGATAATCTGACCTGCAAATAAGCTCTGGATAAGTCCAATGACGAAAACACTGTTTTCCAGACAATTTTGAAAATATTTCGTCTATTGATGGAAGCGGGTATTTATCCAATTCTATGGCCTTATTTGCGGTGCATCTAAAATCGCCGCAAATTCTAAGGCTTCCATCTTTCTTCAGTACTGGTACTATAGGTGCGGCCCAGTTTGCATACTCAATAGGTTGTAAAATTCCCTCGTTAACCATACCATCGATTTCATTCTCTATTTTTTTCTTCAAAGAAAAAGGCAAACTTCTCGCCTTACAAAATACAGGAGTCGTATTTTTTTTTTAAATAAAAATCAATATGGACGTTTTTTAAGCAACCTAATTCTTTGCTAAATAAATTAGCATACTTATTTATTATAACTTTGATATCGGACTCGCTTACTTGTCTAATGTTCAATAACCTAGAAAAATCAAGATTTAAACCTTTTAGCCATTCTCGTCCCAACAAAACTATCGAAATATCTTCATCTACAACTATCAACCGCAAATCTTGATTTGCCTCCTTCACAAAAACTCTTCTCTCACCAATAATTTTTATTGGTTTTCCGCAAAAGGACCTCAATCTTAAATAAGATGGAGATAATTTACCATCTTTCCAGTATTTTTCATAAATTGTTTTCGGTATCAGTGTGACGGGACTTCCCGTGTCCACCACAAAACACAACTGATACTCGTCAACATGTAGATTTATTTTTGCATCAGTATCACCTTGTACCGAATAAATAAATTCGTCTTGCACATATCTGCAGTCTGGCAAGGATTTACCCGTTTTGCACACCCTGCTCAAATGTCCAATTTTCTTGCATTTAAAACAAGATTTTGTTTTATGTGGACATGCAGGTGCCAGGTGAGAGTTTTTTTCGCCGCATCGGAAACAAATTGTCTCCCTTCTTTGCATACCGGGCCCATGCTGCCATCCTCTACGAGCTTCATTCTTTCTACTTCCTCCCGGAACAATATCCAACTTAGCCACTAGTCCATCCTGCAGCTCCTTAGCATTTTGTTCAGCTAGCTCAAACGAGACTGCTATAGAAAATACCCTGTCCAAGGTGACATCGTCATCCTCCTGTAACAATTTCTTCTGAAGGCTTTCCGATTTTATACCAGCCACAAAACGGTCTCGTAACATGACCTCAAAAATTTCACCAAAAGTGCAATCCATAGCTAAATGCCTGAGCTCACGCAGGTATTCTGAGACGGATTCATTCTCTAGTTGCATTCTCTTCAAGAACCTGCAGCGTTGAGGAATCACTTTCTTTCTTGGAGCTAGATGTAGCTTTATTCTTTGTATTAACCGTTCATAAGGTTGTTCTTTCATTGTACCGGGGAAAAACAAATCATTGCCCAGCTTCAACATTTCCGAATCCAGAAGAGAAACAAAGATGGGCATTCTTTTTCCTTCTTCTAATGTATTTGCCTCAAAAGCTGCTTCGAACCTTTGAACGAAAATATCAAAGGATTCTTCTCCTGGCCTAAAGGAACAGAACGGTACAATTATTGGGCATCCAGACATACTGTTGGCTTCTCGTTCGCTTTATATTTCTGTTTTCCTCCGCCTGTGAAAGAGCACTTGAAACGGTTCTCACACACTCGTCGCCAGTTGTTGTATCGCCTTCCAGTAGTAGTAGTTGTTGTATCGCCTTCCAGTAGTAGTCACGACAACGCAGCCTTATCTTTACTGGTCAACTTCTGTTTTATTGCACCGTTAATGTTCTATATATATATGTAATAATATGTTGAAGCTCTGGTTGACTCTTGTAGAACCTCGTCGACTCTCGCTATAAGTTGTGGCAACCGAGGGTCAAACCTGTAGTAACCGAGAGGGACAATCAGGGCGTGGAGAGTTTTCCAGTACCTCTCTGCACCTTGTAGGACCTTTAACAGTTCTCACAAAGTACAGGCAGTCGTGGTCGAGGCAGAGTGGAAAAGCTTGGGAATGTCCACACACACAAAACGAAGCGACACAGTTGTCGAAGGAAAATTCCTTGAATAGATAAAAAGCGAGCCAAGAGCAAGATGGAGCTAGAGTAGATTTCTTACTGTTTTACATGGTCGATGAGTTGGTCCTTGGAGACGATAAGGGGTGACGCTGACCGAACGACTCACTGGAAGACTGGCTGTTGCTACGTGGGGTTCTATTTATACAACTCTTTGGACCAGGAAGGGGACCAGGAAGTATTGCCTTTCTGCACGTGTCCGCTAATCGACACTGGCACCGGTCTGTCGGCTTCCAACCTATCTTTAGAAGTTACTTTGTGATTGTGGTTCTCTCTTGCTCTTAACTCAGTTTTTAATCTATTATATAGTTTTATTTATTCATCCTCAGTACATTACATATGGTGATGCAAGGAGACATGTCAATTATGTGTATAATTATTTATAGATGTGTTTTTATATACAATCATGTCAATCTTGTTATAAGTATTATATAATATAGGGTTATTGGTTTAAATTATCATAGATGGGCCCCGTGAGTGAAAGGGTTTATCCAGGTTTAAGCGGGTAAAGCCTCTCTAACACAGGTAAGTAATTAAAATGTCTTTTAATTAATTAAAACTGTGAGGGTAAAGGGCTATAACAAGATGTTTATTTGGATATATCTGAAAATTATAAAAATAAAACTTATGTTTAATTTAAAAGTTATGATATTCATTATAAAAGAGAACTTTAGATAAAACCTTTGTTTGATAAAAATTAATGATGATGTTCTAAGAGATTGTTGGCGGGCGTTGGAAAGGGTTAGGGGTTGAAGAATATGCAATTGTAAGTGTTGCACAGACAATCAAATACTGAGATCCAGGTGCAAAGCGAGGATATAGACTTGTGCGTCTTCCTAGGCAATGTTTCACCTGCGATCCTGTATAAGGTTACAGTGCTTTGTCACAATTGTAAGGTTATTGGTTGAAAAGTTGTTGAAGAAAATAATTAATATGCTTGAAAGGGGTGGTAGAGCCATGCGATAAGTAGAATTGTTGTAGCGACAGTAGGGTCTGACTTGACTTGAAATCAAAGGTTGATTGTGGTCCGCTAGAGCTGAAAAAAATTGAAAGTTGAAAAAGTGAACGCTTTGTGCATGCGTTGGTGATGTGCTCTGCGGATGATTGAAATAAACTTTTGAAACGTGTTCAGACCAAAAAGTCGAGACTTGTACTTTTGGGGAACTGTGTTCAAAGAGTTTGTTGAATTACGAAATCAAAAAGAAAAATTGTCAAGCAGTACTGTCGTTTCTCTACGTGGATGTGAAGCAATGGCGGAGAGAAAGATAGTAGTGTAAAGTACACTGAAGTGGTTAGAGAAATAGATTGTTGTAAACGATTGTTGTATATGCCCGATAGTTGATGATAAACATTGTCATATAATAAAGTTATTTAAACAAAAATATAGTGAATAACAAAATAGAAATATGATTGCGGATAACAACAGTATAAGGGGATAAAATCAAACATGTAATATTTAAAAGACATAATAATGAATTAGCAAAATATAAAAGATATAATAATTAGAATTAGTAATATATAAAAGACATAATAATGAATTAGCAAAATATAAAAGATATAATAATTAGAATTAGTAATATATAAAAGACATAATAATGAATTAGCAAAATATAAAAGATATAATAATTAGAATTAGTAATATATAAAAGACATAATAATGAATTAGCAAAATATAAAAGATATAATAATTAGATAAATGTTAAGTAGTAACAAATGGAGCAAAAAAATGTCTCTTTTGAAGAAAAGTTAAAAGAATACAAAAAAAATATTCGTTCCTGAGAGAAAAAAAAAAAAAAGAAAGGAACATATTCACACAATGTCTAGGTGTAGGTCCAAGATTATTGGTGTCTTTAGTTTGACCTATGGGGAGGCAATGTGGCCCTATGTCGCTTTGGTCCGGTCTGAGAAGTTGGTCTTTGCCAGATCTTCCCGATTATATTATGTGAGACCAGACGGGGAGCGATCTTGATCCCTAAAATGATGTCAGTGTAGTGGAAGAGGGGACTTTTGGATACATGAAGTGTGTAGTGCATGTCTTAGGCGATAAAAAGATTGCAGAGCGTTTTATGCAGTTGGTCTGCAAAATTTTTAGGTGAGCCTACCCAAACGCCGGCTTGTTGCGTTTGGGGAATATTTTTTTTTAAATATTAACTTAACAGATCTTTTCTCCATGTAACATTGCGTTACATATGGAGAAATGAGAGGTTAAATCCTTTTTTATTCCTAACGAGAGAGCCGGTAATGTTGTGTATTGTTCGTATTAAAAGCGTACCCAAAAGTCATATAATTGAATGATTGACAGTGAAGAGTGTTGAAGATTGGAACATTGTCGTAGCGATGGGCGCCATTTTGGGGATTTAATTATCCTTTTACGATGCTAAGATGGCGTCATCATATGGTGTCATTTAAAGGATCGATAACCTTATAAAAATAAGATTTGCTATAAAAGGAATTTTATATAACTTTCCTATCCGTTTTAATCTGGTAGATTATTTGGTGGACACGAAAATCTAGCATTCTGCTGTGCCAAAGTACAGGCCTACTGAAATTGGAGGTGTCATGTCAACATGGCGGCTGTAACTGGTGTCCATATCCTTTGATGCCGACCGACGCAGCTGTTGTTTATTGATGTTGGCGGGCGTTGTGAGTCACCCTGCTGGCTGGAAGAAAATCCCTCTGCCTCCACTGTGGCAATTGGCCTCTGGTCTAATTGAAAATACTGGGATTTAAATGTAAAAAAGGCTGTGAGCTTGTAGGCGGTATAATTCGGGATAGTTGCGTCTCGAAGATATCTGGAGTCAAATGATTGAATTCAATGAAATATACATCTTGAGGCAATCGCTGTGGGTGTTGAACAATTCGGGGCTGTGGAGGTGTTATGTACAAAACATCCTCTGTGTAATATTTTAATTTATTGACATGTATGGTGTCACTGTCTCTATTGAGAGGCTGATTTGGGCGATCTATTCGAACGACATTGGGTGAAATTATTTCAATTATTTTGTAGGGTCCAGTAAAATATGGTGCTAATTTACCTGTGTCGGGATGTCTGTAATTTTTTACCAAAACAAGATCATTCTCTTCGAAATGTGGTGTTCTGTGCTGCTTATCAAATGTTTCTTTATCTTTTTTAAGTTTATTTTGAGTACGAGAGCTTGCTATCTCTCGAGCTATATTTATCTCGGGGTATGGGTTAAGATGAGTTCTTAGATCTGGGGGGATAACATTGAACATTAAGTAGGTAGGTGGAAAACTTGTGACAGAATGGGGTGTGTTATTGTACGTCTGAGTGACGCGTTTAACTAGTTGAGTCCAGGAAGCTTTTGGATTTTCTAGATAAGCTAGTCTGAGCTTGCCTGTAATGGTCGCATTTAAGCGTTCTATTAAACCGTTTGCTTGTGGGTTATTACTGGTAGTTAGTAGAGGTTGTATACCATGCATTATTAGAAATTTACGGAATTTTTCTGAGGTAAAAGCGGGCGCTCTGTCAGATAACAGACGTTTTGGAGATCCTTGCTGTAGTACAGTCTTGAGGGTTTGAATGTACGTTAGGGTACTGGTGGACTTCGATGGAAAGGTCCAAGCATATCGCGTTAAATGATCCACTATTACGTGTAGATATGTCTTGGAGTGTCCATATTTCGAAAATCCAGCTATGGTATCTATAGAGATTAAGTCGAATGGTTGTTGAGGTGGTGGAATTTGTCCGAGGGCACCATAGGGTTTACCTTTGGGCCTTTTAATGATTTGGCAGGTGTGACACGACCTGACAAATTTTTCTATAGATTTAGAGATACCTTTCCAGTAGTACTGGGTAGTAATTATGCGGGTCATCTGAGAGATGCCTGGGTGGTTATATTCTTGGTGAACTTTGTTCATGAGAGTATGTTGCAGGGTTTCGGGAATTATTATTTTAGTTACACCTTTTCGGGTAATGGTATGTAAGCCGTTTGTATCAATGTTGAAGGGGGATTCTGTTGGTTGATGCTGTTTTATAATATCAGTACTGATAAATCCTACAAAGGGGTTTCTTGAGAGTAAATCTGCCTCATACTGTTGACTGCCTTTGATGTAGTGTATTTCGTAATTATAGGTAGATAGTCTCAGGCTCCATCTAAATAGTCGGCCTGATGGATTTTTTATAGTTTTAAGCCATTGTAAGGCTTGGTGATCTGTGTATATGGTGAATTTTATACCGGTGAGGTATATTCGGAATTTGTCTACACTTTTTCGACGATGGCGAGGCACTCGAGTTCGGAAACGGTGTAGTTTCTCTCATGTGCTCTAAGGGCGCGGCTAAAATATTGCACAGGATGTATTTGTCCGTCTGGATGTACCTGTTTGAGTATGCCGGCAATCCCTTGGGTGGATGCGTCGCAATAAAGGCGGCATGGTAAACCGACTTGATACAAGTGTAGTACTGGTTTACTGGTTAAACTCTCTTTGAGAGTGGTGAAAGCTTGTTGACAGTCTGGGTTCCAATTCCATTTTACATCCTTTTTAAGTAGTTTATTTAAAGGTGCTCGTAAGCGGGCATAATCTGCTATAAACTTATTATAAACGTTTACTGCTCCTAAAAATGATTGTAGTGTTTTTTGATTGGTAGGTGGTTTGATGGCATTTATGGTATCAAGGTTGCGCGTCTGTGGTGCATAAGTACCTGCGGTAACAGTGTATCCTAAGAAATCTATATTTGTTTTGAAAAATGAACATTTATTATAATTAAGTTTGATGTTTTCGTGTTGACACACTGTTAGAAATTGTTGTAGGTGTTGTAGATGATCCTCTAAGGTGTCAGAAAAAATAATGAAATCGTCGAAGTAATGGGTAACAAAATTTAGTTTATATTTTTGCATGACCTGGTTTATGGCACGATGGTATATCTGTGGTGAATTTTTAAATCCGTAAGGAAGTCTACAAAATTCGTACTGACTATCTAACGTCACGAAAGCTAGTAGATTACGTGAGTTAGGTTCTATTTCCACTTGCCAATATGCGGATGCTATATCTACAGAAGAGTAATATTTGGCTTTCGACAATTTGTCAAGAATGGTTTCTATTAAAGGTAAAGGATGTACGTCTGGAGCGATGATTTCATTAAGTTTTCTGTAATCAATACAGAAACGTTTCGTTTTGTCACGTTTGGTAACAAGCGTTATGGGACTGGCATAAGGTGAAACTGACGGGGCAATGATTCCATATTGGAGCATATGTTCTATTTGGGTTTGTATTTCTTGTTGGTCGTGTAGTGGCACTCTATATGGGCGTAATGCTATTATTTTATCTGTGGTGGTATTGATTTTTACCGGTGGTATGTTCAATTTGGGCACTTTGTATTTATTAGTAGAGAACACTTGTGAGAATTCATATAGAATTCGGTGGAGTTCGTGTGGACAATGTTCTAACTGAGGTGCCGCATTAGAAGGTATAGAAATCTCAGTATCATAGGTAGGAGAAATAGTGGGTGAACATATAATTGGGGTAGAGTCCGCCACGTGTAAACAGGACTGGTGCGAGGGGAAAGTGGTAAACATATCAGTTTCCCTCGGTTGAGTGGGACATAAATCCTGTTTGCACTTGGTGAACTTATAGACATTCGTTGGGAGAGCATCATTATTTTGATAAATTTGGAGATTATTAAAATCTATAATTAATTTAAATATTTTAAGGGTATTAATAGATAAAATACCAAAAGGTAGTGAAGCTTCTACTATAAAAAATTTTAGTTTTTGGGTGAGGTTACCGATTTTAAGTTTTAAAAAAATATATCCAAGAGTATTTACATTGTGGGCTATTGCATTTATAGTTAAACTATACTGATGGATAATAATTTTATATGGTAATATATTTTCTATGGTTCTTAAAATATCTAAGTAGGTTTATAGATGCTCCCGTGTCTATTAAAAAGGGCAAGTTTACATTTGGTGACAATTCAGTCCATATTATTAATTGTTCAACGAAAATAAGTTTCAGGTTTTCCTACCGTTGAGCTGCTCGCGGGGCTTGCAGAGTCGTCTTGGCTTGCAGCTTGGACTTGGGGAACATGGCTCGGAGGTTGGACCTTGGGCTGGGTGTGGGTACCACGTTTTGGTACAGTGGTTGTGCGTGGTCGGGCGCTGTAGACTGGTCGTGTTCGGTCCCGTGGGAACCGTTGTTCACACTGGGAGTGCCAGTGCATGGCATTGCAATACTTGCAAGGCGAGGGGGGAGGTGTAACTTGGTACGTTACACGTGATGGCCGCTGGTTGTTGTACCGCGGTGGTGGGTTGTGGTAGGTGGGGTGTGGAGCCTTGTCTACTTGGCGCTGGTTCACTGCACTGGTGGCACACTGAGTTATTCTTGACACTAGGTCGAACCATTCCTTAATGGTGTTTGGCTGCACAGTTGCGACTAATCGCTGGTCTGCGACGGGTAGTCCGTCGGTCAGAGACTCAATTAAAATGTCGGCGGGTAGGTCGAGTTTCATACCCATAACCGTTTTATTTTGGTAGTAGTCTTCTAGGGGCATTTGTGGTGTCAATTTGATTGCCAAAAAGCGTGCAAACGACGCTTCTGTCGTTGCTGGGAATAAGTCTATCAATCTCTGGCGGGCTTCAATATAATATAACCTATCTAACCGTAGACTTCGGAAATATTGGAGGGGCTTACCTTGTAGGTAGCAGGGTAATTTACGTAGGCGATCTGTGTAGGTCAGTTCAGTTCGGTCTGCTTGGGCATCGAAGTTGTCGAAAAAGCTTTGGGCTTCAAAAGTACCATCGTATGGACTTACGTCTATCTCCCTAGGAGATCGGGCTACCAGTAACTTACTCAGGGCATCGGCGATCTGTGTCAGCGGGTCTGCGGAGGTATCTTGGGGCGGCGACGTTTCCTCCTCTTCCAATGTCGTCTCTTGTTTGGGGATAGTTTGTTCGGCTGTATCGTTGGACGGGTTGGTTTGCTCCTCCATCTTGCTTCTTGGCTCTTTTCTATCTGGACAGTCTTTTTACCTTCTTCGTTGTGGTCTCCTTCGTTGTGGTTATCCTGTCGACTCTCTGTAATAATATGTTGAAGCTCTGGTTGACTCTTGTAGAACCTCGTCGACTCTCGCTATAAGTTGTGGCAACCGAGGGTCAAACCTGTAGTAACCGAGAGGGACAATCAGGGCGTGGAGAGTTTTCCAGTACCTCTCTGCACCTTGTAGGACCTTTAACAGTTCTCACAAAGTACAGGCAGTCGTGGTCGAGGCAGAGTGGAAAAGCTTGGGAATGTCCACACACACAAAACGAAGCGACACAGTTGTCGAAGGAAAATTCCTTGAATAGATAAAAAGCGAGCCAAGAGCAAGATGGAGCTAGAGTAGATTTCTTACTGTTTTACATGGTCGATGAGTTGGTCCTTGGAGACGATAAGGGGTGACGCTGACCGAACGACTCACTGGAAGACTGGCTGTTGCTACGTGGGGTTCTATTTATACAACTCTTTGGACCAGGAAGGGAACCAGGAAGTATTGCCTTTCTGCACGTGTCCGCTAATCGACACTGGCACCGGTCTGTCGGCTTCCAACCTATCTTTAGAAGTTACTTTGTGATTGTGGTTCTCTCTTGCTCTTAACTCAGTTTTTAATCTATTATATAGTTTTATTTATTCATCCTCAGTACATTACATATGGTGATGCAAGGAGACATGTCAATTATGTGTATAATTATTTATAGATGTGTTTTATATACAATCATGTCAATCTTGTTATAAGTATTATATAATATAGGGTTATTGGTTTAAATTATCATATATACAAATATATATTTACATATTAATAATAAAAAACATGCAAAATACATACAGCTATTTAACAATTTACATACACAACACAAATATTATGTAAAAGTGATAGCAACGTTTCGGCTTAGCCTTGGCACTCATCAGGTTAAGGGCATTACTTAACTACGTGCTATCACACGGGTTAGAAGTTTTCCTTCTTTTATGTAGATTTTTTACTGAGGGTTACTCCTCTATGCCACGCTGGGCTAGTAATAATAATATAAATGAGTTTTAAAAATTGTAAAAAAAAAAAATGCATCGGCCGGGAATCGAACCCGGGCCGCCCGCGTGGCAGGCGAGCATTCTACCACCGAACTACCGATACTTATAAGAAATGGCCATATTTGGGTGTTTATTCCATTCACAAAAGCAAACGATGACAGAATTGATTGTTGATGACTCTGATACTTGTATATTTTAATAATCCCTTATTACAATATTAATGTGAAAACATCAGTCTCCCAGGGATATACGTTTCTTTCTTTTTTAATACTTAATACTGTTATATTATGATACATCAGTGTGCCATCTGTTATGAATATGCGAAACTATTATAGACGCGTATGATTCTTTTAAAGTAGAAATTGATTAATTTTGAAAAGAATCATACGCGTCTATAATAGTTTCGAATATTCACTTACTACTGTCCTTCTTGTAGAGACTCTACGATGGATGTAGATACCCAGGTATATACGTTAACTATGAAAACATACAAAAACCTTTATTAGGGATTAAGCCCTTGACAGGAATCTCTCATTATAGCAATAAGTTTTTAATTGAACATTAATCAAGTACTATATATAATTCAGTATTAACATGAGCCCAAAAAAAAGGAAACCTATTTACACATTGTGAAAAAATAGTACAAATGTGATATTGTATTGGGATAAGGTGCATAAATTAAGAAAAAGGCATCTCCTTATCGTGCAACTGAAAGTTGTTGATGGCTTGCGCCATTTATTCCGATAGATGGCGCAAGCCATCAGCAACTTTCAGTTGCACGATAAGGAGATGCCTTTTTCTTAACTATTTACACCTGTTTCTCATCTTTCTCACCTTCTCACAAAATGTGTATAAATCTATTGTGTCTACTTTTCACCGTTTATGACAGCAGAGTGATAAATAATTAGCACTCGTATTATTAAAAAGTAATCTCCTTTCTTCATACAAATGATTGTAGGTAATTACAGGTTAACTGTGAAAACATCAGGACTTCCAGGGATATGTTTCCGTTTTTTTTTTTTTTATTTTAATACCTAATACACCTATCCCCCGATTTACACGGTACTTGTTTTACACGTTTTCGCTTTTACACGGTTTTCCAAATATATTTTTTTTGTTTTTATCGCACTATACTAAATGCTACTGTGATTGAACACATGCGCTGTGTACACATCTCACGAGGAATCCCGAGCTTATGTGCTGACTTGCTGCACACACACACTGTGTCTATATTTCTAATTTAAAAAAAATAATAATTTTCGATTTACACGTTTTTCTCAGGAACGTATCTACCGTGTAAATCGGGGGATAGGTGTGCTGTCTTTATTGTAGACTTCTCGATGGGTGTAGATACCCAGGTATTACGATGCACT
The DNA here is from genome assembly GCA_030710605.1 of Cordylochernes scorpioides. Lineage (NCBI taxonomy): Eukaryota > Metazoa > Arthropoda > Arachnida > Pseudoscorpiones > Chernetidae > Cordylochernes > Cordylochernes scorpioides. The sequence continues at coordinate 14,296,349 of CP092867.1, read as the reverse complement.
AGCGCGCCATCTGTTATGAAAATTCGAAACTATTTTAGACGCGTAAGATTATTTTTGAAATTAAACAATTTCTACTGCCCTTACTGCAATATGGTAGATTAAACTGGCGAAATCGCAGGGAGGTTTAACCACTGATGAGCCAGGCCCTCCGATTAATATTTCCATATATTTCAGCAAGGACAGTAGAAATTGTTTAATTTCAAAAAGAATCTTGCGCGTCTAAAATAGTTTCGAATTTTCATACCCAGGTATATACGTTATCTAGATGTTCACATCAAACCCGGGATTGTGTGAACACAACGAGCGCGTCATGATGCGTATATTCCAGAAAATTCTCCTGTTGACCTTATACAGGAAAGAAGTCAGTGGACGAGTGGTTAAAACCCTCGATTACTGACAGCCATGAACCTGGGATCGAATCCCGCATTGGACACTTTGTTTTCTATATGTATTAGTAAATTAAATTTAATTGCCATCTATCGTTAAAATTTTACACAAATAAATTTACTGGCAATGCGCTTCTTTTAAATATCATCAAATAGTATCTCTACAGACCTTACTGCAATGATATGAGTTATTGAATGAGAGGGCTTGGCTCATCAGTAGTGAACCCTCTCAGCGGTTTCGCCAAATTAATCTCTAGACCGCTCTACTTTTGTATTGGATTGGTTTGGAATATACCCTGTATTTTCTATGGAAGGCAGCTAAATGGTGTTTAGTGAACTATGGACATAAGCTTATAGGTCTGTAGAGGAACATACATATAATTTCAAGGTGTTGCATCGAGTAAATCTCTTCCGCAAAATATGTTTTCATAACAAATATATATTAGTAAATTAAATTTAATTGCCATCTATGGATAATATTATATGACTAGACGAATGGCCCGGGCAACGCCCGGGTTTTACCCGAGTGCGTATATATTTTAAAAATGTTTTAATTAAAATACTATTCGTTACAATTATAAATTGGCGCCGTGGATGTCTCTCTTGTGAAACGTCCCGCCCCAAACTGTGTGTGTCTTGAAAATATAAAAATAAAAATGTGAACGGAAAAATATGTCCAGGGTAGCCTAGTGGTCATTGCATCTGCCCGGTAAGCGGAAGGTCGTGTGTTCGAATTCCATCCCTTGACACTTTTTTTATTTTATCCATTCTGACCAAAATCTATCCGTGAACTTCACACAGTGAACTTCACACAGAGAGAATAAGGCAATTATATAAGTAGATAATCCAAATTGTGCCTTATCACACACTATTTTTTTATTTGGCCTTATTACCTTGTGTTTATAATCTATGACGTAATGCCGGCGGCGCGCGCCCGTTGGCTGCCGGCGAGCACGTGACCTCCCTGTGCGCGCGCATCCGTGACAGAACCGGCCGGCCCATGACGGTCGTGACTATATATATATTGGATGGATAATAATAATAATATAATAATAATAATTATTATTATTATTATTATTATCATTAGATAATGATAATGATCATAATGATGATGCGCGCGCATCCGTGACAGAACCGGCCGGCCGGCCGGCCCGCCCATGACGGTCGTGACTATATATGTTGATATTTAAAAGAGAGAGAAGCGCATTGCCAGTAAATTTATTTGTGTAAAATTTTTTTCTATATGTGAATAACCTTCACATATATTATCCATTGTACATGACATAAGTTAGGTTTCTCTTTTTGAGCTGTACCTAGTAAAGTTATTTTGAAACCAAGAACTCTACAGATGACTTCAGCTGAGAAGTTGGATTTTAACAATTACATTTGCTGATTTATGATGGAAGCCACTTTCTCTCCATAGATTCCTTGAACATAATCATCAAGAATAAACCTTCGGGGACTTACAGACCATATGAGCATAATTAACACTACAATTGTTGTAGCGATCTGATGTGTACCACATTTTTTTAAAGGAAATATAAAGGAAATACACTTATGGACAACACTTAAGAAAGTTGTACCTTTTAGCATGTATATCGGGATTCAGACAATAACTCTGAAAGATATTAATAGTGACCTTTATTGAAGACACGAGATAACCAAGTGTGAACAAAATTGCCTCTATCTAAAAAAAAAACAGACGAAATCACTTTCTACTGCCATAAGTTTTGTCCATGGGTGTAGAAATTGATCCGTATCCGCGGACTACCCAGAAGTTTGACATTTTGTAAATTTGAAATATCATCGGGAGTGAGCGAATAGACAAAATTTCAATGTGGTCTGGAAGTCTATATAAAATTTACTACATGAGATTTGTGGATAGACAGACAGAACGAAGATAGACATGGATGCAAGTTAAATAAAACATTTTTAAATACAGCACCTTACAAAGTCAGAATGATAAAACAAATCCACAGAAAGTAAAACACTGATATTTCCATTTTCCTTTTTTTTTTTTTAAATACCGCACCTTACAAAGTCCGAATGGTAAAACAAATCCGCAGAGTCACACAATAGAAAGTAAATCACTGATATTTCCATTTTCCTTTTTTTTATCGTTTTCTGGAGATAGTAATTTCTTTGATCATTCTACTTTTTAAGATGTTCCCACAACTCAAGCGGTCGCTTTTAAGAATCAGGATGGGCCGCTTTTGGGAATCGATTTTTTTTTTAAATCAGTAATGTTTTTTAAGTGCTTGTCTTATAAAAGAAGTCGAATTGCAGAGATGTTAGACTATATACAGAAGTATATTGTGGCGAAGAAATAATTTATTATTTAATTTAATATTATTCAATGAAAATATTCAGCAGATTATAAATATATATATTACTCTGGTTACAGCCTACTCCACGCTGACGAGCGCCAACAGCGCGAAACGCGTTCGTGGATGGCTTTTCTTGATTTGCCAAGAAATTGGGTTGGCCAAATATCACGGAGCAAGCTAAATAAACGTTTAGTTTATTTTTGCTCCACTAGATGGCGCTTTGCCATCTAAAAAGCATATGTGCTCGTGGTCAGGAGATGCCTTCTTTATTTTTAATAGCAACACCTGACCCACTTATCTTTTATTTTTTTCTATTGTTTTTTCATATATTACTCTGTATTTGTAAAATAATCTTTAAAAATATTTCTTTGCTTGCTTGTTCAAGATTCACTAGCTGTAGATAGTTTGGGTTGATTTGTTAATATTTGTCGACTTGTCGTGCTGACGCCATCAATAAATACTTTTACATATTTCAAGACTTGATTTCTACGCTTCAATATTGATAACAAAGTACAATTATAATTAGTATAATTTCTAATAGCATTTGTAATCGTTTTGCTATAGCTCTTGTAAACAAATAAATCTTCAAATTTATTAAATTATTCATTTGACACACAATAAAGAATATATAAATTACTGCCACATGAAGTATGTCATTTTAGAAATTTTCAAAAGTGGCTCATAATAAAAAAAAACTGCATGAAAAAAAAAGCCGCTAAAGAAGTTAAAATCCTTCCTAACCCTAATATTATTTTAAAGCAGACGACACTTTTAAGAAAAGGCGCCAAATTAAATGTCACCCAGACGAAGTTTGTCCTTTCAAATTGTAATTCGTCAAGTTTCTGCTGCCCCCCCTCTCCTTCCTTCGTTTAAGCCTGGATTAGCAGACGCGAAGCTCAATTTGAATATAAAGAGGAAGTCTTCTTTTACGGCCGCAATCAATGGCTACCCAGTTACTTTTAAAATGTCGCAAAGATTTGGCTACCCTGCTTAACTTGTATAGATACTCTGTGGAACTTTCTAATTCCTAAAATTGTAGTTTTTTTTTTTAGCATTTTTATGCTGATTTTTTTTTTTTTGCTTTGGATAAGCTAATATATAGATAATTTGTAAAAATGCTCTGTGAAATTTATAATATTTTTTTAAATTGCTCTATTGAAGATCTGGTTACTCTGAATATAAACGTAAATTGTATAGATAATTTTAGAATGGATTTTCATTGTTTTAATCATAGAGTATTTTAGATAATCAATCAAATTTTTATTCTTAGAATATTCTTTTGATAAAAGAAAGAGATTTGGGTAATTAAACAATATATAATGATCTTTTGTAAAAGAGATATTCTGATATTTTTCAAGCTTATAAATAGGTTTTGTTAAATTGGAAGAATTGTGACTGACTATGGACATAATTGGTATTCTGTGAGATTTACCATTTTACCGAATCCAACCTTTCTACAAATACAAAATAAGAATACCCTATCAATCATGGTACTACCAGAAGTTTTGGGAAAAAATTATAAATTCGTAAAAGTGAAAGATCCTTTATTACTTGAAGATATAAAACAAGACAAGAGATCAAATTATATTTACATCAGCAGCTCACGCCGACCTGCCCTATCCAATAACCGCTAGCTGACCAACAATCCAACAAAGCCGCGCTATATAGACACAGATGTCAATTAACATGGACAATACTGGAATACTATGTAAATCACAAGAGTATTCTATCGTAGAAATATCTGGAATTGTTATTTTCAACAAAAAGTATATTCAATTATCCCTAAAACACGTAGTACAGGCCATGATAAGTAGTTCCACGTAGTACAGGCCATGATAAGTAGTTCCACGTAGTACAGGCCATGATAAGTAGTTCCAAGTAGTGCAGGCCATGATAAGTAGTTCCACGTAGTACAGGCCATGATAAGTAGTTCCACGTAGTACAGGCCATGATAAGTAGTTCCACGTAGTACAGGCCATGATAGGTAGTTCCACGTAGTACAGGCCATGATAGGCAGTTCCACGTAGTACAGGCCATGATAAGTAGTTCCACGTAGTAAAGGCCATGATAAGTAGTTCCACGTAGTACAGGCCATGATAAGTAGTTCCACGTAGTACAGGCCATGATAAGTAGTTCCACGTAGTACAAGCCATGATAGGTAGTTCCACGTAGTACAGGCCATGATAAGTAGTTCCACGTAGTACAGGCCATGATAAGTAGTTCCACGTAGTACAGGCCATGATAGGTAGTCCCACGTAGTACAGGCCATGATAAGTAGTTCCACGTAGTACAGGCCATGATAAGTAGTTCCACGTAGTACAGGCCATGATAAGTAGTTCCACGTAGTACAGGCCATGATAAGTAGTCCCACGTAGTACAGGCCATGATAAGTAGTTCCACGTAGTACAGGCCATGATAAGTAGTCCCACGTAGTACAGGCCATGATAAGTAATTCCACGTAGTACAGGCCATGATAGGTAGTTCCACGTAGTACAGGCCATGATGAGTAGTTAGAGACTGATTTTACTGTAAGTTACACCACATGACTTTACATGTAGAAGAAGTTCAACTTTTGCACTTACAAGTGTGTGAGAGCCCCAGTTTGGTTACTTACGCTAGCTGGTGGGGTTGAATTTTTTTACAAGAAACGGGGGCCACTGGAGCAATTGTTTACCCAGAAAAAAAAAGTACCCACTGCGGGATTCAGAGCCGAGAACTGGTGAAGACATTATACATTTTTATTATTTTATACTAGCCGAATGACCCGGGCAACGCCCGTGTTTTACCCGATTGTGTGAATGTTTTGATTCAAATACTATTTGTTACAATTATAAATTGGCGCCTTAAATAAATGCATATATTAGTTAATAACTATAGTCTATGTGCTTTATCTGTCTATGTACTGTTGGCTTCCGTAGGCGTCTCTTACTGGGAAAAAGAAAGAGAGGATTCCATTTAGTTATTAACTAATATATGCATTTATTTAAGGAGCGACTCGCTCCAACACAATAGTTACAAAAACCAAAAAGCGAGTGGGGGGGGGGGGGGGCAAAGTCAAAAACAAAGTGTCTCGCGTAGTGGCGGCGCCATCGTAGCCACGTGATCGTAGCCAACCAATAGGAGAGCGCCATTCCAAAAAAAAAAGCAAACGGTGACAGAGATGATGACGCGCTCGTAACTGTATATAGAATTATATTATTTTTCACACACACATATATATATATGTCGTAAACCCGGGTAAGCCAACAAGTGAGTTGGAAGCAGTCGCGGTTGAGTGGCAAGGCGTGCAGAGTGGGAAGTCCGCACGGGACAGTAAGGACAAAGTTTGGGATCAAAAGACACTCTCCTAGTACGTCTCACGTAGCACCAGGACCAGGGGAAAGTTGAGGATTAACTGAGGAAAGCTCGGCGTCCTGCATGAAGCCGCGGAGGCAGAGAGGAGCCAAAACGGCAGCCACGAGGGCCGCCGTGAGATGGCAACCAACGGTCGTGAGATGATAATGCCCCAGAACTGAGCGGGGCTGTCCGAAAATATCCACTGTAACCTAACTAACTGTCAACATCTGGACCAACCCCCTTTTTGTCCCTCCCTGGATCCCCCGGGTGTCCGGTCGCAAGCTAGTGTCACTTTGAGACGACTAGAAAGGACGTCATACGTTATTACTTACATATCATATTGTTTAAATTACGATATATATATTAAGAAGGCATATATTGGATCAAAATATAATTTATTTTACCAATATTTCAGTTGGCTGAACGCCAACCTTTTTCAAGGTATTATAACACTATTATATTTGTTAATTCAATATATGTTTTTTCAATTAAATATCTATTTATGGATTGCCCTATTTTCGCGTTCGTGGATGGCTTTTCTTGATTTATCAAGAAATTGGGTTGGCCAAATATCACGGAGCAAGCTAAATAAACGTTTAGTTTATTTTTGCTCCACTATATGGCGCTCTGCCATCTAAAAAGCACATGTGCTCGTGGTCAGGAGATGCCTTCTTTATTTTTACATATATTACATATATATATTAATTAAGAAGGCATATATTGGATCAAAATATAATTTATTTTATCAATATATCAGTTGGCTGAACGCCAACCTTTTTCAAGGTATTATAACACTATTATATATATATTTTTTGATTGAATATATGCTTTTTAATTAAAGATTTATTTATGGATTGCCCTATTTTCAAAACACACATATATATGACAATTATAACTTTATAAACTGTATCACCACAATATAAGTGGTTGGGCCAACATTCCCCGGCTACTACCTGAACACCCCACACCAGAAATGTTTACCAACCCGAACGACACGAAAACAAAGACGTAACATAATCCCCATCACCATCTGATTCTCTACGAGATATTCAGGAGGATTCCAGCGAACAATTGAAACTACTGAATATGTTTATCAGGCTCACAGCACCAGATTGGAACAATTATCACAATAGATGGACCAATTAGAAAGAAGTCCAGGACATAAGTCCGGGGACCCCAGTCACTTGATGGATTGGACAGGTCACTAATTGGCCACGTGGTACAAGTCTCTCACACAGAATAAATAGAATATATATGATCGAAATAAAGCGCTATCACGTGGGCACCGAGATGAATCTATTGATTCAATACTATCGCTTTAACGGAATTTGCTAATAGTTACAACAACAACAACAAGACTTTTATTGGGGACCTTACACAGGATTCTTCCAGGTGCATAATTGGTTAGAAAATATTACTTATTTACATATGATCATCTATTTACATATCTATTTACATACGGCTCTCTTCTCAGTGTTTCTTCTGTTACGTAGCCCTGTTGCTCACCCTTTGATTTACCCACTTAACAAATAAATACAAATACACTCATGGACAAAACTTAAGGAAGTTGTACCTTTCAGCATGTATATCGGGATTGAGACAATAACTCTGAAAGATATTACAGTGGCTTTTATTGAAGACACACGAGATAACCAAGTGTGTATACACTCATGGACAAAACTTAAGGAAGTTGTACCTTTTAACATGTATATCGTGATTCAGACAATAACTCTGAAAGATATTACAGTGACCTTTAATTGAAGACACACGAAATAACCAAGTGTGGATAAAATTGACTCTGTATCTTTCAAAAAACAGACGACCGGCGACATCAAAGATGTCCACTTCCATAAGTTTTGACCATGAGTGTATACTTGGTGGGTCTGTATAGTATGAAGAGAGTTTAGAATTAGAAACTCTAAACGTTTAAATACGTTTCAAAAGATTTACGACACATTTCAATTTCTTTATTTTGGATTGGCAGACTTTCGAGTAATAGATCTTCGACACTAGATCATTGACCATTCGAAGATCTTTTTCAATTGAAGAAAGATTCATGTCTTAAACTTTCATTATTTCAAACGCGCTGGCAATAATATCTCTCCAACGATTATAAAAAAAAGTAAAACAAAAAAACTTAGGGAAGTGTTTCTTTTATTGGTTTTCATGCATTAAGAGCTTTTGTACATTGTTCTCCTTCAACAGATGTTTGATAGAGTGGTCGCAAACGAATCGGATTTGATATAAATAATTAAAATATACAAGTATCAGAGTCATAATCAACAATCAATCAACAATTCTGTCACCGTTTGCTTTTGTGAATGGAATAAATACCCAAATATGGCCATTTTTTATAAGCATTTGACAGGTTCTGGGCAAAAATAGTTGTTGTTTTTTTTTTTGTCAGAAAATGATTATGACAATATTGCTGTATCATATTTGATTATCAGATACAAAATTATATCCGGAAAAATTCCAAAAAGCAGATACCACGGGTGAAGCCAGTTCATTTTTAGTATGCGGGAACAAAATTCTAACAGAAAAACATTCATTCGAGCAGAAGACACAAAGCCAGATCATCTCTTTATAAAAATATCGCTTCCCAGACACAAAATTTGGAGCGGGACGTTTCACAAGAATGACATCCACGGCGCCAATTTATAATTGTAACGAATAGTATTTGAATAAAAGCATTTAATCGGGTAAAACCCGGGCATTGCCCGGGTCATTCGTCTAGTATATAATATAAAAAATAAAATCTTTATGAGCACGAATATTTTTTATTTTTCAAATAAAACAAGCTTTCTACTAGTCTTACCGCGATGCAAAAAAATATTTGGCGAACTTGGCTCATCAGTGGAGAACCCTCCCAGTGGCTTCGCCAATTTAATCCACCATACTGATATGATATAGAATGCCAACAAGTAGAAAACAGTTAGATTTTGAACTTACAAGCGCTAGAGTCCCGTTTGGTTACTTACACTCACTGGTGAAGTTGGTCTTCTACAAGAATCTGGGGCCCATTGAGGCCATTTTATTTCTTCAGAAAAAAATGTGACCAATGCCGGATTCGATATCAGGTCTGAGCTGTAGAAAAGCGACGGTTTGTACTTTTACTTCTCCAACCCCCAAATGTAATAGAAGGTGATACAGAATGACCCCCAACACTAGTTTAAAGGAAGAGGTGCCGCTTTAGATACATGAATACCATCCTCCCGCCACTTTTATATACACTCATGGACAAAACTTAAGGAAGTTGTACCTTACAGCATGTATATCGGAACAATAACTCTGTAAGATATTACAGTCACCTTTATTGAAGACACACGAGATAACCAATTGTGAACAAAATTGCCTGTCTACTTGAAAAAAAAAAAAAAACAGGCGACCGACGACATCAACGACTTTCCACTCCCTTAAGTTTTGTTCTTGAGTGTGTATAACTCGGTAAATCTTTTAAATCTTTATTTTTATAAAAGAAAGAATTCCTAAAGCTTAATTAAAAGTAAAAAAAAAAAGTTTAACTCTGTTTTTGAGAAAATTTATTTAACTTATTCTTATTACTGTCTTTAAATATTTTTTAAAAAAATCACAAATTTAATATAACAAACGACAATTATAAACAAATATAAATAACACAAATACTCTCTTATTTAAACACAAAAGTAACAGAAACAACTAAACAAGCATCAAACGACACTTTTAAAACTAAAAGAGAACAACACAATGTATAAACATTGTCTAGTTAAAGATGACAAACAAGGTATAAATTAAATAGACAATTCTATTATATATCAAACGATTCAAGACAAGGTCTCTTTTGATCGCCAAAAGAAAAGACAGTCTGGTAAAGACATGCAGATGATTACTGGGGGAGAACAAAAGATAAAATTAATTCAATTTTTACCAAACGCAGGTTAGCTGAAGGCTCTGTGCTCTCTCTTTCTAATTAAAAAAAAAAAACAGACGATCTTTTTAAAAACAAAAGAAAAATAAGAATGCGCGCGCAGAAGAAACCAATTGCATTTAAAATGTAAATAAAAGTCGATGGCCGCTTTTAAATTTATGTTTTAGAAAATTAAATTTCTGCCTAAAGTAAAAAAAAAAAAGAAAGAACTTATGAAAATATAGGTGGAAAAATCTATTAAGGGACATTTTTCGTTTGGCTTAATGAATCGAATGGTGTTTTCTTTTGTTTTCGGGGGTAAAGCTAATTGTGTGTCCGCCATTTTGATTCCACTCCCCATCTTTTGTTGTTATTGAATTTCCACCAATCAGAGTCAGGATGACGATCATGTGGTGAAGATAATGGCAGTTTATTGGTCAGTTTAAATAGTTCTGTGATTTTTACTTGTGGTGTTTTATTATTGTATTTTTTTTTTTTTTTGTTATTATTACTTGGCTAACCTATATACCGCGACTCTATAAAATAAAGTTATTAGAGTCAAACGTATTCGGGAAATATGCAAACATATATGTTATTCCTTTAAATATGCACATTAAAACAATGTATTTTGTTTATCTCAACAGTATAAAATTGGCCCTGCACTTCGCGAGCTTAAAACAGCATAACTACCCTCGCAGGATGTTATTGTTGTATTCCAATTGATTACACACAGCGCTCAACGTTAATTATTGTTTAATTAACTACAAGGTAAAGGGATTATATATAGATTAAAAAGTAAACATGGAGAAAAGAGAACAAGTCAGTATGTGGCGACGTCGCAGGTTACATCAACAGGAAGTGACGTCAGCTCCAGGGTTACCGAACCAACCGCCGCGGTCGTCAGCAGTTATGAAACCAAAACCGCTCCCTATACTGATGAGGGTCATAACCCGAAACCATAATGTACAGGTTGGCTTTTGTCTGAATTTATCAAAGCTGGTGTTGTGACTTATTATTTATCATCATCATTACGTTCTGTTTACTGAGACGATGAACCAAAAATGCATTATCGTAAAGATAGAGGCTGCCTGGCCGGCATTCATATTTATATAAAAACTAGCCGAATGACCCGGGCAACGCCCGTGTTTTACCCGATTGAATGTTTTGATTCAAATACTATTTGTTACAATTATAAATTGGCGCCTTAAATAAATGCATATGTTAGTTAATAACTATAGCCTATGTGCTTTATCTGTCTATGTACTGTTGGCTTCCGTAGGCGTCTCTTACTGGGAAAAAGAAAGAGAGGATTCCATTTGGTTATTAACTAATATATGCATTTATTTAAGGAGCGACCCGCTCCAACACAATAGTTACAGAAATGGGGGGGGGGGGGGGGCAAAGGTGGCGTGTTCGTAGCCGACCAATAGGAGGGCGCCATTCCAGAAAAAAAGCAAACCGTGACAGAGAAGGATGACGGATTAGGAAAGACGCTCGTAACTGTATATAGAATGCATTATAATACACTGCGGCCTGTGATTGTAAAACGACACTTGAAGTTACACCGCATGAGTTTCTTTTAAACGAAAAATCAAAATTTTATTTCAAGATGAAATATCGACTATTTCTAACCTTTTTGGATGAGATATGAAAGGGTGAATTATGAAGAGTAATGACGAACGGAAAAATAAAAGTGTCCAGGGATGGGAATTTTATAAAAATTCATTGTTTTAATGCATTTTATAAAGGGAGAGGTGGCTCTTTTAGCACCACGTGGCCAATTAGTGACCTGTCCAATCCATCAAGTGACTGGGGTCCCCGGACTTATGTCCTGGACTTCTTTCTAATTGGTCCATCTATTGTGATAATTGTTCCAATCTGGTGCTGTGAGCCTGATAAGCATATTCAGTAGATTGTTCACTGGAATCCTCCTGAATATCTCGTAGAGAATCAGATGGTGATGGGGATTATGTTACGTCTTTGTTTTCGTGTCGTTCGGGTTGGTAAACCTTTCTGGTGTGGGGTGTTCAGGTAGTAGCCGGGGAAATGTTGGCCCAACCACTTATATTGTGTTCATACAGTTTGTACATTTATAATTGTCATTGGGTTGGCCAAATATCAAGGAACAGGCTAAATCAATGTTTAGTTGATTTCTGTTCCACCAGATGGCGCTCTGCCTTCTGTAAAGCATATGTGCTCCTGGTCAGGATATGCCATTTTCAATATATATATATATGTTTTTAAAAAGTGCAATCCATAAATATATCTTTAATTAAAAAGCATATATTGGTTCAAAATATAATAATGTTATAATACCTTGAAAAAGGTTGGCGTTCAGCCAACTAAAATATTAGTAAAATAAATTATATTTTGATCCAATATATGCCTTTTTAATAAATATATATATATGTGTGTGTGTGAAAAAAAATAATATAAAATAATAAAAAGGTCAGGTGTTTGTTTTAAAAACAAAAAAGACATATCCTGACAACGTTTACATGAACTTTTAGATGACAGAGCGCCATCTAGTGGAACAGAAATAAACTAAACGTTGATTTAGCCTGTTCCGTGATATTTGGCCAAGCCATTGTTGTATATAGTTATAATCTGTGCTACAAAAGATCTGGCAACACAGTATGTAAACAACGCCGCATAATAAATATATAATTGTTCTAGCACGGCGGTATATTAATTGTCTATATACATAAAGGCTGTAACTATATTAAATATATATATATAGCTAAAGGTAAATGAACCCGTATAAAAGATACAACATGGTGGCAGCGCCGGGATTTTGAAAGATAAGTAAAATTTCAAATATCAATTAAGCCTAACACGTTGAAAATGGCCTCGAGTACCGGGAATAGTTTGCAGCCATTTGTGCCTGGAACAAACCCATCAGAAGCATGGGGTAAATGGAAAAAGAGATTCCAAATGTTTTACATAGCCACAGAAATAGATAAAAAATCTATTCCAAGACAAAGGGCTATTCTACTCTATAATATTGGTGAGTTAGCCCTAGATATATACTCTACATTTAAAATACAAGAAACTGATGCCTCTCCGACTGTTCCGGATATACTTGAACTGTTTGATGGACACTTTAAACCATATAAAAACACAACCTATAAGAGGTACCAGTTTTTTACAACGGAACAAGGGGAGAATCAGAATTTTGATGACTATGTAACTGAATTGAAAAATAAAAGCATGGACTGCGAATTTGGAGAGCTTGCAGATTCCTTGGTCAGAGATAGAATTATAATTGGAATTAAAGACAAAGCTTTAAAAGAAAGGATGCTACAAGATCCTGATCTTTCTTTAGCTAAAGCCATAGACTTGGGAAGAGCTACTGAAACTTCTAGACAACAAGTAAAAAATATAACTAGAGAAGATGTTGATTTACATTCTATAAAATATAAAAAGCAATATAAAAAGAATTTCAAATATCCAGTTGGTAGAAAACCTAATGTATCTGAGGAACATCCTAATGCAAAGGTTTGCCAAAATTGTGGTTCCAGACATCCATATGGTAAATGTTTTGCATATGGTAAAATATGCAATTCATGTAAAAAACCAAACCATTTTGCTAAAATGTGTAGGAACAGAGTGCATATGTTGGAGGAAAGAGCGGAAGAGGAAGAAGAAATGTGTCTTCAATACCTATCCCTAGATAGCATTACTGGTCTAGAGTGGACTAAAATAATCTTGGTGGAGAATAATTCAGTTAATTTTAAATTAGACACAGGAGCACAGGTGAACATCCTGCCATTGGATACCATTAAAAATTGGCAAAATAAACCCTGCATATATCCAACTGGGATTGCGGTTTATTCATATACAGGAGAAAAAGTACCAATAAGGGGCAAATGCAAGGCTTCAAGTACCTCTGGGAAAAAATCTGAAATCCTTGAATTTCTAGTCGTGGATTTGCCAGCTCCACCAATTTTGGGATTGGCAGCGTGTAAAAAATTAGAGCTGATAATAAAAGTAGAGTCGTTGGAACAGGACCATACTAGGACAAAGATGGATGCTTCACCTACAAAGATAATAGAGTCCTACAGAGATGTCTTTGATGAGATCGGAACACTCCCTGGAGAGCATTCTGTGATCCTGAGAGAAAATGCACATCCAAGAATTCAGTTAGCTCGCCCGAATTCCGTTTGCACTGAAAAAACCAGTTGAGATGGAGCTAAAATCGATGGAGGAACAAAAGATCATCTCAAAGGTAGACCAACCAGCAGAGTGGGCACACCCGATGGTAATCATTAAGAAACCAAATGGAAAGGTTCGTATCTGTATGGACCCTAGAGAGCTAAATCCATGGATTAAAATGGAATATCGTCAACTTCCTGCCCCTGAAGGCATCATTGCTGATATCACAAAATCACCCATCTATACAGTACTTGATGCTAAGTCAGCCTTTTGGCAAATCAAGTTAGACGAAAAGTCATCTAGCCTTTTAACAATGGCTACACCTTATGGGTATTACAGATTCCATCGGTTACCTTTTGGTATTTGCAGCGCTCCAGAAGTTTTCTATAAAAAAATGCAAAGTATGTTTACAGGAATTGAAGGAGTAAAAGTATACATGGATGATATAATAATATACGGAAACTCCCTCACGGAGCACAATAGTAGACTGATTACGGTTTTGGAAATTGCTAGAAAAAATAATTTAAAGTTTGAATTCAATAAAATGCAACTGGCCCAAGAAAAAGTTAAGTTCATTGGACATGAGATATCCAAGAATGGCATCTCTGCAGATCCATCTAAATTAGAAGCAATACAAAAAATAAAAAGACCAATGGACAAGACATCTCTTCAAAGATTTTTGGTAACTGTGAACTATCTAGCTAAATTCATGCATAATCTGGCAGATAAAACTGTCTTGTTAAGACAACTCCTAAAAAAGAATACCCTGTGGACATGGAATGAGGCTATAGAAAAAGAATTCATTGAGCTGAAAAATTTGGTATCAAATCCTCCAGTTCTTGGCCTCTTTGACCCCCATCGGAAGGTAACACTTTCAGTGGACGCTAGTCAACATGGGCTTGGGGCTGTCTTGATGCAAGAGGGAAGACCATCGCTTTTGCATCCGCATCCTTGAATAACACTCAGAAAAAATATGCCCAGATTGAAAAGGAGCTCTTAGCTCTCTGGTATGGATGCCAAAGATTTAACTATCATTTGTATGGAAGAAAGTTCACAGCCCAGACGGATCATAAACCCTTGTTGGCTATACTAAAAAAGCCACTAGAGGAATTATCTCCAAGACTTGAAAGACTGGTCTTGAAATTGATGCGATATGATTTTAATTTAGAATATGTACCAGGAAAAGTGATTCACACCGCAGACACTCTATCTAGAGATTCAATTTCAGAGGAAACCATCGACACCTCAGATCTGGATCTCCAGAACACCATTATGACTCTAAATCTGAAGGTGACCACTAAAAGATACCAGGAAATTCTCAGAGATATGGAGTCAGATGAAGAAATGATAAAATTAAGGGATCATATACTGAATGGGTGGCCTATTCATAAGAAAAGTGTGGACTATGCTGTTAAGCCCTACTGGCATTGTAAAGAAGAACTATATATATGGAAAGACCTGATTTGTAGAGGACAAAGACTTGTCATCCCTAAAGTCCAAAGGGGAAAGCATCTTGCAAACACTACACATGTCTCATCAAGGGATCTCTGCTTGTAAAAACAGAGCACATGAAGCTATTTATTGGCCTGGACTGGATAGAGAAATAGAAGAGATGGTTTATAAGTGTAGAATTTGTCAAGAATCACAACCGTCGCAAAGGAAAGAACCACTTATACCTCACGAAATAGCAGACTACCCTTGGCAAAAAGTAGCTATTGATTTCTTCTATCTAGACCAATCTGTATTCATAATAATAGTAGACTACTACAGCAGCTTTCCTGAAGTCATCAAGGTAGCATCAACTTCAGCAAAAGAGATTCTACCAGTTTTGAAATCTACCTTCGCAAGACATGGGATTCCAGAGATCATCATCACTGATAATGGACCACCATTTACATCACAAGACTTTACTAATTTTACAAATGAATGGGACATAGAACATAAAACCTCTAGCCCAGGATACCCAAAATCAAACGGATTAGTGGAGAGGATGGTGCAAACAGTAAAGAAGCAACTTAAGAAATGCCGTCAAGACAACACTGATCCTTATATGTGTTTAATAGCCCTGAGAACAACTCCGTCAAATAATCTACCGTCCCCAGCTCAGATGCTAATGGGAAGAAACTTGAGAACCTTGATCCCAATGAAAACCACAAAGCTAAAACCTGCTTTCATTAGCACGGAAAACATTCTACAGCAGAAGAGGGAAAATCAATATAAGATGAAAGAATATTATGACCGAAATGCCAAAATACTTCCTAAAATGAGTTCTGGTGAACAGGTAAATGCCAAAACTAGCAATGCCTGGAGACCAGCTACCATCATTGGAGAAGCCAACCAGCCTCGATCATACATCATTCAGAACAACGAGGGCCGAATGTTAAAACGGAACAGAGTTCACCTACGGCCCAGAAGTTATCCTGTTGGACAGAGAAGGAGCAGCCAGTCATCGCCCCAATTGGATCCAGCCCCCTCGACATCATCGGAGTCCAGTGGTCAAAGGGAACCAGGAGAATTTCCCCGCCTGAACCTCAGTCCTGAAGAGTTGGCCCCATCCACTTCAACTCCCATAGGAAACTACAATGAAGGAGGCACTGCCTACACCACTAGAAGTGGACGTGTGGTAAAGCCTCCGAAAAGATTCGACCCCGGACTTTAATTAAAAGGGGAACATGTTGTATATAGTTATAATCTGTGCTACAAAAGATCTGGCAACACAGTATGTAAACAACGCCGCATAATAAATATATAATTGTTCTAGCACGGCGGTATATTAATTGTCTATATACATAAAGGCTGTAACTATATTAAATATATATATATAGCTAAAGGTAAATGAACCCGTATAAAAGATACAACAGCCATTTTCTTGATAAATCAAGAAAAGTCAACCACGAACGCATTTCGGGCTGTTGGCCCTCATTCTACATTCCTTACTGCAATTATAAAAGTTTTTTTATGAGAGGGCTTAGCTCATTAGTGATAGAATCCCGCATTGGGCGCACTCTTTTGAAGAAGAAGAAAGGGAGGAAATGCTTCAATTGACTTCCATTCTTGCAAGAATCCAACCACAGCTGTGAGTGCAAGTAACTAATTAAGACTCAGGCAAACTTGAAAGTGCAAAAGTCAGACTGCGCATTTAACATGTGTAGAAATGTGGTGTACTTACAGTAAAAGCAGTCGCTAACTACTCACCATGATTATCATGGCCTATACCATGTATACTTGGGATATCTATTACAAAACTTCACCATTATATTAAAAAAGAAAGATATTCATTGATATTCCTTTTGTAGAATTTTCTCTTTCTTGTGATTTATCATTCGTAGCCAAATGGGAATACGACCCTGTCGAGTCATGGACAAGTTCTTTTTATTCATTTTAAATGTTAACCCAAGTTTATTTCTGTTCTATACAAGCCTTGATTACAATGCGCTAAACAATTCCAGAGTAGTAAGGATTTGTTTCAACAATTAACAAGCTTTTTTATATTTTTTCCATGGGAGTTTTATCTTGGTTCCCACGTGCTGTTGGAATTTATTAGAAGAATCTCTGTTTTAAAGTAATAAGCTTAAAGAAGAAAAGGAAAAGAAAGAAGACATTATATGTAAAAAAGAAAACCCCAGATGAATATTTGAACTCATTTGGTAGTGGGGATTTAACTGGGCGACTGTCAGTAATTATGGAGTTTTTCTGAAGAACTCTTCTGGAATCTTTAATGAGTCCACGGCTGTTTTTGTGCCATATGGTTTGTCCTTCTGGTTACTGGATGGTTTGTCCTTTTGGTTACTGGATGGTTTGTCCTTCTGGTTACTGGCTGGTTTGTCCTTCTGGTTACTGGCTGGTTTGTCCTTCTGGTTACTGGCTGGTTTATCCTTCTGGTTACTGGATGGTTTGTCCTGGTTACTGGATGGTTTGTCCTTCTGGTTACTGGATGGTTTGTCCTTCTGGTTACTGGATGGTTTGTCCTTCTGGTTACTGGATGGTTTGTCCTTCTGGTTATTGGATGGTTTGTCCTTCTGGTTACTGGATGGTTTGTCCTTCTGGTTATTGGATGGTTTGTCTTTCTGGTTACTGGATGGTTTGTCCTTCTGGTTACTGGATGGTTTGTCCTTCTGGTTATTGGATGGTTTGTCCTTCTGGTTACTGGATGGTTTGTCCTTCTGGTTACTGGATGGTTTGTCCTTCTGGTTATTGGATGGTTTGTCCTTCTGGTTACTGGATGGTTTGTCCTTCTGGTTACTGGATGATTTGTCCTTCTGGCTACTGGATGGTTTGTCCTTCTGGTTACTGGATGGTTTGTCCTTCTGGTTATTGGATGGTTTGTCCTACTGGTTACTGGATGGTTTGTCCTTCTGGTTATTGGATGGTTTGTCCTTCTGGTTACTGGATGATTTGTCCTTCTGGTTACTGGATGGTTGTCCTTCTGGTTACTGGATGGTTTGTCCTTCTGGTTATTGGATGGTTTGTCCTACTGGTTACTGGATGGTTTGTCCTTCTGGTTACTGGATGATTTGTCCTTCTGGCTACTGGATGGTTTGTCCTTCTGGTTACTGGATGGTTTGTCCTTCTGGTTACTGGATGGTTTGTCCTTCTGGTTTACTGGATGATTTGTCCTTCTGGTTACTGGATGGTTTGTCCTTCTGGTTACTGGATGGTTTGTCCTTCTGGTTACTGGATGGTTTGTCCTTCTGGTTACTGGATGGTTTGTCCTTCTGGTTATTGGATGGTTTGTCCTTCTGGTTACTGGATGGTTTGTCCTTCTGGTTACTGGATGGTTTGTCCTTCTGGTTACTGGATGGTTTGTCCTTCTGGTTACTGGATGGTTTGTCCTTCTGGTTATTGGATGGTTTGTCCTACTGGTTACTGGATGGTTTGTCCTTCTGGTTACTGGATGGTTTGTCCTTCTGGTTACTGGATGGTTTGTCCTTCTGGTTACTGGATGGTTTGTCCTTCTGGCTACTGGATGGTTTGTCCTTCTGGTTACTGGATGGTTTGTCCTTCTGGTTACTGGATGGTTTGTCCTTCTGGTTATTGGATGGTTTGTCCTACTGGTTACTGGATGGTTTGTCCTTCTGGTTATTGGATGGTTTGTCCTACTGGTTACTGGATGGTTTGTCCTTCTGGTTACTGGATGGTTTGTCCTTCTGGTTACTGGATGGTTTGTCCTTCTGGTTATTGGATGGTTTGTCCTTCTGGTTTACTGGATGGTTTGTCCTTCTGGTTACTGGATGGTTTGTCCTTCTGGTTACTGGATGGTTTGTCCTTCTGGTTACTGGATGGTTTGTCCTTCTGGTTACTGGATGGTTTGTCCTTCTGGTTATTGGATGGTTTGTCCTTCTGGTTACTGGATGGTTTGTCCTTCTGGTTATTGGATGGTTTGTCCTTCTGGTTACTGGATGGTTTGTCCTTCTGGTTACTGGATGGTTTGTCCTTCTGGTTACTGGATGGTTTGTCCTTCTGGTTACTGGATGGTTTGTCCTTCTGGTTACTGGATGGTTTGTCCTTCTGGTTATTGGATGGTTTTGTCCTTCTGGTTTACTGGATGGTTTGTCCTTCTGGTTACTGGAAGGTTAGTCCTTCTGGTTACTGGAATGGTTTGTCTTCTGGTTACTGGATGGTTTGTCCTTCTTGCTAACTGGGATTGGATTTGTTCCTACTGGTTACTGGGATGGTTTGTCCTTCTGGGTATTGGATGGTTTGTCCTACTGGTTACTGGATGGTTTGTCCTTCTGGTTATTGGATGGGTTTGTCCTACTGGTTACTGGATGGTTTGTCCTTTTGGTTACTGAATGGTTTGTCCTTCCTGGTTACCTGGATGGTTTGTCCTTCTGGTTACTGGCTGGTTTGTCCTTCTGGTTACTGGATGGTTTGTCCTTCTGGTTACTGGATGGTTTGTCCTTCTGGTTATTGGATGGTTTGTCCTTCTGGTTACATGGATGGTTTTGTCCTTCTGGTTACTGGATGGTTTGTCCTTCTGGTTACTGGATGATTTGTCCTTCTGGCTACTGGATGAGTTTGTCCTTCTGGTTACTGGATGGTTTGTCCTTCTGGTTATTGGATGGTTTGTCCTACTGGTTACTGGATGGTTTGTCCTTCTGGTTATTGGATGGTTTGTCCTACTGGTTACTGGATGGTTTGTCCTTTTGGTTACTGAATGGTTTGTCCTTCTGGTTACTGGATGGTTTGTCCTTCTGGTTACTGGCTGGTTTGTCCTTCTGGTTACTGGATGGTTTGTCCTTCTGGTTACTGGATGGTTTGTCCCTTCTGGTTACTGGATGGTTTGTCCTTCTGGTTACTGGCTGGTTTGTCCTTCTGGTTACTGGCTGGTTTGTCCTTCTGGTTACTGGATGGTTTGTCCTTCTGGTTACTGGATGGTTTGTCCTTTCTGGTTACTGGATGTTTGTCCTTCTGGTTACTGGATGGTTTGTCCTTCTGGTTACTGGATGATTTGTCCTTCTGGTTACTGGATGGTTGTCCTTCTGGTTACTGGATGGTTTGTCCTTCTGGTTATTGGATGGTTTGTCCTTCTGGTTATTGGATGGTTTGTCCTACTGGTTACTGGATGGTTTGTCCTTCTGGTTATTGGATGGTTTGTCCTTCTGGTTACTGGATGATTTGTCCTTCTGGTTACTGGATGGTTGTCCTTCTGGTTACTGGATGGTTTGTCCTTCTGGTTATTGGATGGTTTGTCCTACTGGTTACTGGATGGTTTGTCCTTCTGGTTACTGGATGATTTGTCCTTCTGGCTACTGGATGGTTTGTCCCTTCTGGTTACTGGATGGTTTGTCCTTCTGGTTACTGGATGGTTTGTCCTTCTGGTTACTGGATGGTTTGTCCTTCTGGTTACTGGATGGTTTGTCCTTCTGGTTACTGGATGTTTTGTCCTTCTGGTTACTGGATGGTTTGTCCTTCTGGTTATTGGATGGTTTGTCCTTCTGGTTACTGGATGGTTTGTCCTTCTGGTTACTGGATGGTTTGTCCTTCTGGTTATTGGATGGTTTGTCCTTCTGGTTACTGGATGGTTTGTCCTTCTGGTTATTGGATGGTTTGTCCTTCTGGTTACTGGATGGTTTGTCCTTCTGGTTACTGGATGATTTGTCCTTCTGGCTACTGGATGGTTTGTCTTTCTGGTTACTGGATGGTTTGTCCTTCTGGTTATTGGATGGTTTGTCCTACTGGTTACTGGATGGTTTGTCCTTCTGGTTATTGGATGGTTTGTCCTACTGGTTACTGGATGGTTTGTCCTTTTGGTTACTGAATGGTTTGTCCTTCTGGTTACTGGATGGTTTGTCCTTCTGGTTACTGGCTGGTTTGTCCTTCTGGTTACTGGATGGTTTGTCCTTCTGGTTACTGGATGGTTTGTCCTTCTGGTTATTGGATGGTTTGTCCTTCTGGTTACTGGATGGTTTGTCCTTCTGGTTACTGGATGGTTTGTCCTTCTGGTTACTGGATGATTTGTCCTTCTGGCTACTGGATGGTTTGTCCTTCTGGTTACTGGATGGTTTGTCCTTCTGGTTATTGGATGGTTTGTCCTACTGGTTACTGGATGGTTTGTCCTTCTGGTTATTGGATGGTTTGTCCTACTGGTTACTGGATGGTTTGTCCTTTTGGTTACTGAATGGTTTGTCCTTCTGGTTACTGGATGGTTTGTCCTTCTGGTTACTGGCTGGTTTGTCCTTCTGGTTACTGGATGGTTTGTCCTTCTGGTTACTGGATGGTTTGTCCTTCTGGTTACTGGATGGTTTGTCCTTCTGGTTACTGGCTGGTTTGTCCTTCTGGTTACTGGCTGGTTTGTCCTTCTGGTTACTGGATGGTTTGTCCTTCTGGTTACTGGATGGTTTGTCCTTTTGGTTACTGGATGGTTTGTCCTTCTGGTTACTGGATGGTTTGTCCTTCTGGTTACTGGATGGTTTCTTCTTCTGGTTACTTTATGGTTTGTCCTTCTGGTTACTGTATGGTTTGTCCTTCTGGTTACTGGATGGTTTGTCTTTTTGGTTACTGGATGGTTTGTTCTTCTGGTTACTGGATGGTTTATCCTTCTGGTTACTGGATGGTTTGTCCTTCTGGTTACTGGATGGTTTGTCCTTCTGGTTACTGGATGGTTTGTCTTTTTGGTTACTGGATGTTTTGTTCTTCTGGTTACTGGATGGTTTGTCCTTCTGGTTACTGGATGGTTTGTCCTTCTGGTTACTGTATGGTTTGTCCTTCTGGTTACTGGATGGTTTGTCCTTCTGGTTACTGGATGGTTTGTCCTTCTGGTTACTGGATGGTTTGTCCTTCTGGTTACTGGATGGTTTGTCCTTCTGGTTACTGGATGGTTTGTCCTTCTGGTTACTGGATGGTTTGTCCTTCTGGTTACTGGATGGTTTGTCCTTCTGGTTACTAGATGGTCTGTCCTTCTGGTTACTGTATGGTTTGTCCTTCTGGTTACTGGATGGTTTGTCCTTCTGGTTACTGTATGGTTTGTCCTTCTGGTTACTGGATGGTTTGTCCTTCTGGTTACTGGATGGTTTGTCCTGGTTACTGTGTGATTTATTTCATTAAAATTGCTTGGAGAGGTAATTAACTGAAATAATTTACACACTCAGAAGAGAGATAATCTTCCCCTATCTACATAAAGGCTGTAACATGCTCTTTCGGCAGTCGGTCTGAAGCCGAAAATTGTGATGATAAATAATAATGATAGACATATATTGAAGTAAGTTTTAAGATCAAAACTTTGTGTTCGCTGTCATTCTATATATGTTCGTAGAGATATCATATCTCTATATATGTTATAGTGTTACATGTAGAAATGTATCCTATAGATATATATTTACATAAAGATGTGTAAAGGTATAATGAGAGAAAGTAGGCTAGTACGAACACACCTCTAATTGACCACATGTCTTCTATAAATTAACGTTTGGGGAAACTGCTACGACTCCTTTCTCTACGATGACTCTTTTAATCTACTATGAATAATGTAAACCTGGATTTTACGATCAGAGGAAGTTTTCTCTGAAGCGGTCTCCATCCTCTTCTCTTTCCTCTCTGATCCACTCCTCACGGGTTTTTAATTTTTGAATCCTACTTCTTGTGTGCATTCTTACCTCTTTTCACAACACAGGACTGCTTCGCAAATAACCATATTGTAACAAAGTATTTATTATTTTATTAACAGAGTACCATTTTTATGTTTATATTTTGTTACTCTGTAAACTTCCCTCGTTGCTTATCTTTTGTTTATCATTCATAGTTTGTTCTTGCCTTAAATAAATTGCTGTGTCATCCTGAAGTTTGTCTTTCCTAATTTTCCACGTGGCAATATATATATAACTGCCTAACTGGCCTTTTCCTTATTATTTGTGAAAGAGTATTGATCGATGCAAATATTTATATGTAATTCTACTGTCCTAAAAGCTTATGTCCATAGTTTACTTAAATATAATTTCTGAGAATTCACCCTTTCAGAATAACATATATATATGCAGAAAGATCCAATACAGTATTAGAGATCTAAAGAAGCGGTCTGGTAGATTAAATTGGTGAAACAACTGGGAGGGTTCACTATTGATGAGCCAAGCCCTCCCAATATTTTTTTCATCGCAGTAAGGAAAATAGAACTGTTTGATTTATTTGTAAAAAGAAACACTCGCATCATAATTTTTGACGTGACAACGTCTTAAATTAGGTTGCGGCTGGGAGTCACTTATGAAAAAGTGTAACGCCCGGTAACGTTACGATGAGTCACCGAACGAGAGTGCTGCGCGCGCAGCGCTAGAGAATTAGGCGCATTGAATCGGCGCATGCTTGTCTCTGTCTTTGTCTTTCTCGAACGTTCTTGGCGTTGGAAAAACAAGAAAGCGTCATAATACAAGTTCCCACGTGTGGTTAAAGTATCGTCAGCTGTGTCTGTAGTGAAAATGTGGAGTGCTTAGATTCGTCATTTACAACAACTACAACAATAAAGGTAAATAATTGTACACTGATATTTCATTATCGTAAACTATGATTGATTGATTAATTGTTAGATTGACACAAAAGTTGAGAAACTGAGTTTATAGGTTATGTCATACTATTGATAAATGTTGATAGTGTTAAGTAAATTATTAGTTTAAAATTAATTAATTAATTAATTATTATTTTACAAATTTTAAATAGTTTCAAATTTATTTAGCAAAAATTTGAACCTTCGATCTGAATAAATGTTTTGATTTTCGAATTGATTATTTAAAATTACAAATATTAAGAAAAAGTGGCAGATATAAGAAAACTTTATTTAAACTGTGTTGAGCAAGAATTTTAACATCTAATATAAGTAAATGTTTTAATTTTCAACTTCATCATTTACAATTACAAATTTTATTTAATTTCAAATTTATTTAGCAAAAATTTGAACCTTCGATCTGAATAAGTGTTTTGATTTTCAAATTGATTCTTTAAAATTAAAAATTCATCCATTCAATCATGAATCATGAATCCATTCAATCATGCCTGCTTGTGCAATTACGATCCACAAGGCCCAGGGTGGGACGTTTACTACAATTGTTTACAACTGTGTAAAACAGTGAAGTGCAAGCGAAAACAATTTCCTTGCGTGCCTGCTTGTGCAATTACGATCCACAAGGCCCAGGGTGGGACGTTTACTACAATTGTTTACAAGTACTCCTCAAAACAACCACAGCAATTGGTATATGTAGCCATGAGCCGCGTCACAAGTATCGACGGATTGTACATCATAACAGAAAAGGACTCTCCATTGGTTTTCAAACATGGCCGAGATGGAAACGACTCACAGACTACTCGAGATATTCGCAATGAATACTTACGACTTCGTGGACACACTCTAGACACAATTACCAAACAAGCCGTAAAATTCTGTGACGACGCAACCGACGCTGGACAACTTATTGTAACGAACATCAACTGTCAAAGTTTAAGTGCCCATGCCGCGGACATTGAAACAGATACAGTGATACCACGATCAGACTATTTAGTATTGACTGAAACGTGGATGCGCGACACTTGTGAACCAACTCCAATCAAGGGTTATGAGTGCGTATCCAGGGAAAATAATCGACCTAACTCAGATACCAACGCGGCTGGTGGAGTGGCGATCTATCGTAAATTATCATCGACATCTACGGCGGAAGTGTTCCAAGTTGCGATTACAGACGTAACTCGTGTCATTAAAACCAAGGGTGACATGTGCATGACTGAAGTTACTTGCTTCGCCGCTAATACTAGCTTCAAGTTTATACTCGGTGCTGTATATATTCATCCAGGAGCTAGTATGCAGGATATTGGAATGTTACTATGGCAAGGACTCGGTCCGTACATTCACAACAGCCGGTACGTGCCACCGTTCGTGCAAATTGATTCTAGTATACCGATTCTTCTGTGTGGTGATTTTAACAAAAACGTAAAGCCTGACAACTCGTTTCTTAATTTCATGAAAAATACGTATAAGCTTGATTGCGTATCAAACGTTTCTAAGTCAACTACGTTAAAAGGAACAACTATCGACTTGACTTTCGCAAGACACATTACAGCAGAAACACTTCCTTTCATTTCATATTTCTCCTATCATCGTCCTATCCTCAACAAAATCACTCAAATAGGAATTAGTTAAGTTTAAG
Source organism: Cordylochernes scorpioides (assembly GCA_030710605.1). Classification (NCBI taxonomy): domain Eukaryota; kingdom Metazoa; phylum Arthropoda; class Arachnida; order Pseudoscorpiones; family Chernetidae; genus Cordylochernes; species Cordylochernes scorpioides. The sequence goes on along the minus strand of CP092867.1, from coordinate 14,270,635 downwards.
TTTACATGTACAATGTTTTAGTACACAAAATATATTTCTATAGTTAAAATTTGTGCAATTCTTATTTTCATTCAATTCCTTGTTCCTATTGTGCAATTTAATTATATTCATATCAATAAATATTCTACCGTTGTCACGTAAAATCTTCGCCCGTAAAACCGACTTTACAGGCAACCATTGTTTTTTTTATCCTTTGTTATATCTTATGTAATTGTCGTGATACTCCTGTGGAAGGACTGACAGGTCCGAAAGCTAGAGAATAAAATTTGAACAAGAAACTTAGCCCTGGAGACTTTATTTTCTTCATAAAAATATTTTGGTTGGTTGTTTATGCTGGGCGAAAATTTATTTTGCAATTCTAATTATTATATGTTGAATTTAAAACTCTCAAAATTCAATCAGCCCATTCGATAATTAATTAGAAAAAAACACTTTCTATATCCGTTCGGTTAAAACTGACCTCAGGGTAACTTGCTATAGCTATGCTACAACTGGGAACAAAGAAATACTGCAGCAGCCTTATACGTAGAACCAATTTGTTATATTGGCCTGAGAGCCAATATTTAAAAAAGTTTTTTTAGGGATAACCCAATTATTTCCAGCGGCCATTTTTTTGCTTTCCAAAAGATCCCCCTTTCCCTCAAATAGGCCTAATCCTAAAGGCGAGCAATTTGCATAATATATTCCCCTCTTTGCATATGTATAACGGAATACTACTCGGTGTATGTACTTTTTTAATTAATAAGCGGCAATATACGGTGGTGGGCTGTGAAAAAGAAAATGTTTTAACACTTTTAGATGTTTTTTTGTTTGGAATTTTTGTATTTCTCTATAAATAGAAACAACAGGAATATGGGTTCCTAGTTAACAGCTTCTTTCAAAACTCTTTTCTTCTTTAACAGCCGTATTGTCGATATCTCTGTGTTATGTAGTTTAGTTGAGTATGAAACACGTTGGACTTTAGATTGGAATGATATTTATTTACACTCATGTACAAAACTTAAGGAAGCTATACCTTTTAACATGTATATCGGGATTCAAACAATAACTCTGAAATATATTACAGTGACCTTTATTGAAGACACACTCATGGACAAAACTTAGGGAAGTTGTACCTTTTAGCATGTATATCGGGATTCAGACAATAACTCTGAAATATATTACAGTGACTTTATTGAAGACACACTCATGGACAAAACTTAGGGAAGTTGTACCTTTTAACATGTATATCGGGATTCAGACAATAACTCTGAAAGATATTACAGTGACCTTTATTGAAGACACACTCATGGACAAAACTTAGGGAAGTTGTACCTTTTAACATGTATATCGGGATTCAGACAATAACTCTGAAAGATATTACAGTGACTTTATTGAAGACACACTCATGGACAAAACTTAGGGAAGTTGTACCTTTTAACATGTATATCGGGATTCAGACAATAACTCTGAAAGATATTACAGTGACCTTTATTGAAGACACACTCATGGACAAAACTTAAGCAAGTTATACCTTTTATCATGTATATCGGGATTCAGACAATAACTCTGAAAGATATTTGATACATAGTTATTGAAGACACACGAGATAAACAAGTATGAACAAATTTTCCTATCTATCCCTCAACAAAATAGACAGAGCCGGCGACATCAAAGATTTTTCACTTCCTTAAGTCTTTTCCATGAGTATATATCATATGGAAATAAGGATTTTATATAATATAGAGAGTTACATATAAAAATGTATCCAATAAAAATGTTTATAAATAAAAATAATAAGTGAAAAAGTGTAGAAGAGAAAGTTCCGCCAAGAGTACAACAGGCGTGGAGACGGCGTCAGAGATCTGCTCTAAATCATCCATTCCGGGGGAATTTTTTTCTTTATTAGTCGCCGAGCAATGATCTCTGAGTTCCCAGAATTTAGCATCCTTTGTGTAAAAAGACAACGTGGTTGAATAGGCATAACTTACTAACCAACTATCTCTCTCTTTCTTTGTATAAATAAATATGTATATATATATGTCGTACCAGCAGAACTTAGCAGTCATGGGGCCAAGTGGTTTCAGGCGTCTATGGGTAACATAAAGGACAAGGCAGATTGGATGTCACCTCAGAGAGAGGCCAGCGGCCGAAGACGAGACATGGTCCAGGAGGTTGTATTATGCACGAGAGGGAGAGATTATCTGTTATCCGGCCTGTTTGTCGGTGTCCAGTGAAGGTCGTAAAACTTACAGGAAGTTTCCTGGGAAGAATTGAAGAATCTTGACGAAATTTGACACCTCGGACCTTGCCTTGTATTGAGTGCGGCGGACTCTCAATAAAACTTTATTGCTTTATTTGTGATTACATTATGATTAAGCTGGCTTGTTGAACTGTATCTACATTTCAGTTTGTCTTCCACAATCTACCCAGCATCTCCACCGAAATGTTAGTAGAAAATTAGGAAAGACAAACTTCAGGGTGACACGGCAATTTATTTAAGAACATATTCATAAAATACTAGAGAGGCAAAGTTTACAGAGTAAGAGAGAAAATATAAATTTCAAAATCTATAATAAATATTTAGCTACAATAACTGTCGTGAATAGGTCTCTGATTTTTTGTTGATTTTGTGTTTTCTGTGTGTGAATTTCGTTGCTTTATTTTTACCGAGACATTTTGTCCCGAAATTCAGAATTCCATTTGCTTCTTCCTTTTTTATGAATTATCCAATTATTTCTAATACGTAAGCGACCGCTGATCAAACGATGAATTTTTAATAAAAAAATAATAATTTTTCAAATTTTAACACAATTTTAATTCATTCAAATCCAGACCTGCGAGTAGTCTCACGCGAGTTTGTATATATATCTTATTTTTGTTTTTGTTTTACTATGGTTAGCTGATATATATTTACATTGTTTAATTCTCAGTTACTTAGTTGCCTTAATTTACCTTTAATTTTTGTTTTTATTTTTATTTTACCTGTAGAAGGGCATTGCCCGAAAGCTTGTAATGTTTTACAATTAAAAGAAACTCATCTTCTGAAACTTCTTACTTGACAGAATTTATATATTGTTCAATGGTTTTAGCATTCTACTTTATAGATTTTAAAATATCTTACACACTGCACAGCCCTACTGTAATAAGAAATATTACAACAACAGCAACAAGTTTTATTAAGACTTTTTGGTCTTATACAGGAATAAAACAGTAATACAAGGTTGTCCCAAAAGTTCTTAGACACTTGCAAAAATTGAAATACCAATATTATTCGCCGTTATGTATAATGTCTTTATATTATGTATAAAGTAATTGTATTATGTATTATATTATGTATTCGCCATAATATTAGTATTCGCCAAATAATAATAAAAACAATGCTTTAATAAAAACATGAACTTTTGGAACAACCTTATATTAACAATAATCAGCAATGTTATTTACAATGTATCAAATAAGGTGAAAGAAGAATGGGCTTGGTATAAACTTATATACCAGCAATCGACAACAAGCCGTTCTTTTCCTTAAACAACAATAATTAGTAGTATATTAACATTGTTGTATCGCCTTCCAGTAGTAGTAGTTGTTGTATCGCCTTCCAGTAGTAGTCATGACAACGCAGCCTTATCTTTACTGGTCAACTTCTGTTTAATTGCACCGTTAATGTTCTATATATACAAATATATATTTACATATTAATAATAAAAACATGCAAAATACATACAGCTATTTAACAATTTACATACACAACAAACATAAATCTAGATTAATATGTAATAAGAAATATAGTAATGGGGGTAAAAGTCGTTCTCACATCTTTGTTTAAGAATTAAAAAAAAAAACACGCACACAAAAATAATATTTAAAAAATATATATATAGCAATTAAAATTCTTTCAAATTCCATTCATAGATGGCGCGCAGAGTACAACGATGACGTCATAGATGCCATTACCAATGAATAGCGGTTGCCAGATGGTAACAAGAGAAGCAATAGAGGAAATTACCAGTGGTACTGGACTATGTCCTGGAGGAAATTATGCAAATCAGAGCGTGATCTCATTATTAGATTAACCCGTAGCAGAAGATAGATGGACACCATCGTCTGCTATAGATTTACCACAGAGTATTCATCATCCAATTTATTCACAGAGTGAGTGAGGGGGGGGGGAGACTATAGATAAATACTTGGAGGGAGAGATTTGTACCACCCTCCCTCCCTCCCCTCAACTTCAAAAGAAAGATAAAAGGATTAAATACACCCCCCTCTTTATTGAATATAATAAAATTCCCCTTGTGCCAAGCGCCTCCCTTTTATTTATTTATTAGGCCAATAGAGCTATTTGTAGAATGGAAAACGTTGGTCATTTATATTTTATCTTCTTTTTTTTTCTATTTTGGTAAATGAAACGTAAAGATCTATTTATTCACTATTAATTATAGTAACTAATATAAATGGTACGCTGTTGTATGTTATCTGTGAAAAAATATATATATTTATATTTGACCAAGTTAATGAGGATGCAAATATAAATAATAGGGACTTTTTTTCAGTTTGTTATTTTGGTTTTATTGACAGGTGTATTTTACTATAATCGAAAATATACCCTTTAGTAATACTGATGTACATTTAAAATGTTTTAAAATGTATATATTTTATACACACGCTATATATAAACGAATACAATAAAGCATCAAGGGCTGCGTATCTTTACGCGTATCTATAATAAAGATACGCAGCCCTTGATGCTTTATTGTATTCGTTTATAAATTGTACAGGGTTTTTTCAATCTACACGCTATATATATATATCAAAATACAAAACTATTATAGACGCGTGTGATTCTTTTTAAAAATAAAACAATTTCTACTGCCCTTACTGCAATGGAAAAATTAATGGGAGGGCCTGGCTCATCAGTGGTGAACCCTCCCAGCGGTTTCGCCAGTTTAATCTACCATACCGCTGTTATATTGCATTTTTGGAACTTCCTTTTATAGTGATACTGAGATGCAAGACTCTTCGAATGGATATTTTAGATGAACTATGGACATAAGCTTTTAGGACAGCAGAATTACATATAATTATAAATATAAAATATGCTTCGAGCAATCGCTCTTCCGCAAATATCAAATTGTGTCTTTTATTTGAACATTTGCATCGTAATATATATATATATGTAGTAATGTATAGTTGTTGTATCTTGTTGGATGAATGTAGTGTGGCATGTTTGGTTGCAGTCGTGGTGGCCACAATGGTTAGAGTGGTTTCAGGTGTGATTGGGATTACACAAAAGGACGAGACATGTTGGATGGCACCTTAGAGATGGCGAGAGAGCCAGTGTAGCCGACGCCGGTCAGGGGAGATCTGTCAATCCTCGTGTCTCCAAGCCGACTAATCTGTTTGAGTAAGAAAGGGCACACCTAGGAACCCGACTTGTTTTTCGGACCTCTTTCCTCCTTCTGGCTTCGACTGTCACTCACTCGAAATTTTATTTGTCACTTTGGCAATTACATTATAACTATACAACACATGGATACATAGATATATTGGAATATATTACAACATATACATATATATATGTATAAAGTTGCGGTAGGATGATACTCATGTACCTAAAAAGCGGTACCTCTCCCTTTAATTATACATCGGAACAATGTATTGTTTGTCACCCTGATAAAAAAAACTTTACTAATGATGATAAAGAATGAACCACAACACCAGTTTTGTCAAATTCAGACAAAAAAGCTTAAGCACCTTTTTGGTAAATTCGACCGATTTCCTAACTCCTCTCACAGCCCCTGTACCGATAAGGACCATAGCCTGAAACCATGGTATACTGGTTGGTTTTTTGTCTGATTTTGCCAAAATTGGTGTTTCTGTGGCTTTATCACTACGAATAAAGGTTTTACTAGGGTTAGATAAACATAATGCACCATGACCTGATGCTTGAGATGTTGTCAGACCTTAGCCATTGCTCTTTTCTAGCGATTTAAATTTTCTTCCTGGGACTTCAATCTTGTTCCTTATTTGCATACTATGGCCAGCTGATTATTGCCACTATAACATGCCAGTCGTTGGACACGATGGCAAATAGCCATTTACTATAACATCCATTTACGTATGGCATCCATATATGGTATATCAACATTATTGATTATGTATATATTGGCAAGTATGGTATATATCCCGATTGTAAAGGCAGTGCCAACAGACAACTTCCAGATCTCAGAGTTCTATGAAAACCAAAAAGGATTCTATCTTTATATGTAAATATAAAATTGTACTTTAGAGCAGAGCAATCAAAAATATAGTGAGTGATTTCATTTTTTAATTTTGAATTACAGAAAGTACAAATCGGGTCCTCACCGCAGAGCATCTTGGTGTGGTTTTCTCTAAAAAAAAACTTGAAAGTATTCTAACTTGTGCGAGTAGTCTTACAACCGGAAAAGGAAAATCCCCTAAAAAGTATCCCTCCGTCATGAAAGATATGTGAATGTCTTTGTAGTGAGAGTATAGCTTAGATTTATCCATTCTTGTAAGGTCGTTTTGTATAGATTGGTCTGCCGCTGTTTATTGTACACTATTATATGACTTTAAATTGTAGTATACCTAGATAGGTATACCTATTGGGGGGTCGGTGGAAGGCTGGTCAAACCGTTTGGTTTCCGACCACTACGACCCGGGTTCGATTCCCGCATTGGACACTTTTTTTCTGTTTGAAAAAAAAAATGCTCCAATAGCCCCCGATTCTTGCAAAAGTCCAACCCCACCAGCGAGTGCAAGTAACCAAACGGGGCTCTGGCACATTTGTAAGTGCAAAGTCGAACTGCTTTTCACATGTGTAAACATGTGGTGCGCTTACAGAAAAAGCAGTCGCTAACTACCCACCATGATTATCATGGCCTGTACCACCACGTGTACTAGGGATAAGCAAAATAAATATATCTAGATTAGATTTGTGTAGTACTTTGGTGGAACACAAATCTCCTAAATCTTCTTATTGCCTTTAAATAAAATAAATATGTCCTCATATACGTATTATCCTGTTATACGCCACTCGCAATTGTGTGTATTTGGTGTCAATAAAATCCCACACGATCGTGGAGACAGATTCCTTCAGACGTTCCATGTAGAGGTCACCACATGGTGGAAGAGGCGTGTCCAGATGTGGGGGGAGATTTGTAAGACAGTTTTGACGGAAAGACAAGACCCTCCGATGTTGTGGCGACCTGGTTGGTCTCTCCCGCTCCATGATCGTGGTGTTATTTCCCGTTGAAACCCCTGTCTATTGGAGTGTCGCCACTCTTCTCTCTATACAACCTCTCCCTAGCCAATCTCAGAAATAATTCATCACACACACACATATGTGGAAATTTTGCCGGGAGGATATTGATCAAAAGAGACAAAGGTCGCCTCTCCCGTCAAAACTAGACGCCATCTCTAGGTGGACCCTTTTCAGTTTGCCAAAGCTGGTGTTGTGGCTTTGTCACCGACCCGAGGCCGCTAGTTTGTGGCGACGGTTAATAGATGGCGTCTAGTTTTGACGTGAGAGGCGACCTTTGTCTCTTTTGACACACATATGTATATATATGGTAATTTAAACCAACAACCCTATATTGTATAATTACTTATAACAAGATTGTCATGTTGTATATAGAAACACATCTATAAATAATTATATTCATGATTAATCTGTGTCATTGCATCACCATATGTAATGTACTTTGTACAAACTAAGAATGAATAAATAAAACTATGTAATAGATGAGGAGCTAAGTTAAAGCAAGATTGAGCATCAAAAACGTCTAAATTCGAGACAACCCTGAAAAGGAATTCGGCAGCCCGTTGCCATCTGGTCCAAAGGGTGCAGAATGCCCCAGACGTTCAAAGTTCAAATTCGCAGATGTCTCCCCCCCTCCTCCTCGGGAATGGTATATAAACACCTCGGTTTTAGCCGACATTGGTTAGTCAGCAGTCACCCCTTCCACCGTCAGTGTGAGCCCTTGTCAGTCTTAGCCAGGACTACCTCAGCGTCATGTAAACAGTAAGAAACTTTTATCTCCATCTTGCTTAGCTCAACTCCTATCTGTTCATGGAACTTTCCTACTTCAGCTGTGTCTCTTCGTTTTGTGTGTGTGGACATTCCCAAGCTTTCCGCTCTGCCTCGACCACGACTGCCTGTACTCTGTGAAAACTGTTAAAGGTCTTCCAAAGTGCAGAGAGGTACTGGAAAACTCTCCACGCCCTGACTGTCCCTCTCGGCTACTACAGGTTTGACCACCGGTTACCACAGCTTATAGCGAGAGTCGACAGGATTCTACAAGAGGCTACCAGACCTCAACTTATATTACAGAGAGTCGACAGGATTCTACAAGAGGCTACCAGACCTCAGCATATTACAGAGAGTCGACAGGATCTCATCACAGATAAGTCGACAGCACACTCTTCATCACATCAAAGTCGACAGGATTCTACAAGAGGCTACCAGACCTCAACTTATATTACAGAGAGTCGACAGGATGACCACAACGAGGATGACCACAACGAAGTAAGACCACAACGAAGAAGGTAAGAAGCCTGTCCAGATAGAAAAGAGAGAAAGAGCCAAGATGGAGGAACAACCCGCCAGTCCAACGAAACGATCAAGCAATCTCCCCGCCAACAAGAGACTATATATCAGGAGCAAGCTGTCAACACCCCAACGACACAGCCGAAAATCCCACAAAATAAGCCGGTGAGAAGTTTCCCACCTTCGTCCTTACAACGTAACCACCTTCCAGGCGACATGCCGCCGTCACCAAACAGAAGTTACAAGCTTCTACAAGCTCTACATGGAACGTCTTCCACGTCATCAGCAGGACAACAACCAAAGACCAAGTCTCCTGACTGAGCAATCATAAAAACTGTGAGTTTTTAAAAACTTCGTAACTTTCACCTCATGCTCACAACTTGATTCTCCATAAATTTAATGTTTATTTTCACTGTAATCATTTTAAATCAATTTTTACCATTTTTATATCATTTCAATTCAAATTTTAAATCTTTTACACCCTCATTTATCAATTTTTACTTTATTTTAAGCAAGTTATAAATTTTAATTCATTACTTTGAATTTTACATTAAAAAAATCATTATTTTTTTTTAATTACTCGAATCATAATTCTAAACTTATTTGTGTGTTTTTCTTAATATCATATTTTTATAACAAACACCAATTTCTTAATCAAATGCTCAAAACTTTGCAAAAATCATTTTTAATGTTCAATATTTTATATAAACGCCTCAGTCAAATTATAAGTCACTATCACGCCATTGACACTTTTACAAGGATAATTTTTGCACTACCATAATCAACGATTTAAAAAATATATTCAAATTTTAATACACATAGGTGAAACGCATTTTTTTTAATTGCAAAAATCGAAAGATACAATATCTTCAAAATCACAACTAGAAAAGTAACTATCTTTCCCAAAACAAGTTAAAAATAAAAATCCCATCAACTACCACGTCAGTAGCTAAATTAAGTCACAGTCTTCCAAAACTATTACAATCGTTAAACCCCAACATAGCTACACTCCCCCGTCCTTTCCTTTTACATGCATAATTATTAATTATTCACACATCTCTCTCAATAAACTACAACACACTTCCCATCACTTTCTACAATTGGCCACCATCTATTAGCGTGCGACTTAGCAACAAATCGAATTCGAGCAACACAAGCTCCGTCGCCACTAAACGTGCCACATTCACTAACAACCAAGATATCTCGATGTGTTTTGTACAACCACCACTCAGGACTAGTAAATTTGTTGTTCATGGTGAAACAAGTTAGATGCTGTACCAAAAACAAAGATTTCACGTGACACCTTTCCATTCAATTCACTCGTGTCACACAGCGCATCACAACAATTTTTCTCACTAAACAGGCCACAAAGACGCCTTCATGCCTGTGACACATCTAACCCCAAAGCGTGTCCACGTCGAAAATAGCACTTTTACTCACATCTAAACCTGACATCATTGAATAACATTTTTTACCGCAACAGCGTCGAACGACAACACTTACGAACACCGAGAAAACTACATCTTTCAAATACACCATAAAACTACCAACAAGCTTTCACCACTCTCAAAGGGAGTTTAACCAGTAAACCAGTACCCTAACGTACATTCAAACTCTCAAAACTGTACTACAACAAGGATTTCCAAAATGTCTGTTATCTGACAGAGCGCCCGCTTTTACCTCAGAAAAATTTCACAAATTTCTAATAACACACCCCATTCTGTCACAAGTTTTCAACCCACCTATTTAATGTTCAATGTTATACCCCCAAATCTGATAACTCATCCTAATCCATACCCCGAAATAACCAGACTAGATGAGAAAGAATGTAAAGAACGTGCGACGCAGACTTCCCCCATATCGCCCCTTTAAAAACAATACATCGCACCCCGGTCGTAAGAATGGACACCTAAATCCATCGCCACTCCTCCCCCAGAGGCCCCCAGTCCTACATTCCCCGTGTCCCGCATTCCTCTTACTACATTAACAGTCGATATCTTAACCTAACTTTTAAACATTTAGATATTTGAATTTGAACAAGACCTACCTTAAATTGAACATTTTTGATATTTTGATCCAGTGTAAATCTCTAATTTTTCTACATATCAAACATTTTACATGTTAAATTGAGATCACAATCTTTAATTATATTCTGTTTTTTTGTATAAAATATTTTATTTTTTATTTTTGCCTTTCAATTATATAATCACTAGCTTTTAATCCTACACTATATATAAAAAAATCAATTTTATTTTTATTTTTTTCATAATATTATTTTAGTATTACAAAAGATTTATTTGTTGTCAAAAATCACTTTAATTCTTCATTATTATCACTTTTATATATTGATTGTTTGATTTTATCCACTTAAACTTTATTCAACCACAATGATATTTCTATATTTTATTCATTTTATATTTGTTTTTATACCTTTATATAAAATGACTATGTTATCATTAACTTTCGGGCATACAACAATCTATTTCTCTAACCACTTCAGTGTACTTTACACTACTATCTTCTCAGTCATTGCTTCACATCAACGTAGAAAAACGATAGTACTGCTTGACAATTTTTTGATTTCATAATTTCAACAAACTATTTGATCAAAGTTCCCCAGAATTAAAAATCCCAACTTCTGGTTTGAGCACGTTTCAAAAGTTTACTACAATCATCCCTAGAGCATAATCACCCACGCAAACACAAAGCGTCCACAATTCTCACAACTCAATTTTTTAGCTCTAGCGGACCACAATCAACCTTTGATTTTAAGTCAAGTCAGATCACCTACTGTCGCTGCAACAATTCTACTTAACGCATGACTCTATTTCACCCCTTTCAATCATATTAAGGAACAACTCTTTCTTCAACAACTTTTCAACCCAATAACACTACAATTGTGACAAAGCACTGTAACCCTTATACAGGATCACAGGTGAAACATTGCCTCAGAAGACGCACAAGTCTATATCCTCGCTTTGCACCTGGACCTAAGTATTTGATTACCTGTGTAATACTTACAATTGCATATTCTTTAACCAATAACCCTTTCCAACGCCCGCCAACAATCTCTTAAAACATCATCATTATTTTTTATCAAACAAAGGTTTTATCTTAATTTCTCTTTTATATGAATATCATAACTTTTAAATTAAACATAAGTTGTATTTTTTATAATTTGCAGATATATCCAAACAAAACATCTTGTTATAGCCCTTTTTAACCCTCACAGTTTAAATTAATTAAAAGAATTTTTAATTACTTACCTGTGTTAGAGAGGCTTTACCCGTTTAAACCCGGATAAACCCTTTCACTCCCGGGGCTCATCTATGGTAATTTAAACCAACAACCCTATATTGTATAATTACTTATAACAAGATTGTCATGTTGTATATAGACACACATCTATAAATAATTATGCGCATGATTAATCTGTGTCATTGCATCACCATATGTAATGTACTTTGTACAAATTAAAGACAAATAAATAAAACTATGTAATAGATTAAGAGCTAAGTTAAAGCAAGATTGAGTAGTTCAAAAACGTCTAAAATCGAGAGAGAAATCCAACAACCCTGAAAAGGAATTCGGCAGCCCGTTGCCATCTGGTCCAAAGGGTGCAGAATGCCCCAGACGTTCAAAGTTCAAATTCGCAGATGTCTCCCCCCCCCCCCTCCTCGGGAATGATATATAAACACCTCGGTTTTAGCCGACAATAGTTAGTTAGTCCATAGATAGTCAGCAGTCACCCCTTTCACCGTCGGTCGTAGCCAGGACCACCTCATCGACCATGTAAAACAGTAAGAAACTCTTATCTCCATCTTGCTTAGCTCAACTCCTATCTGTTCATGGAACTTTCCTACTACAGCTGTGTCTCTTCGTTTTGTGTGTGTGGACATTCCCAAACTTTCCACTCTGCCTCGACCACGACTGCCTGTACTCTGTGAAAACTGTTAAAGGTCTTCCAAAGTGCAGAGAGGTACTGGAAAACTCTCCACGCCCTGACTGTCCCTCTCGGCTACTACAGGTTTGACCACCGGTTACCACAGCTTATAGCGAGAGTCGACAGGATCTCATCACAGATAAGTCGACAGCACACTCTTCATCACATCAAAGTCGACAGGATTCTACAAGAGGCTACCAGACCTCAACTTATATTACATATATTTAATATATACACACAATATATATATATATATGTAATAAGTTGAGGTCTGGTAGCCTCTTGTAGAATCCTGTCGACTTTGCTGTGATAAAGGAGTTGCTGTCTACTTATCTGTGATGAGATCCTGTCGACTCTCGCTATAAGCTGTGGTAACCGGTGGTCAAACCTGTAGTAGCCGAGAGGGACAGTCAGGGCGTGGAGAGTTTTCCAGTACCTCTCTGCACTCTGGAAGACCTTTAACAGTTTTCACAGAGTACAGGCAGTCGTGGTCGAGGCAGAGTGGAAAGCTTGGGAACCACACACACAAAACGAAGAGACACAGCTGTAGCAGGAAAGTTCCATGAACAGATAGGAGTTGAGCTAAGCAAGATGGAGATAAGAGTTTCTTACTGTTTTACATGGTCGATGATGTGGACCTGGCTATAAGCGACAAGGGCTCGCGCCGACGGTGAAGAGACTAACTGTGGACTAACTAACGTCGGCTAAAACCGAGGTGTTTATATACCATTCCCGAGGAGGAGGGGGGGAGACATCTGCGAATTTGAACTTTGAACGTCTGGGGCATTCTGCACCCTTTGGACCAGATGGCAACGGGCTGCCGAATTCCTTTTCAGGGTTGTTGGATTTCTCTCTCGATTTTAGACGTTTTTGAACTACTCAATCTTGCTTTAACTTAGCTCTTAATCTATTACATAGTTTTATTTATTTATCTTTAGTTTGTACAAAGTACATTACATATGGTGATGCAATGACACAGATTAATCATGCGCATAATTATTTATAGATGTGTTTCTATATACAACATGACAATCTTGTTATAAGTAATTATACAATATAGGGTTGTTGGTTTAAATTACCATATATATATATGTGGTGGGTAGTAGTTAGCTTTTACTGTAAGTACATGTCTACATGTGTATATGCTAAAAGCACCATTTGGTTACCTACACTTACTGGCGGGTTTGTGCTTTTTTTTTTACATTAACAGGAGACCATTGGATAAATCTTTTTACTCATAAAGAAAAAAAAAGTGTCCAATTCGGGATTCGAATCTGGGTCGCTGATATCGAAAATTGAAGGTTTCTACCACTCGACCACCGACCTTCCTCCAGTTGGAGATCTAAAGGGAATAGATAAAGTTGAGAAAGAAATGTTACCCGAGGATATTGAAGATGTAAATAGAGAGGGAATGTAGAAGACATTATTACGTCCCTAGAGAAGAGATTAAACCTGACAGCAAACATTTACCAATAACTCTGTCTATTTACCACCTTTATTGGATGGTACTATTGTGGGTTTACTGACGTCAGACTTTATCTATATTGCAATTGGATAGTATGACTTGTTGACATGGTGTTTGATTTGTCCTTTATACACGTGTGTAAACAACGATTGCATTTAGAATCGTTTAGCTTCATACGACTTACATTTCTTTTTTATGGAATTCATTTACAGTTCAATTCTGTTTATATTTTAATTTCTTGATTGAATGTTAATTTACAATTATCTTTAATTGAATCCTGTATGGGACTTTGATTCCAGTAAAAGGCTTGTTGCTGCTGTTGTATATAGTCACAGTGTAGAAAATACTATACTATACCTACTACATATATCTCTGTATTCTTAGTTCTCTTCTCTTACTCTGTAAACTGGCGAATCCTATATAGGACGAGAGGTCCTCAATAAAGGCTTTTGTTGTTGTTGTTGTAATTGTCTTTATAAAGTTTTCAGTTATTCTTCTAATTATCCTAAATTTTTTAATTGATTTAATGAAAGGCGTTGATTATTGTTCATTGTGTAGTCCTGTAAAAGGGCTGAAATGCCCGAAATCTTGTTAATGCAAAAATAAAATGAAAAGAAAAACTCATCTCTAGGAACTTGTTGAAGCATTTTATTTTTTTTTTAACGTCGATATTAATGTCGAAAGGTACTATTTATCTTGTAGCTGTGGTTGACAGGTGTGTAGACGTTATTATTGAGTTGTGGTACCCCCGGGGCCATGTGGTCTACGGCGTGTAGACGCTAGATGCTGTGTGTCCAGCCGCGCCATCAAGGACAACCCCGATCTACTACCCTCCACCCCGCTGGCCAGCGTCTTCTCCAACGATTTCTGGGGCACCCCGCTCACCCACAGCGGCTCGCACGGCTCCTACAGGCCGCTGGTCGTGCTGGGCTTCCGCGCCAACTACGCGCTGGGCGGGCTGGAGCCGTGGGGCTACCACGCTGCCAACGTGGCGTTGCACGCCGCCAACACCGCGCTGTTCGCCGCCCTGACCGCCGGGGTGACGGGCGGTAGGCTGGGTCCCACTGCCATGGCCTCGGCCCTCTTTGCCGCCCACCCCGTCCACAGCGAGGCTGTCGCTGGCGTGGTGGGACGGGCCGAGCTCCAAGCGGCGCTGTTCGCTCTCCTCGCCCTACACGCCTACCGCCGCTATGTTCCGGGGCGACGTCGGGCCTGGCTGCTCGCCTCCCTGGCCGCTGCTGCCGCCGCCATGTTCTCCAAGGAACACGGAGTGACGGTGCTGGCGGTGTGTGGACTGTACGACTTGCTGGGTCTCCCTGCAGTCTCCTCGCCTCCAGTCTCCTTTCTCCTCTCCAGAGTGAGTGCTCCGTACTGGCCTAGACATATCAGTGTATATTGCCCTTCTCATAGTACTCTCTTCACCAAAAGAGAGGCACCTCTCCCTTTAAAAAATCCATTACAACAATTCATGTTGATTCATCACCTCAGTATAGTTAAGGGGGAGATGAAGAATACAAATTCAGATAAAGTGCCGACCTGTAATTCCATAGTTCCGGACTATGGCTCTCACCATGGTGCTGTGGCTCATTCAGTATCACCATAACACTCTGTACCGGAATGTCGAGGAACCAACATGTTTTAAAGCATTTTTTAAAGGGAGAGGTGCTTCTTTTGGTACATGAATGCCATCCTCCCGTAACTTTGTGTTGTAGAGTACTATCTCTTGTCCTGAGGGCAGTAGCAAACAGCCGTTTTTGTTTATATATATATATGTCATAATATATGCTCTTCCAGGAATAATAAAGTAAATCTACAGTCGACCAGAGAGAGAGAGACGTAGAGAGAGGAAGGCAACTAAGTTACGGCCATTTTGAACCACTGGCCACATGCCGGAGGGAGCTTTTCTTGGAACCCGCAGACCTATTTTTGGAGTCGGGGGTGGTGGCGACACAACAAACGGTCGTTCCGCAGTGGCAGCCGCTAGCGCTCCCTCTCTCTCTCGGTTTGCTGGGTCCCATCTTCCAAACTTGTGGTTTCCTTATTTCTCTCTCCCCACATTATCACTATATTGCCACACACACATATATATATATATATAATGTTAACCTCTATATCTACAATATAAAACTTCTCTTTTTTACTATACTGCTATATATAAGAATCTCATATGAATTAGATTTGTTTTTTAATTAAGGCGAAAACACATCAAGCGTCCGAGGTTAAATTTCCGCTAAAAAATATATTAATTAGACCTTTCTCTAGCTTTCAGACCTGTATGCCGTCCTTCTTCAGGAGAACACGATATGGTACTAAAATAAAAACTGAATCGCCAATATATTAAAACGAATTATATGTTTAGACAAGCTATTTTTACCCAACTTTATACAAATGTTGATGTTAACCTCTATATCTACAATTTGTTTATTTAACAAAAAATCATTTTGTGGAACATTTGTATAAAGTTGGGTAAAAATAGCTTGTCTAAACATATAATATAATTCGTTTTTATATATTGGCGATTCACTTTTTATTTTAGCATCATATCGTGTTCTCCTGAAGAAGGACGGCATACAGGTCCGAAAGCTAGAGAAAGGTCTAATTAATTCATTTTTTAAACAGAAATTTAACCTCGGACGCTTGATGTGCTTTCGCCTTAATTTTTTTTTTATTTAATTCCTATGAGATTCTTTTATATAGCAGTAGAGTACAAAAAAGAAGTTTTAAGACATTTTTCCTTTTTAATCTTATTGAATGAAAAGCATTTACGTAGTTGATTCATACACAGAATGTAAGTAAGGTTGGTTGGAGCAGTTTCGTCAGTGTTTGTGGCACAGTCTTTGCTTAATTAGTTGAAACATCTTCGGCCGTGTCGTCTTCTAGGAACGTTTTTGTTATCTTTTGAAGCAACCGGCCATGTTTCCTTTCTTTTTTTAACCTATCGTAGTATTATTATTATTATTCCTAGTGTGTGCGCGTTAAACAGGCCATGGTAATCATGATGGGTAGTAGTTAGCGACTGCTTTTACTGTAAGTGAACCACACATGTCTACACATGTTCCTAGCTGCGAAAGCTTTAGACTTTATAACCTGATGTTCCTGGTTCGAATACGCTATGTTTTTATTTTCTCTAATTATTTCTGTGATCTCTTCCTCATTTTGTAAATATTGACTGATTTGTCAATAAATTTGTTTTAATTGTCACAACACATGTCTACACATGCAGAAAGGTCAGTTGGACTATTGCACTTACAAGTAGGGCCTCCAATCCCGGGATCCCGGAGCCAAATAATGATCCCGAAATCCCGGGATTCTGCTCGAAAAATCCCGGGATTACTGGTTTGTGCAAGAAAACCAGCGCAAAAATATATTTTTATTATCTAGCATTTTGGTAATCAAACAATTGATGGGATAGCACAATTTTGACGTTTTATTTATACAGCTGCATTTCAGGTCTTTTTTTTTTCTGAGAGATTTGAAATTATTTTCATGCACTAATAACGAAGGGTTATTCTGCAAGATCTTTCCAAAATGGCAGCCTCTAGAATGAGAGTATGCAGCAGTATACATGGAGGGGGCCCCAGTTTTTGTTGACATGAAAATAGTGGCTTCCTAGATAGTAGCGGCATCCCTTTATTTTTGTGGCGGACCTGCGTATAACATGGACCCGCCACTAACCTCTTATCTGGACTGAACTACATGCGGCAAGATAATCGCATTTCCACCAGTATGTGTCTCATTCTCGACTGCAGAACGCGCTGGGATAGTTTATTGAACCTGTAGGAGAGACTTCTCAGTGTGAAGTCAGCGATTCAGAAGGCGCTAATAGATGTGAATGCAAATGTCCGTCTAACTGATGAAGATTTTGATATCATGACGCAAGTAATTTCCGCACTGAAACCATTTCGGGCAGCTGTGGCGGCTATCTGTAGACGCGACGCTACGCTTTTGACTGCAGAAGCAACAGTAAAGTTTCTTCTAGAGGAGCTGCAAGCACAATCTCATTCTCTCAGCAAAGATCTGCAAAAACTTTTCAAAAGAGAATTTTAGAAGAGCGATGCAATAAAACATCTTTATTCCTCCAATATCTGCACAATCCGCAAGCACAGTTAGAAAAAAAGATGGTCAAAGACTTTAGCGTGAAATTGCTTTTGCGTCTTAAACCGTTACAGGAACAAATGGCCGAAGTAAGAATTCAGGCTGATAATTCGCAACTTCCTCGGAGTTTACAAGAACGCCATGAGCCATCACAATCGAATGACCATCTTACAATAGAGCGCCGATTGCAAGAAGCTATTGAGGCTGCCTCTTCAACTTCAATTGCAACACCTACACCAGACTCCGCATCCTACTCAACTATGATTTGTCTTCTTTCTAAACATTAATACATAGTTGGGCAAAATGCAATAATGATTACATTTTCTATAATCACAATTACAAATAACCATGATTACATTTGCTATAATTACAATTACAAGTAATTTTAATCACAATTGTGCTATCATTATATATAGAATTATGAGTACAGTGGTACCTCGACATACGAGCGCCCCAACATACGAGTTTTTCGAGATACGAGCCGACAAGCAAGTGATTTTTTGCTTTTAGTTACGAGCGAAATTCGAGATACGAGTTCGGTTCGGTAGTGTTGAAGATATTAATCTGTGATTTTAAATGTTTCTTTTTGACCAGTACTTTTGTTTTGTTTTTGCTTTTCCTAAAATGTTTCTTTCTTCTTCTTCATTATTATTTGTTATATATGCAAAGCTTTGTTTTTTGAGACTTGAATAAACAAATTCAAGTTTATTATATTTTTGTGTGCTTTTAAAGTTAAAACACAACAGGTAGTAACACGCAGTCGCGCCATCACGATCAGTTAGCAGCGTGCTTCCGCTGTGATAAGTTGTGTTTTGTGTTGCGTTTACATTTACAGTTTTATATCATTTATTTTTATAACCATGGATCGGAAGAAAGTTTGTAAAAAGTCAAGTGCTAAGAAAAAGATGATGAGTATTGAATTAAAACGTGAAATTATAGAAAAACATGAGCAAGGTGTTCGAGTTGTTGACTTGTCGAGGCAGTATGGCCGTAGTACGTCCATGATATGTTCTGTGCTTGAACGGAAGGAGTCGATAAAGAGTGTAACGTCGGCTAAGGGCCTTACGATAATTTCCAAGCTGCGAACCTCCCTTCATGAAAATATGGAGAAACTGCTGATGGTGTGGGTGACAGAAAAGCAGCTACAAGGAGATACAAGGAGATTTTAATGACACTTGCCTAACTCATTTCCGGAACATTCTGAGAGAGAGGAAGAAACAAACCTCCTTGGACATGTTTTTTTCTAAACGGCCTACAGGTGAAAGCGAGAAAAATGTAGCGAAAAAGGCAAAGACCAGTGAGGATATCTAATTTATTTCTTTACATTCTCTTTTTTGTTTTTGTGCAATAAATATTTGATATTTATAAATACGTTTTTATTATTTAAAACCACGTAACAAAAATAACTGGGGTGACATTTTGGAGGTTGGAACGGATTAATGGTAGTTCAATTGTTTTGTATGGGGAAATTTGCTTCGAGATACGAGTAATTCAAGATACGAGCAAGGTTGCGGAACGAATTAAACTCGTATGTCGAGGTACCACTGTAATTATGTTTACATTCTAATGCAATTAATTTTTTTGCAAAGTAATGCATTACAAAGTAATCGTAATTACAAGGTAATGTATTACTTTGAATGGATTACTGCCCAACAATGCATTAAGAGATGTGGTCTAAGAGTTCCAAGAACTGTATTTTTTTCCAGATGTGTGTACAGTAATTGACAGATAATTTCAAACTGTAACCCAAAAGCAATGATTTAGTTCATAAGCAGGCGCAAAATATATGGCTTTCAGGTTGTTTTCATCGAAGTAAGTGCCACGTCATTGGCACTATATAAAAGAAAAAATTAAAAATATAACGAACGAAACGATATACCTCTTGGCGTAGAAAGACGAAAATGTTTTTCAATCCCGGGATCCCGGGATATCCCGGGATTGAGAAAAAAGCAATCCCGAATCCCGGGATTGAAAATATGTACCGGGATTGGAAGCCCTACTTACAAGTGTATCAGAGCCCTGTTTTGTTACTCTCAGTCACTGATGGAGTTAAACTTTCCCAAGAATCAGGGACCATTGAAGCATTTTTTTAAATTTTCTTTCATGAAAAAAAGTACCCACAATGTGAGATTCGATCTTGGGTAATCTTCTTCTTCTTTCTTATCTCAAAGCCATGATAATCATGGTGGGTAGTTAGCGACTGCTTTTACTGTAAGCGCACCACATGTCTACACATGTGAAAAGCACTTCGACTTTGCACTTACAAATGTACCAGAGCCCCGTTTGATTACTTGCAATCGCTGGTGGGGTTGGACTTTTGCAAGAATCGGTGGCCATTGGAGCATTTTTTTTTTTTTAACAGAAAAAAGTGTCCAATGCGGGAATCGAACCAGGGTCGTAGTGGTCGAAAGCCAAACGGTTTAACCAGCCTTCCACTGACCCCCCTGATCTTGGGTAATGACTGTCGAAAATGGACGATGTATATCAATCCTTCTATCAAACTCTCTGTTTATTTATCTTTGGATTCCCTTAGTGACGACATCTCGGTGCTGTGGAAAAACACACACACACACACAAAGCCTTTATTAAGACGTTAGTCTTATACAGATTCTCCGTACAAGGTGCAATAAAAGGAAAAGAGCAGCACAGGAAACCAGTAGTTCCGCAACTATATACAATTGTTAGTAATAAGGAAAAGTAAGGTTAAATATGAAAGGTCGACCCCTCGATGTTTCGTCATCATTCTGAGGTGTAAGAACAATAGCTTCCAAGTTCTCTTTTCTCCCTCTTTACACCTACTGCCTTGTAAAAATTATATAGGGCCTGAGCAACTAGTCTGCTTGTTTGGGCACTGGTTAACATCATTTGGATTGACCTAAGTTGGCTGGTGTCTACCATTGAAAAGAATGTCCTTCTCTCCTCACTAATATCTTGGCGCTGTGAAAAACTCCCAAGAAATATTCCAAAAATAACTAATAGCTGCACAACAATGTAGGTAGGTATGGAAGGATTTCCCACTCCACTTGCTGGAAAAAAGAGTTTGAAATAGTTTCCTCCCCAAGTTCACGAGAAAATGTGTAGCTACCACCACCACGGCTTGAGGAAATTAGCTTGACACCGGATGTTGGAATGGCGCTGATGTTTATCTCACTCCCAACCTCATATTTCAATTGGAGATCTCCCGAGAAAGTCTGTAGCGAGAGATATATCTACTGAGTTTAAATGTAAACTTCTCTCCTTCTAAACTTATTTTCTTTAGTTACAACTTCTACACGGCACTCTTTTAAAATATTTATTTATTTTTCATATACACAATTTGTTATTTTCAAAGTTTATACCATAATTTAAGTTTTACCATCTTGTCTGTTGATGAAATGGAGTTTGGATACGAAGTGTTGAACTTATCTTGGTTTCAACTATTACCGTTTATCAATGGATTTATTTATTTATTTAACAGTTGGGAGAGACACGCCATATCCAAAATTTGGATAATTGCGTGTATATTTTAAATTATACACAATTAATACAATTGAACATTTGTAATCATGAAAATTAAACGTTCGATGTCAAATTTTACATATAGTAATTATAAGTAGTAGCTTGAAATATGTACAGTCAACACTTTCGCCTCAAAATATACATCCTGCAGAATCTATTAAACTTGATGTATTGGTCTAAATCAATGGATGGTCGGTAACTGAATGGTTTACAACGTCGATAGCTACGACCCGGGATTGAATCCCGCATTGGGTACTTTTTATGAATTAAAAAAATTGTTCCAATGGCTCCCGATTATTGCAAAAGATCAATTCCACCAGTAAATACACAAGTAACCAAACGCAAGGCTATGGCATACTTGTAAGTACAAAATTCTAACTGCGTGTGTAGTAGACATGTGGTGCACTTACAGTAAAAACAGTTTCCAACTACTCGCCATGATTATCATGGGATGTACCACGTGTACTAGGGACGATAATAATAATTTAAAAAGTTGTTATCAACTTATTGCCATCTATTGGAGAAAATTGGTACTAATTTGTATATGACTTTACTGGCGAGGATATTGTGGTTGAGGTATTTAAGTAAATTATGGACGTAAGCTTTTTCGTACAGTAGATATATGTGATATGATCCTGTCGACTTTCAATGTGGCAATATAGTGATAAGGTGGGTAGAGAGAAATAAGGAAACCACAAGTTGGGAAAAGGAATTCCAGGCAACCAGCGAGAGAGAGGTAGCGCGAGGGGCTGCCAACGCTGAACGACCGTTCGTGTCGCCACCATTCCCCGACTGTCCAAAAATAGACCTGAGGGTTCCAAGAAAAGGCCCTGCGGTCACCCCTGGAATGTGGTCGTTGGTGTCCCAAATGACCGTACTTTAGCTGCGTTCTCTCTCTACGTCTCTCTCTCTCTCTCTGGTCGACTGTAGATTTACTTTATTATTCCTGGAAGAGCATATATTATGACATATATATATATATATAATTGTATTGTTTCTCCTACTTATATATAGTCTTATACTACATATAAGTTATATATAATACTTATATAGTTCCCGCTTGAATTCCTGGTGTGTGCTGCTTAAATAATTTATGGAACAAGGCTTGTAGATATTTCACAGATATGTGTTGTTGCAGAAGCGGCTTCAGGCATTGAAGGAGCCGTTCCTACAGCTGGGAGCCGCCGGAGCTCTGCTGGTGTTGGTCCGAGTCCAGCTGATGGGGTTCAGGGCTCCGGACTTCGCCCCGGCAGACAATCCAGCCGCGGACTGCGACAGTTTGTTGACACGGACTCTGACCTTCCTCTATCTCCCGGCCTTCAACGTCTGGCTGCTGCTGTGCCCGCGCGTCCTCAGCTTCGACTGGTCCATGGGCGCGGTCCCGTTGCTTGCGTCCCCGCTGGACCCCCGCAACCTCGCCTCCCTAGCTCTCTACCTCTCCCTAGCAGTCCTGCTCAGGAAATCTGGACTTCCCCTCTTCGCCCTGGGCCTCGCCGTTCTTCCATTCCTGCCGGCCTCCAACCTGCTCTTCTACGTGGGGTTTGTGGTGGCCGAGCGCGTGCTCTACGTCCCCAGCATGGGCTTCTGCCTGCTGGTGGCGCTGGGGGCAGATCGCCTGTGGAACCACCGCCAGAGGTTACGGCCGCTGCTTGCGTTGGCCGGGCTGACGGTCTTGGGCGTCTTGGCCCTACGTACGCTACGGCGTAACCAGGACTGGCGTACCGAGGAGGCCCTCTACCGCTCGGGTATCCCAGTCAACCCAGCCAAAGGTAAATGTCCCTTCCTCTACCTTTTCCCTCAGGTCTATATGTGGAGTAGGTCGCTAATGCTCCCCTATATTTCAACTCATGCTCGAATAACGCGGTGATGCCTTATCGATCATTGTTGCTGAACAGGGTGTTTTGGGAATTTTTGGCCGGAATATCGATTCAGGCAGGCGAGCCGAAGCTAACCCGCGATGACCAGTAGGTCGACGCCACCCTCGGAGACTGGACGAGCGAGGATACCCCCGGGAAGCCACGAGACTCGACTCGTTCTCCACACGAAGCACGCCTGCAACCGGCTGATAGTGGTTTCAGGGGGACGTAGCCGCGCGGGCACGACCCACCAACGACAGACCGCGGGTGAAGAGAGAGACCACCTCACGATGGCTCGCTCCAGCAGCCCTATCTGGAGGGAGGTATGGGAGGCGACGGCGTTCCGGGTAATAATCGTGCAGCCCAGAACAGTCATCCATTCTGACGTCCATGAGTTTCTCAGTGGAGAATCCGTCCGGTGTTTCCAGGAGCCCGCACTTTTTTCCGAAGTTGACTGCCACCCCAAAGGCCATGCGGAACTCTTCGAAGATCAGGGGAACGAGCTCAAACTGAGCGTCGTCCCTGATGAAGAGTAAGATGTCATTCGCATAGGCGACCACGCTGCCACGGCCCAAGATCCTTTCAGGGCGTTGTAGTAGAGGCCCAACTTTGATACTGAAGAGAAGCGGGAAGGCCCTGGTGTAGACATCTCTGCCCCGGATGGAGGTTTCTGCTTGCCCGTAGAGGACAGCAATCCAGCCGAGGTAGGCAGGCCCAGTTTCTCCAGCAGGACATACAGGTAGTTCCTTTTCAAACTGTCAAACGCTGACTCCAGGTCCAGAAAGATGACAACCAGCGGCATGTCATGTCTAGACCAAGAGACCTTGTCAGACTCTTGCGCAATGTTCCAGGAGGATACCCATATCGGAACCGCGTACGTCTGACACGAGGTCTGGTAGATGATGACACAGACAGCCCATGATCACGCCGCTGAGAATCTTATAGTCGGTCGTTGGAAGGCTGATTGACTTGAATGCCTTTAGACCCGAACCGCTCACGGCTTCGGTAACAGGATGGTTTTTGATGAGTCTCGAATATGGAGGCAAGATCCCACGGAGCCGTGAAGATTGCCAAATAACTGGGCGAAGAAATTTTTAAAGGCTTCGGCAAACTCACAGGGTGAACCCATCGCGAAGCCTGGCCGTTTGGCAGGCAGTGGATGACTGCCGCTATCTGGTCGCGGGAGATGTCGGCGAGATAAAGCTGTTCCCACTCGTCGAATTCCAAGGGGGTCACTTCAGCGAGGACGTCGGCGATGGCTTCAGCCGAGCTAGGAGTCTGGGCGAAGCAACTGCTCAAGCGTTCCAGAAGACCTCCAGTCTCCGCCTCGGGAAATGATTTGCTCTATCGATATATCCACCGCCGGACTCGGCGAGTGACCGTATCTCCAAGTGCGAGTGACCGTATCTCCGCGACCAGATCTGCCTTGATCACGGTCCATTGTTCCCATAACATCAGGGTGAAGAATTTGCTATTTCTTCCGATATTTCATCGATGAACGCTTCCATTCGATCGAAGAACAGGTCTGATCGTAGCAGCTTGCCGATGCATGGAAGTATTTTAGGAGCTGGGTGCCTCCCACTTGGATCAGGACGGCACGGTGGTCCGAGTAGGCGTAATTCTATAGTTGGTATTGGGTGACGCGGTCGCAGAATCCTGATGGAAGTAGGATTCTGTCCAGACGACGCGCGTCGACCCGGTTTCCGATGGTGGCGACCCCTAGTGTTTTCCAGCGCAGCATCGAAGGTGGCAGCGTCGACTAGGTCGGCTTGGACCAGTAGCTCCGCGAGAGATTCTACTCAATCCGATGCCAGGTCCTTTGGCGATTACTCCAAAATTTTCAGATCACTGAGGGTCCACGCATCTCCTTCACATGCCAATGCTGCGATGGGCTGCTGCCGGTGAACGACGACCCCAGGTGCGAAGACGCAGGCAAGGCCTCATTCTACGGTGGTCGTTGCGGGCATAACGACCGAACTGTAGCCGTGGAAGAGATCGTCGACGTTGTCCAGGAGCATGACGTTGGTCTCCTATAAAAAGCATATGTCAACTTAATGTTCCTTCAGAGAAACAGCAATTCTGAATTCTCCGGTGAAGAGCGGCGATGCCGCCCGCATTCAGGGTCGGAATTCGGGAGCTCATTTTTTCTGCTTGGCAGAAGTTCTAAGTTCAGATTCTTATACAGGGTGCTACCTGGCTCCCTTGTAAGAGCCATGAGCGTGCTGGCCAGGATGTCGATGGCTTTCTTCTGCTCATTGTTGGATTTGGAAAGAAGCTTGTTCATTTTGTAATTATAGGTAAAAGCCTATCTCTCTCCAGACCTAAAGGATCTATTTCGGACAACGCCTCTGACGCCTTATCATTTTACACGAATACGTCCATCTGGATCTTGTCATACTGCGGGCTTTCCGGGAAGGAGGGGACTTCTGGGGCGCAATAGGCACTGCAGATGGAGGAATAATGGGAACTTCCGACTCTTCTCTCATTCTGCTTTGTTACGCTTAATGGAGGCGTAGCGACTGCAGAGAGGAGAAGATGTAAAACTGTCGCAGCCGTATACGGAACTTGGGAAGACAGAGGCCTACTCCAAGCACTCGGGCGCTCAACAGGCCGTTTCTCTGGAACAGCCAGAATGTTGGACTACTCCAGACCGTCGAGATGGTTAATAAACTCTTCACGACGTGCATCCGCCCAGCAAAGATGAGTTTGATGAGGGTCCTCCAGCGCTCCATCAGTTTCTGGGCAATTGAGACCACCTGCTCATAGGATCTGAGCGCTGCGACAAAGTCATCGCTTGTCACAAAGAACGAAAAGTTGCAGAGCGGAATAGGCTCCGCTCTGTTCCTCAAGGGGAAGGATCAGAGGGTGGCGTCGTCAATGTTCAGCCTCTCTTCAATCGGCCTGTCGGCATGCTGCACGCTGGAGAGGCCGACCAGGATTTGCCCTTCCAGCTGGTACACCGTAGCTTTGCCCAGTTTTGCCTCCAGCACCAGATAGTGCTGGACCTGGCGCTGAAATCGGGGCAGAATTCCAGGTAGACACACTGGTCTAACTTGCTGGCTGCCGACTTGGCTCGGAAGTCCGCCTGCTTCTGCCTTGTGCTGGTACATTCTTGTACTCTGGGCTTGGCAGAAGGGGGTTGTTTACCACCCTTTTTTTTGTGTGTGTGTGTTTGGGACCTTTGTCAGGACACAGCCCCTCTTTTTCTTCCGGCTTACAGCCTCAGTGTCGGAAGATCTTTTCAGGCTTGTGCCGACCTTGGAGAATCCGGCATTGTCTTCATCCATTGGGAGTTGTTTGTCCTGGTCGACAATCTCGGTCCAGCTGGTTGAACGTTTGCCTGTTCCAGCTCGGATGGTTTGGCATCCCCATCAGATGCCGCAGTGGCCTGAGGGATGGCGATTGGCTCTCAGCCAAGGCCATTTGGTGGGGAATCCTCCATTAAGGAGAGAGTCGGATATTTCTTATTTACTTTAAAACAACGCGCTCGCAATTCTTAACTACAAAGTTGCCATGCCTCCAATCAATACCAGATTTGAACTCTACGGTCAAAACTCGATCTTTCTCTTTACACCGCATA
Organism: Cordylochernes scorpioides; assembly: GCA_030710605.1. Classification (NCBI taxonomy): domain Eukaryota; kingdom Metazoa; phylum Arthropoda; class Arachnida; order Pseudoscorpiones; family Chernetidae; genus Cordylochernes; species Cordylochernes scorpioides. The sequence continues at coordinate 14,243,647 of CP092867.1, read as the reverse complement.
GCAACTTGTTACTGAGCGGCTAAACTCTAACAGGCAGCAGCTCTACAAGATCAGTGAACACTAGCTAGGACAATGTACTGTAGATACCTGTGTTTCTGTACATACCAGCGCTGCTATGGCGTGAATGAGGTGTTTGGATCATGGCGTATGTGTGCAGCCTATGGCAACCTGGGCCATATCCTCAGCACCCAGGGGAAAGCTGCAGAAGCCGAGTGGGCCTACAGGCGAGCTCTGGCATACAGACACAACATGGCGGACGTCCACTACAACCTGTGAGTAGTTCTCTACTTCAACTGAGCTAAGTTCCCAATACGAAGTTCCTCTGAGGTGTGTCAAGTACTCAGAAGTTGAAATAATAGGATGTCCCGCAATATAAGCAGCCGTGTTCTAAATATGGTTACGATACACAGAGCTTCTCTATCAATCCACAACTTTGTAGAAATATTATGTTGTATATCAACTCTCTCTTCTACACTCATGGACAATACTTAAAGAAATGGAAAGTCTTTGATATAGCCGGTCGTCTGTTTGTTTGAAGGATACGGAGGCAATTTTGTTCACACTTGGTTATCTCGTGTGTCTTACACTTGGTCATCTCGTGTGTCTTCAATAAAGGTCACTGTAATATCTTTCCGAGTTATTGTCCCGATATACATGTTAAATGGTACAACTTCCTTAAGTTTTGTCCATGAGTGTATTGTAGTGTACACCCCATATATATATATGTAATGTTTGGAGTATTACACTGTAGAATCCTGTCGACTCACTGTAACGTTGGTACGATTACCTTTTTGAAGTTGATGGGTTGAATTGATTGTGGTGGGCGCAGTCGTATTTGCTGAAGTGATAAGGTATTCACAAGGGAAAATAACGAGGACACAGAGTTGAATTGAAATAGGCCAGCGATCAAGGGAGAAAGGGGTTGAAGCTAGTTTGCGGATTTGACTAATCTATGGCTGTTCACATTATTGAGGATTGGACTTATCTGATGGTTGAGAAGATGGGGGTTGGCTCCAAACTGGTCTCAACGGCGGCGAGCTCCTGACTGGTCTCAATGGTGCCACGTTCCTGACTGACTAAACTGAGTTCGCGATTTAACACGAAAACTTCTCAGGGTTTTGATTAGCTGGTGGTTGTCTCGTGTAAGCTTTCCATTGGTTCCTAGCTAATCCTCCTGGACTCTGATTGGGTCTTTGCTAATTCTTTGTTCATGTCTTGTTCTGACATGATCCCGGAAGGACTAGGTTCTTGAACCCAGTTTTATGAGTTCCTGGATAATAAAACCTGCTAATGACTGTTTCCTCTTTGATGGCCTTTCTCTCTAAACCTCTCTCCCAGATTTCTAAGCCTTGTTTTTATTAAAATCTTTAGATTATACATTGCATACATATTGTGGTGGGATTACATCCAGTTATTTATACGATAATAACAAGGCGAAGGAAGACGAGTATCTTTATCCAATATATCCATCCTGACATAGGACGGTGGTACCGTCGTTATCTGGGTCACAGCTTGGTGCTCCCCTGTCTCTATGTGTGGAGAGGGGACAATGATTTCTTATTTGGAACATGGGTCAGACCTATAGGGTAACATATCCCTGATAGGGACATATTCCTCTACTAATAAAACTCTTGGTAAAATGACTTAAAAAACCAACATTGCCGATTTGTACCAGTTGCTTCATACAGTGCTACCATCTACATACAGTTAAAGATACTCGTCTTCCTTCGCCTTGTTATTATCGTATAAGTTTACTCCAGGAAGAATTTTTCTACTATACATCCAGTTATGTACAAATTATGACATATATTGAATACCACACAACAATATTAGAAAAGATCGCATGTAGATGGTAGCACTGTATGAAGCAACTGGTACAAATCGGCAATGTTGGTTTTTTAAGTCATTTTACCAAGAGTTTTATTAGTAGAGGAATATGTCCCTATCAGGGATATGTTACCCTATAGGTCTGACCCATGTTCCAAATAAGAAATCATTGTCCCCTCTCCACACATAGAGACAGGGGAGCACCAAGCTGTGACCCAGATAACGACGGTACCACCGTCCTATGTCAGGATGGATATATTGGGTTTTCACATTCCACAACGTATTACAAGAATGCGAACCGAACGTATATAGTAGGTGGAATTTATACACTAGTTTGGGTGTTTAAATGTGTTATGCAAATTTCTGAAATCACTGTAAAGCAGCATAAAAAATAGTGGGAGGGCCTGGTTCCCCAGCAGTTTCGCCAAAAAAGCAGGTTTATATATCTATATGCTGATACGCTATATCCACTCATGGACAAAACTTAAGAAAGATGTACCATTTAGCATGAATACCAGTATTCTGACAATAAATCTGAAAGATATTGATACCACAGTGACCTTTATTGAAGATATACGATATAACCAAGTGTTAACAAATGTATCTCAAAAAAAAACAGACGACCGGCGATATCAAAGACTTTTCACTTCCTTAAGTTTTGTCTATGAGTGTAATCAGGTAGAAATTGTTCTCACTACTGACTCATAAATAGCGCGCTTATGTGATGTCTTAGCCAATGGTATACCAGCGAGCTCCAGCCAATCAGGTTTAAGATTGAATTCTATCTGAGTCATGCCAAAGCGGAAGTCCATCTGGACCTGACGCGATGTAAAATGGCCCCTATACAGACAGGAAGTTGTAATCCATTTAGCATTACCCAGGGTGCACCACGTGGAGGCGGATTACACTACACCCCGAAAGAGGAAGAGGTCGTCTTGACGTCCCCTCCGCGAGGGGGACTAAACAGGTGACAAAACAAAGGGCCGACACGACAACGCGGTGTCCGTCAAATAAAGCCGTTACCCAGGCGGCAGAATTTGGTGGACGACGTTGAAGGCGGCCCTAAGTTCTGAGCCTGGAGTCAACCCAACGTGGAGCGGACGTCAACGACCAGATCCCCTTTCGGGTAAACTACTAGGATCGGGTTTGTCTTATATACCCGGCACTGGACGGGGGTGGGAGTGAACGGGTAGTTTGGGGGAACAACACAATGTCTCCAAGTTGGGGGCGGACTTACCTTTCTTGGTGCGGGAATAGTCGTCATTGATATGCACAGCTTCATTTGCATAGCGGATAAAAATTATGCAAATTGTCGCGCTAAGCTCGCCATCTATCGTTGGAAATTACAAATATCCTTGAGGTTGGCGGTGGCGCTGAGTGATTATTTTGAAACATTTTGTGGCGCGCGCATATGC